>JAVIAB010000092.1:32050033-32512533 GCA_032433765.1 Megaustenia siamemsis | reverse complement strand
AACCAACCAACCAATCAGCTAGCTAACCAACCAGCCAGCCAACCAACCAACCAACCAACTAACCAACCAACCAACTAGCTAGCTAACCAATTAACCAACTAACCAACTAGCTAGCTAACCAAAAAGCCAGCCAACCAACCAACCAACTAACCAACCAACTAGCTAACCAATTAACCAACCAACCAACTAGCTAACGAACCAATTAACCAACCAACCAACCAGCTAGCTAACCAACCAGCCAGCCAACCAACCAACCAACTAACCAACCAACTAGCTAACCAATTAACCAACCAACCAACTAGCTAGCGAACCAATTAACCAACCAACCAACCAGCTAGCTAACCAACCAGCCAGCCAACCAACCAGCCAGTCAACCAACCAACCAACTAGCTATCTAACCAATTAACCAACCAACCAACTAGCTAGCTAACCAATTAACCAACCAATCAACCATAACTAACTAATTAACTGTAACTAACTGCCATGTATGTAGTGCGCCACACATGTTATATAAAGCAATGGAAGAAGTTGAGAACCTTTTCACATCATGTGTGTCACATAACTAAACAAAGTGATAGTGCCCATATTTTTCTCTTGACAATCGCCATATTTCTTAGCAATGTGGTTAGCTCTTCGCCAATTCGCCTTTCTTTGCCGAAAAAAAAACAAACTCTCCAGTGCTTATTTAAGGCTAAGTGAACATAGAAGCAGGTGGATTAGAAGCAGTCCAGTTCACTAAACTACCACTCTACTATATGCTCTGGCTTCCAAAATGCACAAAGCACAACATAAATATAGACCTCATGCGTAATAAAAATGTTCAACACAAGCCGAGTGTAGTTCATGCAGGTAATCAGGTCGGTTGGTAGATACGTCGAATGAGGTGAGTCCACCACTCTCACTCTTTTTGTAATGTAAAGTGTCTCCACTCGCCTTGTTCTCCACCCCTCAACTAATCTGCCTCTTTGTTTTCCCTCCTCACTTTTTCCTTATTTACTATTTTTGTTCACATATGACGTGAAGCGTGTTCGGGAGCTATATATATATATATATATATATATATATATATATATATCTAGAGCTGTGTAGCAATGACAAATGTCAGCTCGCGTCGTAGCGAGATTTCTATGTTAATGACTCTTTTGTGACTCTTTGTCTCACGTGAGCCCCGAATCCAAATCTGAGTCCAATATTGCAGCTCTGGGATATAAACTGATTAAGCTTCTTTATCGAGAGATATCCAACCTATTTAGTTTGTTTTGTGTCTGATGTTGAATGTTGCCTGTAACAATGTTTCTTGTATAGTCATCTTTCTTTCTTTCATTTTTTTCCCTAATAATATTTTCATTTTCCAAGTATACCATAATTTTTGATCTTTCTCTCTAGTTTGGGCTTTAGATAATGAGCAGGAGGCTAAGGCGCCTTACAGCAGTAGAGCTGGAAGCTGTCCCCGACCCACAGCTGATGGCTTGCGCCAGGATCCGTGAATCAGAACAATCTAGATATCTACTGCACTTCTTCGCGGTAACTCCAGAGGCAGACTAATCTGTCTTGTCTGGCAAAGCGAGTAGGGATCGAAGACAACCCAGAACTCAACGTCGTGTTGTGTACTTATTATAAAAAATGTCTGGCTCTCATCGACGTCCACTCTTAGAAGGGCGTTAAGTGTGCGCCGTGGGCCTTGTGTTGTGGTTGGCAGAAGAATTCTGACATTTACGTCTTATGGTGCAACACATTTGACTCCTGAAGGGATTTTTAGAATACCGGGCTGCCTTCTCTCTCTCGATCCCTGCTCACGTTTCCATGGTAGACTATTTAGTCTATTACTGGGGACTACGAGAAGAGATTTGATGAAGATCTGGATAGTTATTGTTCAACAACTCATATAAACGTTTCCAGGAATAGTAAAGTCTAAGATCTTGTACCCACCTCCACATATTTTTAGAACCCTTCCCTTTTACTGTTCGATGAATAGTAGAGTCTGAGATCTTGTACCCACCTCCACATATTTTTAGAACCCTTCCCTTTTATTGTATTTCACACCTGTGTCCCGTCCTGTTAGCCCGTCATATCAATTTCAGTCCACTCGGTGCCTGACCAAGCTCAAGACCACAGGGAAGTGACTTATTTTCTTCTTTTTTTTTGAGAGAGAGAGAGTCTAGCATATTAATCACATGTAGTTTGATTTCTGTGTATATCTTTATAATTTTTGTGTGTTGTTGTTTGTTGTTCCAACCGATGGCCTTCTTAGCCGAAACGTCGTTCTACTTTTGATTTGTTCTCACCTACGTAAAGCAGTTAACATACCACTGTTTCCTTTTTTTAAATTTCATTATTATCATCAGCTTTACTGCAGTTTCGCATTTCTTGCATCTTGATATATCCTGATACCCCTTTACTATTGTTCACTAATCCTGGCGCAAGCCGTTAGCTATGAGTCACTGATACTATGAGTCACTGACACTATGAGTCGTCACTGACACTATGAGTCGTCACTGACACTATGATGAGCCACTGACACTATGATGAGCCACTGACACTATGATGAGCCACTGACACTATGATGAGTCACTGACACTATGAGTCACTGAGACTATGAGTCACTGACACTATATGCCTTTACCTCCCTAATAGTAGTAATTGACAAACTTAAAGAATAACTATTAAGCTGGTGTCATGTATCTAATCAGTGAAATATATAACTAATTTAATACATGAAAGGGAACACATCTGCAGTACAAGTAAGTGACATATGACAGTTTTAGTTTATTGTTGTGTATGATGAACGAGTTAAGTACATAAACAATGAACATCAAACTATGAAGAGTACGTATATAAGACAAAACAAAAAAACCACAAAAACATTATGCTTTCTCAATTAAATAAATGTTCCTGTTCTTATGTATTTTCATTTGTCTGCGTACTACTTTGCTTCTTGGTGTATTTCTCTCCGACTCTTGTCTTCTTCGCTTGTTCCTTATCTTTGTCAGTTTGCTGTTTTATGTATTCTCTCACAGCATTTGTCTTTCTAAGCCTTTTATCTCTCTCCCTTTTCTACTTTTCAGTCTTTTTTCACTTTGATTCTACAATAAATAAGCTATGCTTTCTTCGTATATTTACATCTAAATGTCTTCGTTTCACTGTTTTTATCTGTCTTTCAGTGGAACCAGATCTTTCGTTTTGTAATGTCTTTTACAGTAGCTATGAAATAATTGTGCTTTAACTTTCCTAAGCCCAAATCTAGCAGTGAAATAACTTTTTGGCATAAGAAATGAATAAATCAGATGATCTGGACCTTAGCCAAAAGAGGAAGGGAAGTTTCTTTATCCTGGGCTAAAGTATTGCTTTCTTTGGATGAAATACACAGCCTGCACGCAGTCGGTTCGATATCGTTTCACAATTAAACACACACGCGCACACACATTACATACGCACACGTGCACACGCACGCACGGCTTGCGGACACATATGTGCATATATATATATATATATATATATATATATATATATATATATATATATGTATATTCTAAAAGTTTGCAACATTTTAAAAATGCATAATGACTAATTCTAAATAACTTTTTAACTAATTATATAAAAAAAAACTAGAATTGGATGGAAAGAAAAGAAAACAAACGATGAAGTTTTAAAACAACTTAAAATGAAAAGAGAACTACTAAACACAATTAGAACAAGACAAATGACATTTTTGGGTAATGTTAAAAGACACAACAGCCTAGTAAAAGTAATATTATTGGAAGGGAAAATACAAGGTAAAAGAGGCAGAGGCTGACCAAGACTAACTTGGACCAGCGAGTAACATCAAAAGATGGACAAGTCAACCTATGACAATCTGCACCATCAAAGCAAGAGACAGAGTGGAATGTCGTTCCATGATAGCCAACCTTCGATGCGGAGACGGCACTCAATGATGATGATGATAATAATTACTAACAGTCGTATATTTTATGCATCATTTATTTCACACACTTTAAAAAGAAAATATATAAACAATGACATAATCCCAAGTATCTAATGCATGTCTATTTGCTTGCAATTATAACGGCCCTTTCATTGAGAGATATGTACGATAAAGACAATACATATCTGTCTGCGTAGTTTATTATTTTTTGTTTCCCAAGAGAAGGCTTGTTATTTTTATACAACATACGATCAATTCACCATATGTGGCAGTTCCAATAATTTAAAACGGTTAATATAAAGATCGTCTCTTAGCACAACTGACTCCTGATGTTTAATGATATTGACACACACTCATTGCTATCTAAATATAAAATATCTCATAATTAATTCTCTGAGTAAAATGTTTTACTTTCCCAGATTATATCTGAAGATGACATTATTTACTCCCAAGATCAATTCTTAGTGTGAAATGTTAGACTCAAAAATAATTCTTACCGTAAACTTGTGTACCTTAAACTTGTAAAAATAAAATTTCTGAGCGTAAATTATTGCACTCTCATTAATATTTGTGAGCGTATATTATTCTACTCTCATTAATGTTTTTGAGGGTATATTATTCTACTCTCATTAAAATTTGTGAGGGTATATTATTCTACTCTCATTAATATCTGTGAGCGTATATTTTTCACTCTCATTAACATTTGTGAGCGTATATTATTCTACTCTCATTAAAATTTGTGAGCGTATATTATTCCACTCTCATTAAAATTTGTGAGGGTATATTATTCCACTCTCATTAAAATTTATGAGCGTATATTATTCCACTCTCATTAAAATTTGTGAGCGTATATTATTCTACTCTTATTAAAATTTGTGAGCGTATATTATTCCACTCTCATTAAAAATTTGTGAGGGTATATTATTCCACTCTCATTAAAATTTGTGAGCGTATATTATTCCACTCTCATTAAAATTTGTGAGCGTATATTATTCCACTCTCATTAAAATTTGTGAGCGTATATTATTCCACTCTCGTTAAAATTTTTGAACGTATATTATTCTACTCTCATTAATATTTGTGAGCGTATATTATTCCACTCTCATTAATAATTGTGAGCGTATATTATTCCACTGAAATTAAAATTTGTGATAGTATATTATTCTACTATCAATATTTGTGAGCGTATATTATCCCACTCTCATTAACATTTGTGAGCGTATATTATTCTACTCTCATTAAAATTTGTGAGAGTATATTATTCCACTCTCATTAAAATTTGTGAGCGTATATTATTCCATTTTCATTAATATTTGTGAGCGTAAATTATTCAACTCTCATTAAAATTTGTGAGCGTAAATTATTCTACTCTCATTATTTGTGAGCGTATGTTATTCTATTCTCATTAATATTTGTGAGAGTAAATTATTCCTCTCTAATTTATATTTGCAAGCGTATATTATTCTACTCTCATTAAAATTTGTGAGCGTATATTATTCCACTCTCATTAACATTTGTGAGCGTATATTATTCAACTCTCATTAAAATTTGTGAGCGTATATTATTCCACTCTCATTAAAATTTGTGAGCGTATATTATTCCACTCTCATTAAAAATTGTGAGCGTATATTATTTCATTCTCATTAAAATTTGTGAGCGTATATTATTCCACTCTCATTAAAATTTGTGAGCGTATATTATTCCACTCTCATTAAAATTTGTGAGCGTATATTATTTTACTCTCATTAATGTTTTTGAGGGTATATTATTCCACTCTCATTAAAATTTGTGAGCGTATATTACTCCATTCTCGTTAAAATTTTTGAACGTATATTATTCTACTCTCATTAATATTTGTGAGCGTATATTATTCCACTCTCATTACAATTTGTGAGCGTATATTATTCTACTCTCAAAATTTGTGAGCGTATATTATTCTACTCTCATTAAAATTTGTGAGCGTCTATTATCCCACTCTCATTAAAATTTGTGAGCGTATATTATTCCACTCTCATTAAAATTTGTGAGCGTATATTATTCCACTCTCATTAATAATTGTGAGCGTATATTATTACACTCTCATTAATAATTGTGAGCGTATATTATTCCACTCTCATTAATAATTGTGAGCGTATATTATTCCACTGAAATTAAAATTTGTGAGCGTATATTATTCTACTCTCATTAATATTTGTGAGCGTATATTATCCCACTCTCATTAACATTTGTGAGCGTATATTATTCTACCCTCATTAAAATTTGTGAGAGTATATTATTCCACTCTCATTAATAATTGTGAGCGTATATTATTACACTCTCATTAATAATTGTGAGCGTATATTATTCCACTCTCATTAATAATTGTGAGCGTATATTATTCCACTGAAATTAAAATTTGTGAGCGTATATTATTCTACTATCAATATTTGTGAGAGTAAATTATTCCCCTCTAATTTATATTTGCAAGCGTATATTATTCTACTCTCATTAATATTTTTGAGGGTATATTATTCTCCTCTCATTAAAATTTGTGAGGGTTTATTATTCTACTCTCATTAATATTTGTGAGCGTATATTTTTTCACTCTCATTAACATTTGTGAGCATATATTATTCTACTCTCATTAAAATTTGTGAGCGTATATTATTCCACTCTCATTAAAATTTGTGAGGGTATATTATTCCACTCTCATTAATATTTGTGAGAGTAAATTATTCCATTCTCATTAAAATTTGTGAGGGTATATTATTCTACTCTCATTAAAATTTGTAAGCGTATATTATTCCACTCTCATTAAAATTTGTGAGCGTATTTTATTCCATTCTCATTAAAATTTGTGAGCGTATATTATTCTACTCTCATTAAAATTTGTGAGCGTATATTTTTCCACTCTCATTAAAATTTGTGAGCGTATATTATTCCCCTCTCATTAATATTTGTGAACGTAAATTATTCCACTCTCATTAAAATTTGTGAGCGTAAATTATTCCACTCTTATTAAAATTTGTGAGCGTATATTATTCCACTCACATTAAAATTTGTGAGCGTATTTTATTCCACTCTCATTAAAATTTGTCAGCATATATTATTCTACTCTCATTAATATTTGTGAGCGTATATTATTCCACTCTCATTAAAATTTGTGAGCGTATATTATTCTACTCTCATTAATATTTTTGACCATATATTATTGTATCCTCATTAATATTTTTAGCGTACATTATTTCACCCTTATTAATATTTTTCAGCGTGAATTATTATTCTCTATTATTATTTTTCATTACAAATGACTCTACTTACTATTTCTCAGTATTTGTACTGTCCAACCACCTCTAAGTGGCAAGTTATGTGTGTACTAGAGCTATAATTGCTGACTACTTACTTCAAAGTTGAACATTATACGTTGACTTTTGAATACACTTCAATCTAACTGTAAATATAGTGGCTCGACTAGTATATGGGGTAAGTAATAAATGAGAGAAAAATCTATGTTCTTATTTCATACAAATGCTTAGGTTTAATACTGTGAAAATGAAACACTTGGTACAAATATTCACTTAAATGCTAGGATGACTTCTTTACCGTTAGCGTGTACACAGACTATTAGGAACTTCCGATCAATATGACGGATAGCCGACAGGAACCGTTAAAGGCTGTGTCTGAAAAGTGTTCCTTGTTGCATTTTCCTCATATTCCAAGTTCGGCTTGCTGCCGGAGCTACTGAATTTAGTGCTCTGTGCACAATGTGAGCTGTGCGTTTCACCCGTTTGGATCGTGTTTCGATATTCCGATTGCTTACGATAAATGATGATATCGTATGACGGGAAACAGATGACTGTGTTCACTTTTTTCCAGTGCGGTTTCGTCTTATGTCTTTTGGCGTGTGCTGAACCTGTTATGATGGGGACCGCAGCTACCTTTCTTTGGTTGCGAGATGAGATATTAATTCGGATGATTCCACTGGCACAGGCGGTTGAGCAATTTATGTATTTTAATTTGTTTGCAGTGACACCGGGGCCTTACATAACCATAACACTATCAGTTTGTGTGCAGCTTGTCTGACAGAGGGTGGTAATTCTGTAAGTATAACAATTAACCGTAGGCTTAATCGTCATGGTTTGTTGCGGTTACAGAACGTAGTATTAAATTTACTGGTAAATACCCATTGAACAAACAAATAAAAAGACGATTAGAGGCCACAGAGATGGGATTTCTCAGAAGAATGTTGAAAGTTCCATGGACAGTTAAAAAATAACCAATGAGGAATTTCTCAAAGCAGCCAACACAAAAAAGGAGTTCTAAAACATCAGAAAGAAACAATCAACATTCTTCGGGCACACCATGAGAAGAGGAAGTTTGGAATACGTTTTTACAACTGGCAAAATACAGGGAAAGAGAAATCGCGGACGACAAAGAGATAAAATACTAGTTTGTTGTCATGGCATGGAAAACAGCAACAGTAGAATTGATACGATGCACGGTGGATAGAAGATTGTGGAAAGACATGATCGCCTACGTTAACCGGTATGGTACATGATGATGATAATAACCCATTGGATATATTGATGGGTACTATGATCAGCACACGCAAGGCCGCCATGTTTTAGATAAACATTTGTGTATCCTGAGCTGAGTGATCTAGAAGTAAGAGGTCGATCTCTGGACAAGAAAGTCCCAGGTTTCGAATCCTATGACAAGGGGTTGTTTCTATGTGGCTTTACTCTCCGTGGTCTCTGTGCAGTAAGATTCAATGTCTTCTAGTTCTCTCTGTACAGTAAGATTCGATGTCCTCTAGTTCTCTCTGTACAATAAGATTCGATATCTAGCTGTCTCAGCACAGTAATATTCGATGTCTAGCTCCTCTCTGTTCAGTAAGATTCGATGTCTAGCTCTCTCTGTACGATAAGATTCGATGTCTAGCTCTCTCCAACAAAGGCCAAAAATAAGATATTCCACCTGCAATCTGCGTAGGCTAAAGAACCCATGGCAAATGGAAATAGTGTGTGAAAGTGGTCACTGATTGGAAATATCGATAACAAAATTCTACCTAAAACACATAAAATATCGATATTGAAAAAAATTAGATTACCTCTCAGTCGAAGATATCTGCCTGTACGACGAGAGACACCAGAGTAAACAGTTACAGGTGTGAAATGTGAAGAGAAAAAAAAAACTTATATTCACATAAAATTCAGTTTTTCATTACTCCGCTAGAGATTAAAAAGAAGTTTCTGAAAGTTTCTGTACGCAAACAAATGTAAAAAAAAAAAAAAAACCAACAACTCGAAAACACAAAACAACAATCGGGTACCTATTTTCATACGGGGAAAAAAAGGGGGAGGGGAAGGAGTTGGGAAAAATGGGATTGGGAGAGAGCTTTGAATTCGTACGATGAGACATCATCATCATCATCAAGTACCGAGCCTGCTGGCGTAGGTGATCATGTCTCTCCACAACTTTCGATCTCGACAATTATTTATCATTTCTGTTGTTGACCTTCTGCCATGTCATTCTCTTAAGCTGAATGGTATTTTTCCAGTTGTTTTCTTTTCATTACATGGACAAAAATAATGTTTGTTTCTTCCTAATATTGGAAATTAGCTCTACTTTTTGCCTTGACCTCTTTCAGAACATTTTCATTACTTTTCTTAGATGTCCATGGTATTCACAATATTCTTCTGTAAAACCACATTTCTACAGACTCCAGTGATTTCCTTGTCTTTTGTCCTATTGTCCATGATTCACATCCATATGTTAAGACTGGCTCTACATAACATTTAAGAACACCTTTTCTTGTTCTATTGTCAAAAATGGATTGCATAGTGTCCTCCTCATTTTTTTGGAAAGATTCTTTTGCCTGAGACATTCTGCATCTCACCTCTGTTGTACATCTTCCGTCTGAGGTTAACAAAGTTCCCAAATATTTAAATTCATTTACCTGTTTTAATATTGTTCCACTTGTCTTTATTTTGCACTGAGGTGATGTCTTTTTCTTTGTTGTTACCATTACTTCTGTCTTTTTGCTATTAAGGCTGAGTCCTTTATTTTTGCTTTCTTTCACTATAATGTCCAACATTTCTTGTAACGCATTTTCACTCTTAGCGATTAAGACTGTATCATCAGCATACCTTAGATTATTTATATTATGACTTCCAATTGTTATTCCAGGCATGCCCCTTATGGATCTTAAAATAATCTCACTATAAATATTAATTAAATCTGGTGACAGCACACAACCTTGTCTAACACCCTGTTTTATTTGTTGAAACATTCCCAATTGGTTTCCAGTCCTTATGGCCGCTGTTTGTTGTCAGTACATGTTCTTTATTATTCTTAGATCTTTGCTGTCTACGTTTATGCTTTCTAAAATTTTGATTATTTCTTGGTGCGTTACTTTGTCAAATGCTACTATGAGAGATACCATACTATAATCTCTCTCTCTCTCTCTCTCTCTCTGCGTTCAGGACTCAATCAGAGTAAGGATTCCAGACTCTCACATGAAGTCAGCTGTCAGGCTAAGTGTGTTGATCGCCCCCACAGACAGAACATCACAATTAGAGTCTGTCAGATCCACTCTGACTGAACACCCGTTAATACGTTGCACTGTGTTCTGCGCCAGTGGCCCAGTGCATCCGATTTCAGCCAGCATTTTTTCAGGTTTGCTTTCCTTAGCCTTTGATTGTCCCCAATCTTCCTGCAAGGCAGCAGTTGATCTTTTCTGTCGGGGGATTCTGCCCTTAGATGCCCTTAGATGATACTATAATCTAGAACAGAACAAAAACCACTTGGATATTTTACAACTTTAATCGACGATTCTAACTTTTAAGTTTTTTTTCATCCTCAAACGTGGTTATGTTCTTTAATTTAGCAAAACATATACTTATGTCACCTACCTCCCCCGGACACGTTTAGGACACCCCCCTCCCCCCAGAGCGCAGATCAGACAAACATTGCACACTGGAAAAAAAAATCCTGGGTAATAGCAAATGAAAGCTTTCCAAAATAATAATAGCGTTGAGAAAAACAAATGCATGTATGTTCATTGGCAGTCTGGGTGGATCTAAATCACCTGGTGTCTACACTAGAATTATTCTTTTGGCACACCTTCCTTATAATTTTGTATTTGTCTTCTTCTCCCCCCCCCCCTCCCCCCTTTTTTTTACCTACATTACACTCGCTGTCGCCTTGGTGTAACGTACCGCCCTGAATGATTCATATTATTTTACGATTGTGTGTCTGTATTGTTCCTTCATTCCTCCACTATTGTTGTCCTCTCTGAGCTGAAGTAAAATGCATTGCTAGAGATAATGCTCTGTGATTTGATTTTTGCATGCTGTCATAGTGATGTATGAATGCTTCATCTTTTAGATATGTCTTTTCACATTTCTCTCTCCCTTTCTAACCAAGAATAACATGAAAGAGTAACATCAAAAGATGGACAAGTCAGCCTGTGTCAACCAGCACTATCAAAGCAAAAGACAGAGCGGAATGGCGTTCCATGATAGCCAACATTCGATGCGGAGACGGCTCTCAACGATGATAATGATTTTCACCTTTGCGCAATTCTTCTGCTTGTTGATGAATGTTACAGGTACTCTAATGAGGAATGTGTTGCATGTCATATCATTGTATTTGTTGTTTATTTATATCGTTAACAAGCCGCGTCATAGCAGAAATTAGCAAACTGGTCTACTGGAGACAGGAAGTCGAGCATGATCTTGACTGACGTCTTCTAGTTTAAGAGTCTATCTCCAAACTCATCAGCATCTCCCGCAGTGCCCAGCGACTGACGACTCAAGTTCTGTTTTGGTTGATAAGTCTTCTTATACGTCCATTAAGTTTCTCGTTTCTGACTGTGCCTATCTTAACTCCCATTTCTTTCATCCAAAGGAGTGACGCATTGATGATGTCCGTCCGATCTATTTTTGGCCTTCTTCAACGACAGCACAGCTAGCCAATCTGTCCGCTCTTTCATTTTCCCTAACTCCTGCATGTACGTAGGCAAAGGTGACTCTACTACGTAATTTTGACAAATACGAACAAGGACTGTAACTCAGAGGTAGCAAAAATAACATTATGCTATGAAAACTTTATATGGAAACTTTTCACATCATTATCATCAGGTTGCATGTCTTTGCAGAAAGTTGCATTCACTACAGCCCGTTTGAAAGAACTTATGCCTCTAGCCAAATCTTCCACTTTTTATGTTCAAGTCTCATTAAAATATTGAAACCATACTTCTTGGTCTGCCCCTGGTGTGTCGCTCAGGAACCATGCCTTCCATTATTATTCTTTCCAGCCTGCCGTGGCTTTTGACGCGACCATAGTATTTTAATTTCCTCAGTAGAATGGTGTTTATAAGCCAGTTCTTTTTAACATTTAATCTTTTAATGTCTTCATTACTCTTTTTGATAATCACTTATACTCATCCTTGTTGTTGATTGCACTATTGAACGCGTCAAAAAATGGCGGTTTGTTTACGCCGGTCTGTCGTCAAGGACGCGTAATTCATTTAATTTGTGAAAGGCTCTCAGTGTATCCGCGTGCTGCAGAGCTATTTACTGGAGTTGGCCAGTTTATACCGTGGAAACGGGTTCTGGACCGTGCGACTGAGTAAGTGCACGTGAGTCTAGACCATCCACAGCATCGACGTTCAGCGACAAAATCATCTATGACGACGGCACGTGTATGTATTAAGATGCAGCCCAAATGTAAGTATTCAGATGCAGCCCAAACGACAACATCGAAGAAGGAACACACGACAGGGCAAGTGTGGTGGCATTAAACTGTCGAAGTGTGAGAGGCTAGGCCTAAAGTATGTGCGCGTTACTTATTGGAATTATGGGTCCATAAATCAACGACGACCCATTCTTGATAAGCTACTGTGCGGCGCCGATATAATGGTTTTGCAAGAAACTCTTCTTGGTGACAGGACAGTAAGTACTCCTGGCTTTCATTGTTTTTACAATAGACGACACCTTGGGCAGGCCATCCTTGTGCGCAACAATATGGTGGCAGCTGAGGTTGATATGTCTGCGTGGAACAATGCAGAATTGCAGGTACATGCGGTTAGGGTGCAGACCCCAGTTCATTTCGTGATTGTTAATGTGTATGCCTGTAATGGGAAGGTGAGCACACAACAATGGCAGAATCTCTTCGAGTTGGATGAAGAGAACGTCATTTTCTGTTGAGACTTTAATGCTAGAGGAAACCAGTGGGGTAACGTCATAACCAACAAGCAGGGAGAAGACCTAGAGAACGCACTGATGTCGGCCGATTTAGTGTGCTTGAATGATGGAAGACAAGAAGAATGACCACTCGAACAGGGGACCCTGATAGTGTCATAGACCTGGCACTGGTGTCTTCCACCTTCGCACCGGTTTGCAGGTGGAGTACACTGAGGTTCCACTGAAATGATCACTACCCATGTGTTCTACTAATTGAGAAAAGCAGAAAAAGAAGCTAGAAAAGAAAGCTCCGTACATTCAACTACGAGAAAGCAGACCAGGACGTCATTAGCAAAATCAGACATAGGAAACAGAGCGCCCCTCGTAGGAGGCAGGAGAGATGGACGCAGCCACCCTGGTGGAACGTAGATGTCGAGCAAGCTTGGCGGAGCAAGAGACAAACGGCCAAGACATGGCAGAAAGCCAGAAGGTATGGTAGAACACAACCTGAGATCTTGAAGCGTCTGAAAGCAGAGGTCGACCAAAAAATGATGCACTTTAAACTATGCGCTAATCAGGCTAAGGATGCCAAATGGGATGACGTCTGTAAAAAAAGTGTGCTCAGAAAAATCGCTCGCCACATTCTGGCGCCTTCATCAGAGCATGAATGCCACAACACGACACAGAGGCATACCAGACTTTCAGAGCACAGGCCGGATATGGCACAAATCTGATGAGAGCAAAGGGAAGGCCCTGCTTGCACGCTAAATTGAGCAGACGGACCAAAGAAATGAGGCTGTAAGAATGAGGATACGGGAATCGCTGTCAAAATTGTGTAAGGATGTAGGGCTGGAAGAAGATCTCACAATCACATTCGATACAATTCGCACAGCACTTAAGAGGTAACACAACACTGCTCCTGGCCCAGATGGTGTTCAGTACGATGACATAGGCGATTTAGCTGACGACGACTTGACAAAACTGGCCAATGAGTTTAATGCCAGTATTCGGAGTGGTCAGATTAAGGAGGAGTGGCTACACAGCTACTTACTACCGCTACCGAAGCCAAACAAGGACCATTCTCAGATCAGTGCCTACAGAATCATCACAATGCAGAACACTGCGGGCAAGCTGCTGGAGAAAATAGTTGCCCGTGTCCTCATCTCACCTTGAACAGAAACGCATATTCCCACCCACACTCGGAGGTTATAGATGTAACAAAGAGACATGGCTCAACGCGGCAGTCTTTGCCTATGATGTCTTCGAAGGTTTCCACAGACGAGAGGAGACATGTGCTGCTGCTATAGATCTGGAGGATGCATACAACGGTGTACCATTTGAATATCTCATGCATATGCTCCTCAAACTGGCGGTGCACCCTTTCCTCATTAGATGGATCGCCGCGGCACTGTTTCAGAGGAAGGTGATACTCAGATGTGGAAGTTGGTCTTCCGAGCCAACATCCATTTGTCCAGGGCTGCCACAAGGCTCACCATTGTCACCAGTTCTATTTAACGTGTGCACAATAACGACCACGGAACAACAGCTGGATGTGAGGGGAAGAAATATGACTTTTGCTGATGATATTCTGTAATATCGACAGGGAGAGACAGACGGGGAATCACCTTCACAATGCAAGACGAACTCGATCGCATTTCTTCCTGGTGTGGGGTTTCAGGTGCCTTGGTTAATCATAATAAAGCATCAGTTTCATGGTTCTCCCTTAACTATCATATCGTTAATACGACCACACCGGTAGTACGAATGGGAGCTGATGAGGTGACCAGGGACACGTTGATGACATACCTTGGAGTTAAGTTTGATCGCAGCCTTTGTTTTCGGGACCACGTCGACCATGTGATAACACAATCCCGCAAAGGATTAGTCGTCTTGAAGGTCATGGCAGCTGCCAACATCGAGCAGAGGCTACTTACTCTTCTGTTCCAGGGATTAGTCCTCGCACCAATCGAGTATGCCCTAGTAATTCTTACTGTAAGTACGACTCAAATTGATAGGCTGGAGAAAATACAAAATGAAGCCATGCGCATTATCCTGGGATGTACGAGGGACACTCCCTGTGCAGCAATGAGGTATCTTCTTGACTTTCCAACCATGGATGACAGAATCAAGATCTGGTGAGCACGAGAATACCTGAAGATTAGTACAGATAAAGAGCATCCATTGCACCACGTGCTCAACACAGGGAAAGGTGCCAGGCTAAAAAGAGGCAAATCATTGGTGGGCCGAGCAGAAGATGTCATCAAACAGGTCTGTGGGCTTACCAATATCAGCGTTGGTGAGGAGTGGATACCGGTACCTACGTCATTCAAGGGGACTTTCTCGCGTATTGTCACACTCGACAGGAAAAGTAGGGAACAGAACCCGGTCGTGGTTAATGCCGAGGTCAACGGTCTCATCTGCGATAACACCGATGAGAAAGATGCAGTCATCTATACAGACGGATCTGTAAGACGGCACTAAAGAAGTGCATGGGCATTTACAGCACGCTCGGCAGGCAGAATAGTCAAGGAAGACAGTGGTGCATACGTCATGACCACGAGTAGCATGACAATGGAGGCGATGGCAGTGACCAAGGCATTCAAATGGTTAGAGTCACAAGACTACACCCACGCATGTATACTGAGTGATTCGATGAGCATGATTAAAAAAGTGGAGGCGGGCTCTGTACGCATGCAATGGGTAGAGTCGTTGCAGAAATCCAAAATACGTAAGGTCACGTATGGTTGTCTATGTCGCTGGACATGCGGGAGTACGGGGAAATGAAAGCGCGGACAGGTTGGCTAGCTGCGCTGTCGTTGAGGACGGGCAACCAATGGATCGGGCGGACATCATCAATGCCCTCCGAGATGTGGGAAGAGCACAGGACTTCGGCAAACACAGATCCACGTCACTTCTTCGGATGATGGAAATGGGAGTTAAAATGGGCACAGCCAGAAATGAGAAACTTAATGGCCGTGTAAGAAGACTTATCAACCAACATAGAACTGGAGTCGTCAGTCGCTGGACACTGAGGGAATTGCTGAGGAGGGGATCTGAGCACCTATGGGCATGTTCGGAGTGCAATGATGATGACCCGCAAATAACTCAATAACTCTTTTTGATTATCCTTTCACAATAAACTAATTTGATAAAAGAACTACAGAAACAACATAAAGGAATCTTAACATAAATTCTTGCTATCTTTCATAAGAAATGAAGCAGGTTTCTGAAACTACCCTCGCCTATAGTACGAAGCTCGTGCATAGCGCTGAGATCTTGTGATATGAGTAAATATGTGACCTTAATGTTCAATGACATTACATATGTGATGTGGTCATGATAGTCCTAATATAGTGCTAAAGAAGTCTCGACAGAAACAGTGAACAGTGTTCAGTGTCGAGTTCCTGCAAGGATGCTAATTAATATTAACAGCAAACGATATTTAAGAATCGAGAAATGGAAGAGGGATGTGCAAAAACCAATCGTATAAACTGTGTGTTCGAATATTGGGTATGCTATTTCTACTCGTTTCTGTTCATTTGACTTCTGTAAAGGTACAGGTAAAGTATGCGACTTGAATCGGCGTCTTAGCACATGAGTTTTCACCCAGATTTGTTCTCGGCCGCTTATTCAGAAATGTTCGGAAACTTATGGTAAGTATCAGTTTAAGTATCAAAGCTCACGATGTGAGGCGGCATTCCTCACCTTCCCAGAGTACTACTCTGGTACCCATTTCTGCCAGCGGCTGGGTCGACCGCAGGGGCATTTTTTTTCCAGCCAGGAGTACAATTCACATTGCTTCCAGCGGGGATAGAACACTGATTGTCCGAACGTCGGTAGTCCAGTCAAATGAATTTTTTGGTCTTCTGTCTTCTTTACTAACGAGTATAATATATAGGTGTCTGTGAGACTCTATAGTGAGGTGTAGAGCGTAGAGATTTGTCTGTGAGATCCAAAAATGAGGAATAGAGTGTAGAGGGTTTTTATATAGACTCTAAAGAAGGGCGAAGAAGGTAGAGGTTTGTCCGTAAATACTCTAAAGTAGGGCGTAGAATGTAGAGGTTTGTACGTGATACACCGTCATAAGGTGTAGGGTGTATAAATTTGCCCGTGAGAACCCTATGAAGTGTAGAACTTGTAGGTGACCTCCCAAAGATGATTTAATATTGCCTTCCTATTCAGTAATGGAACATTGTCTGTCAAATCTGTGATCTCTTTTGATTCTACCTTTCTCTACAGCAAAGAAGATAATGACGCTACTTTGTTTAACATCACGTTAACAGCACGAAGCGAAGATAAATATGGGCTAATAAATGAATGATATTTCTATTGAGTGATTTCAATTTCACTGTCAACGTTTCAAGTCACGGGATAGACGAAGCGAGTTGACGTGAAGGAACAAACTCGCCGCAAAATTGTTGATGCTAAAATTAATGATTTCATTACATTAAAAAAAAAGAAATTAATTACTTCACATGAGGCTGGCTAATTTTCATCACCCCTAATGCCTTCCAGCGTCCAGGGAAAATGGAGTATTCTCGCGTCAGTGCTATGTAGTGTATCAAAATGGAGTGTTCTCGCGTCAGTGCTATGTAGTGTATCAAAATAGAGTGTTCTCGAGTCAGTGCTATGTAGTGTATCAAAATGGAGTGTTCTCGCGTCAGTGCTATGTAGTGTATCAAAATAGAGTATTCTCGAGTCAGTGCTATGTAGTGTATCAAAATGGAGTGTTCTCGCGTCAGTGCTATGTAGTGCATCAAAATGGAGTGTACTCGCGTCGGTGTTATGTAGTGTATCAAAATGGAGGGGTCTCGCGTCAATGCTATGTAGTGTATCAAAATGGAGTGTTCTCGCATCAGTGCTATGTAGTGTATCAAAATGGAGTGTTCTCGCGTCAGTGACATGTAGTGTATCAAAATGGAGTGTTCTCGCGTCACTGCTATGTAGTGTATCACAATGGAGTGTTCTCGCATCAATGCTATGTAGTGTATCAAAATGGAGTGTTCTCTCATCAATGCTATGTAGTGTATCAAAATGGATGTTCTCGCGTTGTACCCGGACGTATTTATTTATTTCTTGTTATTGCTGTTATTGAGCTCTATTTGGGGATAATTGTTGTTGCGCTATGTGGCGATACTTGTCACACTTGTCAGTTCTCGGGGTGATTGACCTCCGCTGTAATGCGCTCCTCGTGTTTACAATCGGGCCAACACGCCTTTGTGTCCCCTGGCTATCGTCCTAGCCCTGACCTTGCTGGGTCACTGTAGTACTTCGGGTTCGTTGAAAAGATGACCGTTTCACGTTGTGGTTCCGCGACAACTTTACTGCTGTTATGATTCGTCCCCGAGGGTTGACGCTAGGCTATATAAATATAACTGTGTAACAGATAACAACACCTTGGTTATAAGAGTTTGTTCCGAATTTTAATTCTGTCACATCGGACTCTCGTACACACTGAATATGGCAAGTTACACACTTAGAGCGCACTCTATAATTTCTTCAGTCTCTCGCCCTAACACCTGTCTCTGGGCTCTGACCGCATTCACACTCTCATCAGCACTATATGTGGACCGTCCCCATTGACGGTCCATCTATATTATCTAACTTTTACCGGTCTGCTATCTCTTGGCACTGTTACTAACTCTCTCTTAATAATGCTACTCACTAATCTGTCTGCTTAACTGTTCTTCTCTAGTCTCTGCATCTCCTAACTATCGCGCGTTCTTGCTGACTAAAATTCTATTACTCTTGCTTGGTGTCCTGACTCTAGATCGTCACTCCCTGCCAACTCAGTCTCTTCCAGTCTTTGGTATCCAAAAAGTCCTCACTATTATTCTAACTCATATTCTAATCTAATTCTACTAGGCTAAGGTTCGCCTCTCTATGGGCCGACCACATGTCGCCCGTCTCCTAACGAGCGTGTGTGCCCTGCCGATTACATTTCTCCAAGTGTCTGGTCTCAAAGTTCTTCGTCTTCAAGTTCTTCGTTGTCAATCTTTTGTGTTTACCTCTTAAATTTGGATCTTGTCAGCCAATCAGAATTGACTTCCTACGCGTCTGTCTGCCCTCTCACTTCTGGATCTGGTCTTCACGTTTTGCACGTGAATTTCGACCCATAGTCTCACTGTTCTCTTGACTTCGTCTTAATGTCTTTTTTCTATTTTCTATTTGACCTTGTTCTCTCGTCTGTTTACTCCTCTATTCTCTCCTTCTACCCCTTTGCGTCTGTCTGCCCACTCACTTCTGGACCTGGTCTTCACGTTTTCCCGTGCATTTCAACCCATCCTCGTTTTAATGTATTTTTCCTTGCTATGTAGTGTATCAAAATGTAGTGTTCTCGCGTCAATGCTATGTAGTGTATCAAAATGGAGTGTTCTCGCGTCAATGCTATGTAGTGTACATCCTCCTGTACGGCATTCCTAATGTTTGCTATTTCATTAAACTCTTTTTTTCATTGTTCTGAGTGTATCGACTCTCTGAGGGATGTTGTTTAGTTGTGATCGTGATCCACGTCCATCAGAAGGCCATGAGTAGGAAATCAACAGCATCGCATAGTTTATCGTAAATAAAAGTTTCCTACATGAGGGTTAACTTAAGTGACAAGAAACCATCAAGAGTCATTGTGAGTAAGAAGATTGCAAAAAAAAAAAAAAAAAAAAAAACTAACGTTATAATGTGTGTGTTTTTAAATATGTGTTTATTTGTGCAATCTATTTTTACAACAGAAACAAGAAAAAAGATTTCTTAAATGTTGTGTAGAGCCAATCTTAACATATGGATCTGAATCATGGACAATAGGACAACATACAAGAAAATCACTGCAGGCTGTAGAAATAATGTGGTTTTACAGTAGAATGTTGAGAATACCATGGACAGCTAAAAAGAGTGATGAAAACGTTCTGGAAAAGACCAAAGCAAAAAGAGAGATGATATCCAATATTAGGAAGAAAAAATCGCCATTTTTTGGCCATGTAATGAGAAGAGAACAGCTGGAATAAATTGTAACAACTGGGAAAATTGAGGGACGAAGAGATAGAGGGAAGCAAAGAGAAAATATACCAGATAGATTATGAGAATGGCATGGCAGAAAGTGAACAACATAAATGCTAAATAGCTGTCGAGATCGAAAGTTGTGGAGAGACATGATCACCTACATCAGCAGGCATGGTACTTGATGCTGATGTCACTTTCGTTTCTGTCAATAGACGTAAAAATTTGTGATATTTCTTTCCTGAGTTGACAGATAATATCTTCATTATGATTGTGAATCTTTCGATGGGTTGTGCTTGAGTTGGATTCGCCGCGTGAAATAAACTACCAGCCGAAATATCAACCACAAAGAGTAAAAATCCCAAACAATCATGCTGCTAACTGTGGCAGAACGTAACCAACTTATATTTTATAAAGTTAACAAATCGAGGTATAATAATGTTACTATAAACGGAGTGAGGGGTATTAACTTAACCATTACTAAAAAAATCAATAATAAAAATAACAACAAATTAAAATAGTTTAATCTTGATCAGCAACAAACATGATCATTATCTAAGATGAAAGAGAAGAAAACAACAACACGTATAAATCGAAACTTATAACAATGTCATTAGAGTGACCAGATGAAAGCAAACATAATCAGAAATAACAAAGTACCAAAGAAAGTACATCTAAAATTAAGAGCAGAAAAGGCAGAATTGTTATTCTACCAAAATACACAGCAAATCTGTCATAAAGACAGAACTTATTTGATTGTATGTGTGTTTGTGTAATATAAATCTACTTGAATTTTTAGTTTAATAACTGTTAGACGTTATATAAACATTAATAATGTCACATTTTCTGTTTAATAATAACGTCAATGCCCTGGTGTTGATATGCTAAAATCAAGGTTGGAATAAATTAAACGTAAAGAGCGGCTTATTTACGATATTGGGGTCACATGGTCATATGAAATAGGGTTATTCCGTCGAAAGTTAGCGGCTATTATCACGTACCGATCGTTACTGGTACGGTCACCGCTGACACACTAAGACCAAATAGATGATCATTCGCTTGCAGTTTTCAGCATACGATGAAGTGGGTGCATGCATATGGTCCCAGTATCTTACTGGTTATGCACATACCCAGATCATCTTTGTAGGCGTTCCTATACATTGGCGCTGTTTTCCTAAATGTGAGTGTCAAATCTTTTCTGTTTTTCTAAATGTGAGTATCAAATCTTTTCTGTTTTCTTAAATGTGAGTGTCAAATCTTTTCTATTTTCCTAAATGTGAGTGTCAAATTTTTCTATTTTCCTAAATGTGAGTGTCAAATCTTTTCTATTTTCCTAAATGTGAGTGTCAAATCTTTTCTATTTTTTTAAATGTGAGTGTCAAATCTTTTCTATTTTCCTAAATGTGAGCGTCAAATCTTTTCTATTTTCCTAAATGTGAGTGTCAAATCTTTTCTATTTTCCTAAATGTGAGTGTCAAATCTTTTCTATTTTCCTAAATGTGAGTGTCAAATCTTTTCTATTTTCCTAAATGTGAGTATCAAATCTGTATCTTTTTATTGATAATTGAACCCATATCCAACAGGCTATCGTTGAAGGCTTCAAAGTCGTTTCTTTGTTTGTACACGTTGATTACCCTCGATACAGTAACACACGAGGCCAACTTTTTAGATTTTTCTTGGCCACACAACTCGATGTCACCAGGGACGTCCTTATAGGTGTATGTTTTTTAGGTTCAAAGCTTGTAATTAAGTCTTTGGCGTTGGAGACACAACTTTTTTTTTTATTTTCAGACATTTGACTGAGAGTCATTCACTCAGTGACGTTGCCTAGGCAGGGATAATGCAAGTACATGTGTTTTCAGCGCCCGGATAAGGCAAGTATGTGGGCTGCAAGCACCTGGATAAGGCGAGTGTGACGCCCCTAACCTGCTTTATTTATATTTATTATTGTTGTTTCTTTTATTTTGACACTGTGGTCCTGTAAGAATAGTACAACCCGGGCTACAACCTCAGTCCTCACTCCCCGTCCCTGCATTCACTGTCCATTAAAAAAAACATACGTGATGCTAGTAAAAAAAAAAAAAAGTAAAGTACCCCCGTCACGCCAAGTGGCGTATAGGGAATATGGTGTTAGTGACCATACATTTTACAGACCTTCCGCACATGATTTTTGGGGTAATGTGGTCGGTATTAAGCCCGTGCCGCTTTACTTTCTCAGAAAAAAATCCGGTACCCATTAAAGACTGGGTGAACCCGGAAGCCGTCTGTTGGGATCGAACCCTACCTCTTGTCCTTTGTAGTCCAGTTCACTAACCATTGAGCTATCGCGGATCCCTACGTGATGCTAGTAGTACACAAAATTATGTGAGAAAGGGAGAATTGAACAGTGTCTTTAAACAGGAGACACAGGGACCATAAGCTTATAGACGCTTGGCTATAAAAAAATATTAAACATAAGAGACAGTCCTTATATGAAGCAGGACATAAAGCTTAAACAAGCTCAGCAGACGAAGGTCTTCAGACTTTGAACAGGAAAGTGTAGAGTTTGAGCACACTCACAGAATATAGCTCAGTGACTGCAACATTGTGAGTCATTCACATTCCAAGCCATGTCCTCAAGGACTGCAACATTGTGGGGCTTTCAGACTCCAAAGCATGTCCTCAAGGACTGCAAAATTGTGGGGCATTCAGACTCCAAGGCATGTCCTCAAGGACTGAAACATTGTGGTGCATTCAGACTCCTAGGAATGTCCTCAAGGACTGCAACATTGTGGGACATTCATACTCCAAGGTATGTCCTCAAGGACTGCACCATTTCATCAATATAAGAGTACATGTGTGGACAACAGAAACAATCCTGCATGACAAACTGTGGGGAACCGATGAAGACCCCAACCGTCTTGCCCGTGATCCATGCTGGTTTGTCTAAAAGTGTCAGCGGTGGGCAGTGGATTCAAAACTTGAAGAGGGCAGGACTTCAGACCGAATCCTCAGGTTGGCCTTCAACTTAATAATTTGCGATATAAAAGTGTGTATAACCTTGCGCTGTGTAAAATAGTCCCTTCAATTAATGGCCTAAATTATCATAATTACATTATAATATCTTAGTTATTTGGGAGCCGCGATAGCTCAATGGTTAGTGAACTGGACTACAAAGGACAAGGGGTAGGGTTCGATCCCAACCGACAGCTTCCGGGTTCACCCAGCCTTTAATGGGTACCGGATTTTTTTCTGGGAAAGTGAAGCGGCACGGGCGTAATACCAACCACATTACCCCGAAAATCATGTACCGAAGGTCTGTAAAATGTATGGTCACTAACACCATATTCCCTATACGCCACTTGGCGTGACGGGGGTACTTTTACTTTTTATTAAATTTTAGTTATTTGCATTGTAAGCTATGAAAAATCGAACATGGGTTTGCTGCTGGTTAATATCTCTTAAAGTTTTAAGTTTTTCTTTGGTTTAAAGATGCAGCGCAGTGATTTATGGAGGTTTTAGTAAAACTGTTCTGCGGTTTACCTATGCTTCTAATGGCTACGTTAACGAGAGAAAAAGCCATATTTTTTATTTGAAACTCTGTTGTCAAGGCAACCAGGGAGGTGATTTGTGAACTGACCTACTTAGTTCTCACTCACATTGCAAGGTCGACAGCTGTCGTTGTGTTGTAATAGTTTTAACATAGACATTCAAGCTTTGTTAATTAGTAACGGGTCGAATTACTTGAGATATAGCACGGTTATACTGGGGAATACATTGGTTGGTTGGGCATTGACAATTAACTCATTGAGCTGGAATATTATTGGGTTATGTACTCTGATAAAATATTACAGGAGTCGTAGTCTCCGTTGCCCCTTCTGGATACCCGCCGCTGTTAAATGCATAGCAAAACTGATTATTGAAGAAGAAGAGGCAGCCCATAGCTCTACAAGATTTTTCTAATTAAGCAACTAGTTACCTTCTTTGATGTATTCACACAAAATACATACCGGTTCCTGAATCATTTACATAAAATACATACCAATTTCCGAATCGTTCTAATAAAATAATGTTTTTGTGCTCTTTTAAGCGTTCCTACTTAGTACATGCTATATTTAATTATTAAGCGGTCATGCTTTGTACATTTTCATGTTAAAGTGGTTATGAACAGATCATGCACATTTCTTAAGCATCCACAAAACAATACACGCTAATATTTTTTCTATGCATTAATACAGAGTATACTTTATGCATTTATACTGAGTATTTTTAAATACATTTATACTGAGTATTTTTAAATACATTATACAGAGTATTTTTTTGCTGCATTTATACTGAGTATTTTTTATGCATTTATCATCATCATCATCATGTGCCATACCGGTTGGCGCAGGCGATCATGTCCTTCCACAAGCTTCCATCTATAGTGCATCGTATCAATTCTGTTGTTGACTGTTTTCCGTGACATGACACCAAGCCATCTAGTATTTTCTCTCTTTGTCGTCCACGATCTCTTTTTCCTTCTATTTTGCCAGTTGTAAACAAGTATTACAACTTTCCTCTTCTCATGATGTGCCCGAAAAATGTTGATTGTTTCTTTCTGAAGTTTTTTTTTAGGAGTTCCATTTTTGTGTTGGCCTCTTTGAGAATTTCCTCATTGGTCATTTTAGCTGTCCAGGGAACTTTCAACATTCTTCTGACAAATCCCTTTTCTGTGGCCTCTAATCGTCTTGAAACATGTATACTGTGCTAATGTTTTATTTGTCTTTTACACAGTTTATTTTGTTATCAACACACGAACATGCATGCACGCACCCACACATTGGTTACAGGAATGCAAAGTCAAAGATGGGAAGGAATGGTTTATGGGGTATGCGTTACATAACAACAAACAAAGTAACATAAACATAGCATACTTTCTTGAGATTAGAAGAAAAGAAAATAAAGTAAAGGTTAATTCCACGCTATGCGTATAGTGAATATGGTGTTAATGACCATCTTTTTCTATGACCACGGTACATTTTTCTGTGATGTGGTCCGAATCACGCCAGATTATTATTTGTCTCCAGTATAAAAAAAAACATATAGAAACAAAGTTGAGCGCATTCGAAAATAAATGTCTAAGGAAAATACTTGGTATAGCGTAGAACGAATTCAAAACAAACGAGGAAATTCGAGAAATCACCAATCAACCACTAATATCTTCAGTAATAAAGAAAAGTCGATGGTCATATGTTGGACATGTGATGAGAAGAGATAATAACCGAATAGCAAAGCAAGCCCTCATGTGGGAAACAACAGGTAAGAGAAAAAGTGGAAGACCCAGAGAGACACTGAGAAGAACATTGATGAGTGAGGCAGGAGCAGCAGGAATCGGCTCCCTCAATGAGATAGGGCTGCTTGCACAGAACAGAGACAAATGGCGAGATTTGATAAAATATCTTGAAAAGAATTGAAAACTGCTAGAACAAAAGTTCAAATATGAGAAGGAGTATCTTGGTCTACGCTCTATGGGCCGGCTACGGCTCGAAAGGTCAATAAATAGATAGATAGATAGATAGATAAAAAAAACACCACTGGAAACTACTACTCGTGCAGTTTCGTCCTATAAATGTTGGTCTGAACAGAAGTATTCAGCCCTATCGGTAGATACTTTTCTTAATAGGAAAGTACAGAAAAACAATTCATCCCTGAGCTGTGATCGTAACCCTATGCTATAGTCAAAAGAACACCTGCGTGAAAGACATCGTCCACGATAGCTAATTTTTAAGTTAGCTGAGTGGCAATGTTCCCTAGCTTTCGGCTTCTCGTGACAAGGCACTGTGTCAAGGAGTACGGGTTCGATCCTGCTTCGGACCATATATTGTTCTTTGTTTGTTTTTTTTTTCTGTTGATTATTTGTCATTTTTTCTGAGTGCTGTAAAACATACCGCTTCCTCCTATGATTCACTAAATTATCACCTCGGAAGTTTCCCTCTGTATAAATATTCATCTATTATTATTTGTCTCCAGGCTGCCTTTACTTTCCATATTTAGAGGCTGGGCGAATCCAGGAACATTGTCGGTTCGAAAAAAAATTCGCCACATCTGGGGATCGAACCCGGGCCCTTTTTATTAGGAAGCTAGCAAACTAACCACTCAACCACCGAGACTTCTTGAGGATATGCTACCATTTAAATATAAAACTAAAATATAATTGTTTAAAGTTAATAACATTAAGTGGCTATAATTTCATTGGATAACGAATTCTTTATGACGCAGTTTGCAAAACAACGGACAGAGAGAGAGAGAGAGAGAGGGGGGGGGGGACGAGAAAGGGAAGAATAATTACTTCTAACAGATTCATAAATCAATAACTGTTTTACTTTTATATAGTCAATTTATGTTAAGCCTAAACAAAAGTATTTAACAGAAAGAAAATAATTATTACAATTGTGTGTGTGTGTGTGTTTGAAATCAGATTAAAAAAAAAAAAGGAACCCAGGCAAAGGAAAAAAAAAAAACCTAATATTTATACCAAATTGTTGATGTATGTGGCTAGGGTAGAACATAAAATGGTGAGGCGTTGCTATTAAGCTGACATTAAAAAGGGGGGGGGGGAGGGGAAGTCCTGAAAACAAACGTAATTTGTTGTAGCTTCACGTTAGAAAAAAGACATCACAATAGACACACTCCAAGTAACAATCACAGGTCTTCAGAGAAAGGTGCAATCGACACTCGCACTGCAGACCAAGTTACACTCAAACGTAAGACAATATTGTTTGAAACATTGAGAACACCTTCGGCCAGAACTTTGGAAATGTTTGTTATGGTTTTATTTTACATAGTTATATAGCATAATAGTAGTTTTTTTCCTTAAAATTATGCTCCCATCCCCCAAAGATAAATAAATACAAATTATTAAAAAACTGCTTTCCATTATCGTTGATTCATGTTTGATGGTTCGTTATTACAATAAATAAATATAAATGATAAAAAAAAGCCACTTTCCACTATCGTTGATTCATGTTTGATGGTTCGTTATAACAATAAATAGATACAAATGATAAAAAAACCACTTTCCACTATCGTTGATTGATGTTTGATGGTTCGTTATTAAAATCGTCAATCGATTACTTTTATTTCATGAAAGAAGAGTGAACTTATTTAGAGCAAAGAGATGTACATACTTCCAATGGAGCAAAAGGTATACTGCATGCAAAGACTATATGATGGCTATAGAGGCAATACACTGGGTACAAAATCATGTATGTGTACCTTTGTTTCTATTGTGGTGTGTGGCGTTGTGCAGTATATGGCTCAACCTCATTTTCATCGTCGGCGACGAGGAAGGCACGAGTTTGGCAGCTTCAGGAGTTGCTGGAGCAGAAGTTGATGCTGCAGGTAGCGGCGGTAGGGCAGTTGGAAGCGCATGGGGCGTTGATTTCGGCATCACATCAGGTAATCCAAATGTTCCATTAGGTAAGAAACACCGGTGGCTTCCAAGAAATGTGCTGTTTCAATCCAGAATCTTGTAAAAGAATAAGTGTAACTAAGACTACATAAAGTTGTATTTCACAATCTTGTAATGCAACAATCGTTTAACTGTGACTAAATGTAGTTGTATTCCACAATCTTGAAATGCAACAGTAGTCTAACTGTGACTAAATGTAGTTTTATTCCAGGATCTTGAAATGAAAGACACTTTGTAAATACTAAGACTAAATGTAGTTCTATTTCATAATATTGTAAAGAAACACATCTTAGCTAAGACTAAATTCGACGGCGACATATAATTCTTGAATTAAAATTAATGTTACAATATTACTTATTATTCGTACTAACAATATAGCATCGGAAACAAAATGGCTCACCAACAACTGAAAAAAGCCCCCACTAGATACCCAGTTCGTGTTTTTCAATATAGGATCATAATCATTGCACTCATAAAGTATTAACAACACCGGGAAAGTTAAATAGAGTAAAACAAATTCCGTAGTTCCGACGAGTGTCTTAAGAAAAGGTTAACCGATTACTTGTAGATAATATTTAAAATAGAAATAAATTGAAATATAATTCTAAGCAATTATCAAATTCAACAAATCATCAAGAAAGCAATTCCTGAATGAGTTATTTTAAATCAAACTCAGAGCACAGTGAACTACACGATAAGATTGCCACGAGAAAGTTTAATACAATACACATATTGGCAATAAGACAAATGTAAGCTCGTCCTAGTTTGCCGCTCTTTAATTGAGCCGACTCATATGAAGAGTATTGAATACCTGGCTGGCTGATTAAGAAAGGTATTAACGACATCACTGCCGACAGTCACCACCGAATGATGTGCCCTAATGCTGTGATGTTATGACACGAGGTTTATGAAAATCCTTGACCTTTACGATATCAGCAGCTAACATTTCAATTCGTGCGACTCTATTGCTTGGCTGACTGCCATTGTTTTCGCCATTGTTATTTGAATTACGTGATAGTATACAATACTGGCTTAGTAAATGTAAACTAAATAATGCTTGTGTATTTGAAGAATATTATACGACGTTAGTATAGTTTGGGAGACATGATAGCTCAGTGGTTTTGAACTGGACTACAAAGGACAAGAGGTCGGTTTCGATCCTGATCGACGGCTTCAAGGTTCACCCAGCCTTAAATGGGTACTGGATTTTTTTCTGGGAAAGTATAGCGACACGGACGTAATAACGACCACATTACCCCAAAAATCATGTGCCGAAGGTCTGTAAATATTATGGTCACTAACACCATATTACCTATACGCCACTTGGCGTGACGGGGCTCTTTAGGTAGGTAGGTAGGTAGGTTAGTATAGTTTGGGGAGGAAATGCATTTTATGAAAGGTTGTACTTGCGCATTTTATGAGAAAAGATTGCTCTCAACATGTTAATGATTTACAGACAAATATATACAGACCTAGTGTGTTTGAGGACACATTCATGGTACTTGTGTTTTTGACAAATAATATGTTGTAATCATGTGTTCGAAGAAAAATATATAATACTTTTATACTTGAAAAAGATCGGCAGTGTTTGTGAATTTTGAGAAAAACTACAGTAGTTGTGTATTATATTTTATGGGGAAAAAAATATAGAAAATATATAAAGAATAGTGATCTGTGCCATATGTGCCATTTTGGCACGCAAGGTTTCTGTTTTTTGAGATTGTGGTTCTGCTTTATGTGCCGCCTTCGGCTCGAAAGGACGATAGAATGAGAAGAGAACAACTGGAGTATATTGTAACAACTAGAAAAATTGAGAGGACGAAGAGATAGAGGGAAGCAAAGAGAAAAAATAACAGACAACTTAAGAGAATGGTTTGGCAGAAGGTCAACAACAGAAATGATAAATAGCTGCCAAGATCGAAGGTTGTGGAGAGACATGATCACCTACGCCAGTAGGCCCGGTACTTGATGATGATGACTACTCATTACGATAAACATTTTTTTTCCCCAAATAATTATTTATATCCACGATTTGTATAAGTCTTTAAGTGAATCTACAAAACCATTATGTTTGCAGTGAGCGCCTTTTTATTGTATTTATATGCAACTGAATAGAACTGTTCTGTTCATGGAGTCAGCGCAGACGAGAATTACACATATCCGCCCCACTCATGTCACAGCGCCAAAGAGCAGTAGCAAATTTGTGTTGACATGGTCGGCTACGATGCAGCCCTATTCTCGGCACACAAGCGACGGTTCCAAAATAGAACTGGTGGTTTTTATATATAACTTATAATGAAAGAATTGCTGAAAATCGAATCACTCATACCGTTTATATATCGAAAAGGTTGTTTTAAAAATAGCAGTGAACCCTTTCTGCCCGAATATAAACAATTAATGATAGCGAGAACACAAATCACACATGCTTTTATCTGAATTCGTTGTCAACATTCATGTCCTGTGGCTTATATATTAACTGTTAACAGATGCGTGAAGAGCATAATCAAAGACCACACACTCACATCGCACACAGAATCAATAAATGCTCTGGGCATCAGACGTCCTTAACAACAAGAACAAAAGCACATAAAGGAAAATCTACATTCATTTTTACCTTAATCGATTTTGTAGAAATGACAGAAACGTTCATTATTAATTAGGAAAAGTGCTGACGTTTTCATTCATAATTGATTTCTACCAAGAAGCTCTGCTTAATGCGCTTTCAAAAGTAGAAGAAGGTGAGATCGTGGCTTCAGGCGGTTATAAAATAAAGTCAATTTTCCATCTTAAACTGGGTTTATAAATATTCCACTTACCCTGGAGTCTTTGCTGCCGCACGCGAGTTTTATTCGAAGTGGAATAAGGTTTGTCCTTATAACGACATGTTGTTGTTAAAAGCCTGACACATGAGAAGTGCCTTTACATTAGCACTCATACCTTTATTTTTTTTAATATCCATAATTTATTTAGTATATTTCCTGTAAGTGTGTTACAAAGTCTTCCCATTTTGTCTCCTCATTTGTATGTGCTCTTTCTTTTAATTTTTTTTACACATAAATTGTGCCTTGTTCCTATTAACTTCAATTTGTACTTCTTTCTTAATTTTTAATTTTTCACTTCTTTTAATGTTTCTATGTTCATCTTTTGCTTGTCACTCCTTTTGTAGTGTGTCTCATGCTTTTATAGATCATTCCTAATTTTCTTTTCTCACTTTCTTCTCGTGACACTTCTCTTTTAATTTTGTTCACTCTTTCTGTTTTTTCTTCTCGGTCCTCGTTTATTTTATTGCATATTTCGACATCTTTTATTTTTGTAAATCCTTTTATTTTGTTCCTCTCAATTTTATTTGTCACCGGTCCTATTTATGACCCTCGTTTCTACTTGCCAGATTTTCTTCTTTTTTTCCATCTTCCATTTGTGATATCTCCCGTTCTTTTTTTTCTCTTTCGGCACTAAGATTTCATGTCGCACCAATTTTGTGAATGTCACATTAACACTTGATTTTATACGCGTGCACTAAGGTCGACGCGATGCCAGTTTTATGTCAGCACCGACATTTGATACAAATATTAATATATGGTCCCAAGAGTGTGAATGAACAACGAGCTAATGAAATCATTAGAAAACATCCTTTTAATGCAGCATGTGTATAAATCTGTCATAATAATGCAAAGTCGGTTTTGCCAGTGAATGAAAGAGAGAGAGAGAGAGAGAGAGAGAGAGAGAGAGAGAGAGAGAGAGAGAGAGAGAGAGAGAGAGAGAGAGCATGAGTGAGCCAAATCGTTCAACAATATATGTTGAAAAAAAGTTAGAGGCTCATAACTGACTGCTCGCGTCAGAGTTTGAGACAAGCTCAAAACCCGATTCCAAATCCCCGTCAGAGTATGAGACAAGCTCAAGACCCGATTCCAAATCCCCGTCAGAGTATGAGACAAGCTCACAACCCGATTCCAAATCCCCGTCAGACTATGAGACAAGCTCAAAACCCGATTCCAAATCCCCGTCAGAGTATGAGACAAGCTCAAAACCCGATTCCAAATCCCCGTCAGAGTATGAGACAAGCTCAAAACCCGATTCCAAATCCCCGTCAGAGTATGAGACAAGCTTAAAACCCGATTCCAAATCCCCGTCAGACTATGAGACAAGCTCAAAACCCGATTCCAAATCCCCGTCAGAGTATGAGACAAGCTCAAAACCCGATTCCAAATCCCCGTCAGAGTATGAGACAAGCTCAAAATCCGATTCCAAATCCCCGTCAGAGTATGAGACAAGCTCAAAACCCGATTCCAAATTCCCCGTCAGAGTATGAGACAAGCTCAAAACCCGATTCTAAATTCCCCGTCAGAGTATGAGACAAGCTCAAAACCCGATTCCAAATCTCCGTCAGAGTATGAGACAAGCTCAAAACCCGATTCCAAATCCCCGTCAGAGTATGAGACAAGCTCGAAACCCGATTCCAAATCCCCGTCAGAGTATGAGACAAGCTCAAAACCCGATTCCAAATCCCCGTCAGAGTATGAGACAAGCTCAAAACCCGATTCCAAATCCCCGTCAGAGTATGAGACAAGCTCGAAACCCGATTCCAAATCCCCGTCAGAGTATGAGACAAGCTCACAACCCGATTCCAAATCCCCGTCAGACTATGAGACAAGCTCAAAACCCGATTCCAAATCCCCGTCAGAGTATGAGACAAGCTCAAAACCGATTCCAAATCCCCGTCAGAGTATGAGACAAGCTCAAAACCCGATTCCAAATCCCCGTCAGAGTATGAGACAAGCTTAAAACCCGATTCCAAATCCCCGTCAGACTATGAGACAAGCTCAAAACCCGATTCCAAATCCCCGTCAGAGTATGAGACAAGCTTAAAACCCGATTCCAAATCCCCGTCAGAGTATGAGACAAGCTCAAAATCCGATTCCAAATCCCCGTCAGAGTATGAGACAAGCTCAAAACCCGATTCTAAATTCCCCGTCAGAGTATGAGACAAGCTCAAAACCCGATTCCAAATTCCCCGTCAGAGTATGAGACAAGCTCAAAACCCGATTCTAAATTCCCCGTCAGAGTATGAGACAAGCTCAAAACCCGATTCCAAATCTCCGTCAGAGTATGAGACAAGCTCAAAACCCGATTCCAAATCCCCGTCAGAGTATGAGACAAGCTCGAAACCCGATTCCAAATCCCCGTCAGAGTATGAGACAAGCTCAAAACCCGATTCCAAATCCCCGTCAGAGTATGAGACAAGCTCAAAACCCGATTCCAAATCCCCGTCAGACTATGAGACAAGCTCAAAACCCGATTCCAACTCCCCGTCAGACTATGAGACAAGCTCAAAACCCGATTCGAAATCCCCGTCAGAGTATGAGACAAGCTCAAAACCCGATTCCAAATCCCCGTCAGAGTATGAGACAAGCTCAAAACCCGATTCCAAATCTCCGTCAAAGTATGAGACAAGCTCAAGACCCGATTCCAAATCCCCGTCAGAGTATGAGACAAGCTCAAAACCCGATTCCAAATCCCCGTCAGAGTATGAGACAAGCTCAAAACCCGATTCCAAATCCCCGTCAGAGTATGAGACAAGCTCAAAACCCGATTCCAAATCCCCGTCAGAATATGAGACAAGCTCAAAACCCGATTCCAAATCCCCGTCAGAGTATGAGACAAGCTCAAAACCCGATTCCAAATCCCCGTCAGAGTATGAGACAAGCTCAAAACCCGATTCCAAATTCCCCGTCAGAATATGAGACAAGCTCAAAACCCGATTCCAAATTCCCCGTCAGAGTATGAGACAAGCTCAAAACCCGATTCCAAATTCCCCGTCAGAGAACGGAATAACCATCCTGGCCAGGTGAATAGTGATCGATGTGGACAAACCAGCAACCCAAAAAGATATCACTGAAAGACGCATATACCGCAACTTTCTGTTAAACATAACACGACACTTGTATGTTTATGTTTATACGTACGTCTACGCATAAAAATACGCATCGGCTTATACATATAAAAACGTCTATGCGTATATATACGTCTATGTGTGTACGTCTATGTGTGTACGTCTATGTGTGTACGTCTATGTGTGTACGTCTGCATAACTTTTCTTTATGGTTGGGCGACGAAGAGGGGTACTCTTTGAGAGAATACAGACGAAATGGGGAAAAAGATAAGAGAGAGAAAGAGAGAGAAAGCAAGAGTTATTATCCACTTAAAATGCCAAGTTTTTGAACCTATCTTTGAATCTAAGTCAACACATAGCACGGTTAAAGATACTACATCAAACATTAGTACCTAGCATTACAGGGTATCCGCAAACACATCTTATATATCTACATCTTCTATTATGTCTATTATATTCTTATGTTACGTTCTATAGAACATAAACCTTATCATGTGAATGACTATCAAACACTTTCACAAGCACCTATTCTTTGAGTAGTCGAGTACTTATTTGGTCATTGTTTACTAATCCTTTTTCTGACGTGTCTCCACTTTGTAGTAGTTGAGGAGCCTGTGTACTTTAATTACTACTCGAGACAAAATTACAGATAGACTAGTTGGCAATTATGCAACATAAATGCTTTCCAAAAGGACAGGCATAGGACTAGAGAGACAAAATTTCACTGAAATCGGATATATATTGGGCTACATGAAACTGTCTAACGTAACTTTCACTAGCATGACATCACGAGTTAAGCGAAAGCGCAACAGTGTTCATAGTGTAGAGTCTCGCCAGACAACGTCATAGGTCCCCTGCCTTTAAAATAGGTTCCAACCAAATAAAGTCACCAGAATTTGAAAACACATCAGAGACTCCCTACGCATGGAGTCGTTAAGTTCATTTTAGGACAAGCTAGACGGCGATATGTCTAACCTTGCAATGTTTTCTTTGAAATTATTCAAATGTACACTGTGTGCATAAAAAGAAGATGATAACCATCTACTTCGCTGCAGGTCCAATATCCTTCTGCGACCTGCTGTGGACGACCCATCAGGTGACCAAGGCCTAGCCTTGACCACCTTAGTCGGTCTTCCCTAGCAACATCCTTATTGAAACAGGCTGGCTACAGAAGCTAGAATCGCCGTGTTCCCCGTAGTGGTGGCTTCCACAGAAATGGAAGACCTATTGTTACAGCACCTCTAGATAGGACACTTCACACAGTTCTCCAGCCACATCCTGGAACAAGACGAACTCCAACTTCTCCATTAAAAGCCGGGAATGACAAGAACGCCTTTAAAGCCCATTAAAGAGTCTCTGCTCATATCAACTCGCAGCATTAGCACAAAGACAATATCCGTCATATCTTTCACAAGACCTCAGTAATCTATTTCGCAGGAATTACTTCCTAAACATTTGGACAACGTTTTACGCCGGTTTTTTATTTTGTAACTGTTACTATTCTTGTAACATCTATTTGATTCTGGACTTTCAAAAAAAATCACAAAAAGTTAATTAAACACAATTACGCGGCATCCCTCACAAAATATTAGTAGAAATGTAAAAGATAACTAGATAACTAAGTAGAAATGTAAAAGATAACTAGATAGCTAAGCATAAATGCCAACCATTCTAAGGCTTGTAAATGTAGCATAATTACAACTTACAATGTTGCATTATTGTCTAACAGAAACTTGAGAAAAATGAATTGTAAAAATATAAATAAATAAATATATCAATAAATATCAATACATTATGTGGATACTGGGGGGGGGGGGGGCGGGGGGGGGGGGGGGGGGGGGGGAAGAAGTAGCCAACTGATAAGGGATGATATTTGACAAATCATCAGACTTGGGGCAGAGGAATTTCTTTGACGTCAGGAAAATGAACATTGATCGATGGCAATCATAAAGAGGGCAAGAGTTTGTTTATTTCTCGGAGTTCGCCTTGACCACGACTGCTCTATCTCGTCTGACATGAAGGCGCGCTGGATCGTGGTTTACAGTAAACTGAGATATTTGGACTTGTCAATCAAAACAAACACCAGCACGGTATTTGTCTTCCATCTTCGATAGACCAGAGTGGTTATTCTATGTTTTGGAATATCTACAGTAAAATATAGTAGGATCTTGATCAGTAATTGTTCGCTGGATCTGATGTCAGCATTTAACTTAGCTTTGAGTCGCTGACTGTACTCAGTGCATTTATTGCATGTTGCAATATTGCGAATCCTTAATTTGGATGAAATAAAGCAACTTACAAGGACACATTCGTGAAAAATTTTTCGCCATATAATACAACACATAATAATTTAACGCTATAGTGATACAACATAATCGTCATCAAGTACCATTCATGCTGGCGTAGGTGATCATGTCTCTCCACAACTTTCGATCTCTACAGCTATTTAATAATTTATGTTGTTTACCTTCTGCCATGCCATTCTCATTGTATCTTTTCTCTTTGCTTTCCTCTATCTCTTCGTCCCTCAACTTTCCCAGTTGTCACACTATATTCCAACTGTTCATTTCTCAATATATCGCCAAAAAATGATCATTGTTCTTCCTAATGTTGGAAATTAGTCCTCTCTTTGATTTGGCTTTTTCAGAACGTTTATATATAACATAATTATAACATATGATATAATACAAATTATAATGGTATAATATAATCTAAAACGGGAGCCGCGATAGCTCAGTGGTTAGTGAACTGGACTACAAAGACAAGATGTCGGGTTCGAACCTGGTCGACGGCTCCGGGTTCACTCAGTTTTAAATGAGTACCCGATTTTTTCTGAGCGCACGGGCCTAATACTGACCACATTACCCTCTCGCCCCCCAAAAAGAAGAAAATCATGTGCCGGCGGTTTGTAAAAATGATGGTCACTAACACCATATTCCCTATACGCCACTTGGCGTGGCGGCTTTACTTTACTTATAATCTAAAACAATATAATACAAATTATAATGGAATAATATAACCTAAATTGATATAATGCAACCTAAAAACGTGTTCTCCTCATTTCAAGCTACTGCTTATTTTCCTGACCCTCTAGATCTCTGAAACTGTAGAGACCCTTTCACTGAAAATCTAAATGTTTGTTAATAAAAAAAAAACGATAAAAGATTAAAGACAGGGATAACTAATGTGAAGTCCAACATAATTTCATTTAATTATCTTGCTGTAATCCCCTTCCGACAAGAGATACGTCACAGACCCGCGAGCGAACATTCAAGTGGGTTATAGAGTACTTTGCAAAGGGAAATATTCTGCAATAAATGTTGCAGTGTTTCCGCTCCTTTGCTTTCATCAAACGTGCGTCTATTTATGTATTATACATGCATGTTTATGGGGAAATTTTCTTTGTGCACTTTATGGTTTTATGCTCTACAGGTCACGCATTTTACACATCGAGCTATGGCTTTCTTTCATTATAGCCAAGTTGATGTGAAAGAAAATAGTAAGTGAAAAATATAAAAAAGGGAATAAGAATAAAGAAAAGAAGAATCAGAAAAAAGAAGAAAGAAGAGAAGGAAGTGAAGGAAGAGAAAGGAGAATATTACTGGGAGAAAACAAAAAAATAGGAAAGCAGGGAAACAATAAAAAATAAGAAGTGTGGAGATTTCAGACAAGAATTCATTTCAAATACCGAGAATGGGGGACTCAAGCACAGTCGACGTGCGGTTTCAAAAGTAGGGTCGGCGGTCCATCGACCGACCAAAACATAACCGCGATTTTCTAGGGGTTTCTCCGGAAACAGCCTTCATCAGAGCAGAAAGGCCATCAGAGACAAGGATCGCCGTGCTCCCTGGTGGTGGTATCTACTGATGGAGATGACGTCGCATGGTGGGACACGCTTCAACCTCAGTAAAATCAGGGAATTAAGAAAAAAGAAAAACAATAAATCTGCCAAATCGTGGGTCTAACCGTTCGTATCAATCTCTGGCATTAAGACAAAAAGAAGATAAAGACTAAATTGGAATGTCCAATTGAGGAAAATCTCATTCTTCCCACGGATAGAGAAAGAGACGCCATGTGATTTGTAAAACGCCCAGGGAATCGGAGGATTTGGATATGCCCTTGACAACCATCTTTATCGACCAACTTCAAGCAGACGCTGGAAAGCAGCAAAGAGTAAGATTTCATGCTAAACATAGTCCGACAGATGCGCCAAGTTGCGTATGTTCTGTGATAGTTCATCTAAACGTGTTGACAACTTTCATGCTCATAATGCAACAGGTCCATGGAAGATCAGAATTCATGTGGTGAAACTACTGGTCGAAACTTTTGATTCGGGGAGTCACTTTTGGTGATTACGTTTGTCAACGTTACAATCCTACTGATTTATTGCTACTACTATTTCACATTGTAAAGATAAAAAATACTTGAACAAAGGGCTAGACCTGTTTTGGAACCTTTACTAAGTCCCAGTTTGAGTTCAATTTCTTTTTCATTTTCCTCACGGACCGAAGTCGGCACATATGACAAAAGTCATAGTTCCCCGCGGTTGACGATTTGCTGGTAGTTCTTGTGGGTCTATATTGTTTCTTAGTCCAATGGTTGAGCATTCCTTAGTAATATTTCTGCATAGCAATTCTCTTGATCTGACCACTTTTCTACCAGATGGTTTCCACATGAATGCCTCATGTCATTAAATATTAATGAAGTCATTAAGACATTTTGCCAAAAAAATTCACAAAAGCAAACTTTGGACAATGTTTTAAAATGTCGATGTTGATGGTGCTGATGATGATCCGTTTGCTCTTAGACCTGGAAGTAGATGTGACGGTTTCATTAGTTTCCCTGGTTTCCAAGCTTCTATAGGAGATGCTGGAGGTTGTCTATCCTAGAGGTGCTTCTATATTGTCTTCTTTATAAACAGATCTTGTCACTGCGTGACTATCCTAGAGGTACTGCAATATTGTCTTCTTTATAAACAGATCTTATCACTGCGTGACCATCTTAGAGGTTCTGCAATATTGTCTTCTGTATCAGCAGATCACATCACTGCGGAGACTGTTAAAAGATTGCAGGGAAAATGAGAACGGCTGGGATATATAGCTTTACTGATCGTGTATAAGTGTTGAAAAAATAAATGACTGATTAATTGATGCTATCGAGGTAAAGCAGGAATACGACATGTTTGTGTGGTACCACCACGACCGTTCAGCTTATTAGGGGCAGAAAAACACAAGAAGCGAAGTGTGAAGGCAAATTAATCGCTGAATGTGAAGAATAGCTTATTTGATGAAGTAAACTCTTATTATATAAACTGTTTTTAGTAGATTATTCATTTTTAATAAATAGCAATAAAGTATTTTTTTAAAAACAATCACAGCTGCGTTTAATTGCAGATGTGAAAGGTACAATATGACAATTATCATAACCTGGAATTAAACATTACAATAAGTGGTTTGCCTAGTTCGCTGACAATTACCTTACCGGAGACCTCCAATTACAATAAGTGGCTTGCCCTATGCACTTCAGATTGACGTCAGCGGTACGAAGCTGAGAGTTAGTTTTAGAACATAAGTTCCAGGTAATCATTTTGGCAGAAGAGAACAGATTTTTCAGAGGTAACGGAACATGATATGACAAGACTAACGAAGCTTCACGCCAAACAGTTGACAATACTCAGACATATACATATGGGAATAGTGGCTAGAACAAACGATAGACAACATATTTATAAATGTTATTAATGCCAAGACATTCGAAAGCACAGATAAGCAAGCGTGTCCCGAGGTGAGATGTTTGAGATAAAAACCATTGTTAATAAGGAAACAAAGAAATGGTGACGTATTAAAAACAAAATATTGAAACATAAAAAAATACAAAGCAGATTGTTTCAGACGTGCTGATGATAATTTAGGCAGTTACTAATCCTTACAAGCTTAAAACAGCAGACAGTGAAATAACGAAAGTCATCTCCAAATCATCATGATCCTACTGAGCTGATAAATGACAAAGACGGACAGCCAATATCAAATAATCAATGTATGCAACAGAGATGGAACGAATATTTCGAAGACCTGTTAAACATACGAACTACCAATAAGACAACAAAAACCACGCTAGAACTCACAAATACTGAACCCAACATCATGAAGGAGGAAATCGAAGAAGTAATCAAATATGCACCAAGAAATAAAGCACCGGGGATAGATTACATACCTATAGAAATAATAGCAGAAGCAGGAGAAACAGGAGTGCAATGGCTGTACAGAATATTTATTGCAGCATGGCACCAACAACAAGCCCCAGAAGACTGGCAACAGGCAATCATCATACCAATATGGAAAAAGAAAGGTAGCAAAAGAGACTACAATCAATATAGAGGTATATTTCTTCTCAGCCATGTAGGCAAGCTATACGCCAAAATCTTGGAAAAAAGGCTGAAACCAATAATAGAACTACAGTTAAGCGATTCTCAAATGGGGTTCCGAAAAAACAGAGGATGTACTGACGCACTATTCACATTAAAACAGCTTGCAGAAAAAACGACAGAACACAATCAAAACTTATACATAGCCTTCATTGACCAGGAAAAAGCATTCGAGTAAACAGAGAACAACTGTTGGAGATACTAACAACATACGGAGTAAGCCAACATCTAACCAACCTTATTAAAAGTCTCTACATCAACAGCAGCTGCAGGGTCAGAACAGCAGCAGGCTACACAGACCACTTCGAAGTTAGATCAGGTGTAAGACAGGGGGCGTACTATCCCCCTACTGATTATAACATACATAGACCATATATGCAAGCTAGCCAACCCATCAAAGACAGAGGAGATCAACGAGCTTTTATTTGCAGACGATCAGGCACTAATACATGAAACAATAGAAGACCTACAAGAACACTTAGACTCAACATCTGAAGCACAAAATACAACATGAAAATCAACATCAACAAAACAGAAGTCATGAATGTCGCCAAAAATAAACAGAACAGCAACATAACTATAGAAGGCAGACAACTAAAACAAGTAGAGGAATTCAAATACCTAGAAAATCTAATGACAAACGATAATTCTCAAACAGCAGAGATAGAATCAAGATGCAACAAAGCTTGTCAAATCACAGGACAGTTATCACCACTATTGTCCAACAAGGAAATAACTCTGGAGGCAAAACGAGCACTAAACAACACAATCTTCATCCCAACGTTGTGCTACCAATGCCAAACCTGGACACTAGATGCAAGAACAACAAGAAAAAACTCTAGAGAGATGAAATGTGTTAGACGAATGACAGGAAACAGTCTGAGAAATAAGATCAGAAATGAAGAACTGAGAAAAAAGTTAGGAATAGCCCCGCCATAGAATATATAAGGAAAAACAGATAAAATGGTTTGGCCACGTGACAAGGCAGAAAGAACAAAACACAACACAACGAGCCTTCAACAAACGTTGTGACAACACCAGACCCAACGGTCGACCACGAAAAAATGGATCGATGGAATATTAGAAGCACTAGGAAACATAACAGCAGCAGAGGCGAACAGAAGAGCAAAAGACCGCAAATTATATCTCCCCTCGACGCTGAAAGGCAGATGAGGAAGGAAAGGAGAAAAAGAGATCCAAATCAGTATTAAAATGTCTCAATAATTCCGAGAAGAATATAGAAGCCTTATTTCCAGATGATCATAATGTTTATTCTGTCACTATAAATATACTTTGGTAAAGAATAAAATGCTCTACTGTTACTAGTAAAGAAGGTAGGACTTTGACAAACACAGATCCACGTCACTTCTTCGGATGATGGAAATGGGAGTTAAGATGGGCACAGCAAGAAATGAGAAACTTTGTGGCCGTGTAAGAGGGACTTATCAACCAACACAGGACTGGAGCCGTCAGTCGCTGGACACTGCAGGACTTTCTGAGGAGGGGATCTGAGCACCTATGGACATGTTCGGAATGCAATGATGATGACCCGCAAATAACTCAATAGTAAAGAACAGAAAGCTTTACTATTACTAGTAAAAAATAGAAAGCTTTACTGTTAATAATAAAGAATAGAGTTAAATAAGGAACTTCGTGAATGCAAACCACATGAAAACACCATAGTTCTAGGAGATCCTAAAGCAAATGCGGGAAAGGAAAGAGTTGAGGAAGTAGGTGGTCATTATGGCTTAGGTGAGAGTAATGAAAGATGTGAGAAACTTATTGACTGGGCAAGAACAAGCAACATGATGATAGAAATCACCTGGTTTAAGCAACATCCAAAACGTCTGTGGACATGGAAAAGCCCAGGAGACAACGCATGTAATTAAATTGATTACATAATGATATGCAATAGATTTGGAAACAGTCTGGTATGTGTGAAAACAAGACCAGGGGCGATTGCAATAGTGACCATGTTGGGGAAAGCTTAGAGTAAAATTAAAAGCTACAAAACGAGCCTCTGTTAACATCAAATTAAATTTAGATTTACCCAAATCAGACAAGAAGTTGCAAGACAAATATAAAATCACAATTCAGAACCGATACAATGCAAAAGAGAAGATACAACGCATTGATGAACAGAGAGAAATGCTAAAAGAATCAATGCAACAAATATCAAAAGAGTTCATACCACCAGAGAGGACAAATTCAAGAAAAAAATGGATACAGATGACAATTTGCAGCTAATGGATACAAGAAGAAGAAATAAATAAAATAAAGATGAGTATAGAGATTAAATAAATTGTATTAAAATGCAATGAAGCAAAAGAAGCATGGCTAAAACAGAGATGCAAAGAGATTGAAATGCAACAAAAAGGAGATGCTAAAGCTATATACAAACAAATTGAGGAATTAACAGGAAGAAAAACGCAATAAAAAACTTGATTATTAAGATCAAAGGAAGGAGAACTGTTGTTTTAACAAGAAAGCATAATGGAACGATCGATGGACAGATTACATTTAAGATCTTTATAATGATGAACGTACAGAAGTAAATATTGGATAATATTTGGAAAATATACTGGAGAAGGACCAGAAATACTCAAAGAAGAAGTGGAAGACGCTTGCGCAATATGAAAGCAGGAAAAGCTCCTGGACCAGATAATATAACTAAAGAAGAGATTGAAGCCATGCATGATTTTGGAATAGTAATAATAACAAAAATATTGAATGATATCTACAACACCGGACATATACCAGGCGACCTGCTCAAACAATATTCACAGCCCTACCAAAGAAATTTTGTGCGATTGGAAGCGATGATCATCGCACAATAAGCCTTCTGAGTCACATGACTAAGATATTACTAAGAATCATCATGCGAAGAGTGCGAAACAAAATCAGTCCAGAAATTAGTGATGAACAGTGTGGTTTTGTTTGAGGTAAAGGAACAAGCAATGCCATATACATCATAAGATCTTTAGTAGAAAGAGCCATAGAGGTGAAAACAGATCTATATCTATGTTTCATAGATTATATCAAGGCATTTGACAAAGTAAAGCACCAAGAAATAATCAAAATTTTACAAAGCATAACCGTAGACATCAAAGATCTAAGAATAATAAAGAACATGTACTGGCAACAAACAGCGGCCATAAGAACTGGAAACCAATTGGGAATGTTTCAACAAATAAAACAGGGTGTTAGGCAAGGTTGTGTGCTGTTACCAGATTTGTTTAATATTTATAGTGAGATTATTTTAAGATCCACAAGGAGCATGCATGGAATAACAATTGGAGGTCATAATATAAATAATCTAAGTATGCTGATGATACAGTCTTAATAGCTAAGAGTGAAAATGAGTTACAAGAAATGTTGGACATTTTAGTGAAAGAAAGCAAACATAAAGGTCTCAGCCTAAATAACAAAAAGACAGAAGTAGTGGTAACAACAAAGTAAAAGACATCACCTCAGTGCAAAATAAAGACACGTGGAACAATATTAAAACGGGTCAATGATTTTAAATATTTGGGAACCAAATTTTTTATTCCAAAAAATGAGGAAGATACTATGCAATCCGCTTTTGACAATAGAAATAAAAGAAAAAGTTCTTAAATGTTATAAAGAGCCAGTCTTAACATATGGATGTGAATCATGGACAATAGGACAACAGACAAGAAAATCACTGAAGTCTGTAGAAATGTGATTTTACAGAAGAATGTTGAGAATACCATGGACAGCTAAGAAGAGTAATGGAAACGTTCTGAAACAGGCTTTTGCCAAAGCAAAAAGAGAGCTAATTTCAAATATTAGGAAGAAACAATTGTCATTTTTTGGCCATGTAATGAGAAGAGAACAGTTGGAATATATTGTAACAACTGGGAAAAATGAGGGACGAATAGACAGAGGAAAGCAAAGAGAAAAGATACCAGACAGCTTAAGAGAATGGCTTGGCAGAAGGTCAACAACAGAAATGATTGATAAATAACTGTCGTGATCGAAAGTTGTGGAGAGACATGATCACCTACGCTAGCAGGTCCGGTACTTGATGATGATGATGAGTAAAGAATAGAGACCTATACTGTTACTAGTAAAGAATAGAAAGCTTTACAGTTACTAGTAAAGAACAGAAAGCTCTATGCCTGCAAGTAAAGAGATGAACAGCTTGCTGTTACAAGTAAATAGAAGAAAATTCCATACTAACAAATAAAAAGAAGAAAACTCTACGCTTACAAGCAAAACTATGTTTGGTAAATATGCTTAATTGTAACAAAGAGACAGAGCAGAATGGCGCTCCATGGTAGCCAACCTTCGTTGCGGAGACGACACTCGATGATGATAATGAACAAAGATCAATTTAGGTCCGTTTTATAATAAATCATTTCTTAACACGTGTTGTTATTACATGACATCGTTGAATACTTTGTGCAGTGATAAAAGTGGAATGAGGAGGATTTGTGTTTCCATAGAAAGGCTCCACATTCATCATCAAGTGCCGTCTCCGCATCGAAGGTTGGCTACCATGGTGCGCCAATCCGCTCTGTCTCTTGCTTTGATGGTACAGGTTGTAATAAGCTGACTTGTCCATCATCTGATATTACTCATCCATGTTAGTCTTGGTCTGCCTCTGCTTCTGTTACCTTGTATTTTCCCTTCCCATATTACTTTTAGTAGGCTACTGTGTCTTTTAACATGCCACAAAAATCTCAATTGTCGTGTTTAAATTGTATTTAGTAGTTCTCGTCATTTTTAGTTGTTTTAAAACTTAGTGTTTGTTTTCTTTACTTTCCATCCAATTCAAATTTGTATCACATCAAACATCTTTCCTCATATAGAACCAATTCTTACCTATGGAAGCCAATCATGTACAATAGACAAACAAATGAAAAGACGATTAGAGGCCACAGAGATGGGATTTCTCAGAAGAATGTTGAAAGTTCCCTGGAGAGCTAAAAAGACCAATGAGAAAGTTCTCAAAGAGTCCAACACAAAAAGAGAGCTCTTAAAAAACATCAGAAAGAAGCACTCAACATTTTTTGGGCACATGAGAAGAGGAAAGCTTTTAATACTTGGTTACACCTGGCAAAATAAAAGGAAAGAGAGATCGCGGACGACAAAGAGAGAAAATACTGGATAGGTTGGTGTCATGCATGGAAAACTGTTAACAACGGAACTCATACGATGCACTGTGGATAGGAGATTGTGGAAGGACATGATCGCCAACGCCAACCGGTACGGCACATGATGATGATCAAACAAAACTAAGCGATCGGGTGGCTGGCTACAGTAAACACTATAGTCCGTTTCATAAGTCGTGCCCAACTTTTAAAATTGATATCTTTTAAACCGCTTTTTATAAGCTTTTCAAAATTTGCATGTAAAGTTATAATGATTAGAACCCAACAGGGAATTAATTTCATAAAAAAACAACATTTGGTTATTATTGTTGCTTATTTGATTTATATAAATTTATAACGACCCATTGATGTAGTCAAAACTTAATGTTTACAGTATTTAAGTTAAAAATAGCGATAAAAAATCCATACACGGTCAAATTGACGATTTTGCACGCTTTCAACGTGAGTTTTCTGACACAATTAGAAACTTGTAGAAAACACGAGGCATTGTGTGTTCCATTTCCGTTCATTCAGCGGCGAAGCCGTCCTCGAACTGAGCAGACAATAATTCTCCTGGTGTTTTGTCTTATCCAATTATTTCCCCATTACGGCCACGCCTTTGCCTAGTTAAAATTAATCATAGACCAGCAACTACGGTAATTTCTATTCTTTAGGGCTTCACAATTTACAATTGTGACAAACATCAAAGAAATGCGCCGCTTTAAGAAAACTGCAGCTGCAAGATATTTGTTAAATATACATTTAAAGGGTCTTTTGCATTCTAATAACATTTGGAAAATTTCAACAGTCTTTAACAAATGTTTACTGCGTAATAGCGTTTTGAAGTTGGGCACATGATTTGAAACGAACTATAGTTACCACATCTGGCAGTATAGACCAGGCACCCTCACATTGTTCTTATTGAAACCCACTTTAGAATATTTGATATTGTTTCTAAGATGAGGAAAACACCAGTTCCGTATCAGATTAGGAAACAAAACATAAAACGGTACGGACACTCATTACCAATAACGAGTTCATCAGTGAGTTAACACTCAACGAGAAAAGGAGAAACAATAGACAAAGAAGAGTATGGAGTCATGAAATAGCAAGTGACGGAGTACAACATGCAGGGTGCACGCATTAGAGAATTGAATAGACTATTAGATAACACAGAACGCATATCCAATCACGCAATCTTTCTCCAATATTCTCTGTTGAGTGCCTGTTTCCTTGCTAATTTTTGTTACAATTTTTTCTCTGTTCAACCATCTTCAATGTATTTTTCCCGTAGTCTACCACCATCATCCCGTCTTCCCTTGTTCTCTGTAAGACGATTTTGGGAATGTTACTAGATCAATTGCCCGTGTGTTACCGGGACCTCATAATGTGAGAAGTAAAGAATAGTGACACTGTGTCCTTCCAGGCTTGTCGTAAGAGGCGACTAAGGAGATTGATCGATGGCTAGATAAGCTCTCATTGTAAAAAGTATTGTTATGGAAACAGTCATAGATTTTAGAAGCAGTGATCTTCGCAATATGTGCCATTTTGGCACGCAAGGTTTCTGTTTTTGACATTGTGGTTCTGCCCTATGTGCCGTCTTCGGCTCGAAAGGAAAATAGATAGATAGACTAGATCAACGACAGATATGTACCAACATAATTAATTTTTCTTTATCGATGTAGGCAGTTATTTTTGCTGATCTGTGTCAGAGATATAACGGATGTTCTCCCTTGTCTGTTCTATACTGATGATCCCGTGTTAACATTTCATTTAAACAGCCTCTATTTCTTCTTTGAAGTGGTTAGTGAGATTGTCTACAGAGCATCAGAAGTAAGGATCTATCGTGGTCTACGATTTCTAGTTTTACCCAGCCATAAGTGGAAACAAGATTATTTCTAGGTAGAAAAGACGCAGTGCTGTCCACACAAATGTGTGGTAACAAAATATGCCCACCACATTCTCTACGTGACTCCGGGCTTCAATAAACAAAATATGCGCATCACATTCTCTACGTGACTAGGGGTTTAAGTAAACAAAATATGCGCATCACATTCTCTACGTGACTAGGGGTTTAAGTAAACAAAATATGCGCACCACATTCTCTTAAGTGACTCGGGCTTTCAATAAACAAAATATGCGCACCACATTCTCTACGTGACTGGGGGTTTAAGTAAACAAAATAAGCGCACCACATTATCTACGCGCCCGGGGTTTCAATAAATAAAGACCCGGCAAAACAGTCGAGGTTGGTCAAACCTTTAGTGTCTTCTGGGACAGGCAATAAAATAAGAAAGTTCTTGCACGTCCCGATGTCCGTTGTAGTCCATTGCAAAATCTCTCCCCCCCCCCCCCCGCCACCCCACCCACCCATACGCACGCACATACACCCACATACAGTCATACTCCTCCGTCCGCTCTTATGAAACAGTTCATTTATTCTCCTACATTTCACTTAAAGCCGGTCTGAGCGTACTTCTGATCCCCCTCCTCTCCTGAATAAAAGATTATAACACTCTAGACGATAAGTGCCCCGTTACTGTGACGAGTTTACAAACTCTTTTTAATGAACCGTGTTGTAAGGTCAATATTCTTCAACCTTATCAATTTACAATCGATCCCCAATCAAGAATTTTCGGACACCCAGGAAGTTCATATCGATCCTGAGAATTGATATTGATCACTTCGGGGAGCCCTGGTATAGACTCGGCTGTGCTTGTGTAAGAGCTGCCAAGTTTGTACTTTACGGGTAGCATTATTAATGAGATGTGAGTTGTCTGACCGAGTCACTGTAAATACTATTGTTTACATAATTTGTCTGCTTACGATGTGTGATGAGTGTTTCGCGTTCATATGTGCATCGCGATATGTCAGAAATTGTGTCAACTCGAATGACTCATGTTTACTCTGTTCTCAAATAATCCAATAACGAGTTTACACCTTCCCACAGAGTACCGGTTTTCTGTTTAAAACTTGCAATCAATCTTTGCCTCGTGTAGTCTTGTCTTATTGTTGTACTAGCTGTGGTGTAATGAAGATAAACACGCATATCAAAGATGCAAAATATTAAATACTATTTAGGGCCGCGAATATAACAGCAGAGAATATATAAAATAAAGATAAAATGGTATGGAGCAGTTAAACTAAAAGAATGACAAGACAAACTACAACGTTTCGGCAAAAGGTCTACATCAAGTATAACAAAGTAGACATTTTTTTAGTACCTGTGTTGTGTTTACTGGCTTGGATTTATGTGTTTAATTTGTATAGTTTGTTATGTTAAACCTGATGAAGGCTGTTGCCGAAACGTCGTAGTTTGTCTTGATTTCTATTAGTTTAGCTGCCCCATACCATTTTATGTTTATTGCATATGTTCTCTAATGAATGTTCATAGATCAGGACATTAATTTGATGTTTCACCAGACTTTTGTAGTTCACACGTTTACCAATCACGCGGAAGCGCATCTGGTGCTCTGGGATTTTTCTCTCAGAGAAGAAATACAGACATTGACCATTCGTGGGTAGGGTAAATGTATTGACCAATCGTAGCCATCTATAGATTTCCAAAGGCTCCCAGTCAGAAAATAAACTCGGAAATCCCTCCAACTAGTGTGACGTTATCAGCTACAGGTGTTAAAGATGGCTGACGTCACTCTACACACACACACACCTGTCTCTGCTCGCAAAATTGAAAACGTCACGCTAGTTGGAGGTTTTCCTTTAATTCCTGTCAGCTTGTAGGCCTATGTAAAGATAAAGATAAACCCCAATCAAGCATTACCCCACCACCCTTCCCAACCATAAACTACTCGCTTACTTTCCTATTACACAGACAGACCTAAAAAGATAGCGAAATTAAAGTGACCATAGTTTCCAAAACCTAATCCGAGTTTACCTTTTCCATCGGTGAAAATAAAGTAGAGATTTCATTTGAAAACAAGTTTCTTAATTTCCATTTATTATTTTTTTTTCTCTTTTCATTACCTTTTCCATCGGTGAAAACAAAGTAGAGATTTCATTTGAAAACAAGTTTCTTAATTTCCATTTATTGTTTTTTTTTCTCTCTCTCTTTTCAGTCAACTCATTATAATTTTACTGATATTGTTATATTGCTGAAAATAAAATTGAAAAAAAAATATTGTTAAGATTATTTTCAAGCAAATAACATATATAATATACACTTGAAAAGGCACAAGAAATCCGGGACAAAGTTTCAAAAATCGGTCAATTTCGGGACAAAAACTTCGTCACGGATTGGATCGCAAAAAAATTCGTGGCAAAGGGTCAAAATGCGGAACTGTCCCTAAAAAATCTGGACGCTTGGCCAACCTAGATAAATGCCAGAATGATAATAGATTTGTCAATCGTATTTTTGTGTGTTTTTGTTTTGGCCGCTGTGTTGATTGTATTTTTTAGTATACAATTCATCTACTTGTTTATTCGAACGAAAGTAATTAAAGAACAGCATCTCTTGTAAGCAGTTTCTGGAAAAGTTTGCACAGTGACAACGTGTATTTTTGGACACAACAGTGTTCCTTAACACTACTCCTTATAGGGATGGTGTCGATTGACCACTATGCGTCCGCGCTATAGCTAGTACAACATGGTTGCTCCACTATCAATTTGTACTGTTGAAGACTAACAATGCGATATTCTCTTGGTTCATTTTAGTCCATTCTATTTATGTCACAGATAAATTAGTGACACATTGATGACAATTTTTTGTGCACTTACGTCAGTGTGCTATTTTAATTGGTGCCTTCCAGTAAATGAAGAATATTGTAACCATTTTTTTGTGTTACTGCAGCTAATTCTTTTGCAGTTCTTAATGACGTGTCTGTATTGCCAGAAACCTGGTCTTATTCTTCTTCTTTTCTTCTTTTCTCTTTTCACTGATACCTAAAAGATGTCGTGGTGTATATCATTTGTCGTTTTTGAGCTGCTCGAACTGTCTGAATTAGTGATTTTCCTTTGTTGTTACATGTCACTGTCACTGCATCTATCCATCTTCTTCTGGGTCTTCCTCTTGGTCTTTTTCCATGCATTCTCGAGAAGAACGCCCTTGATGGTGATTGGTAAGGATTCATTCTGACCAGGTGGCCAAACCATTTAAGTTGTTATTGTTCTATATATTCTTGGCAGGGTTTTGTTCCTACCATTTTTCTTATGGTTTCATTTGGTATTCTATCTCATCTTGTGTTGTTTGTTACTTTTCTCAAGCAACGCACCTCACATGTATTGATCTTTCTTAAATGTGATTTAGAAAGGGTCCATGTTTGACTTTCATAGCACAAAGTTGGTATGAAGATGCTATTTATCATTTGTTGTTTAGCTGGCATAGAAATGTTTGGATGTCTTAGCAATGGTGAAAGCTGGTATATGACAGCATTTGCTTTTTGTATTCTCATGTCAATTTCTCTGTCTAGTTTTCCATCTTCTGTGAACATTGTGCCTAAATACTTGAATTCCTCTACTAGTTTTTACTATTAACAACCATTAATACTAACACGGTTTCACTATTACTATCTTAATTAGCTCTTGTGCTAAGAATTATGTTTAAGCCTTTACCGTACAGTCTCAATACAAGGCAGCTGTGTATTAAGGGAGATAGGCGTAAACATCGTCGCTGCTATAAAGTTGATACAACGGAGAATGGCAAAAATATAAACTTGGGATAATGGTGTGGTCACAGTTGACGGCAGGAAGCCATCTTTTAGGCCACGGCTAGGAACGTTTAGTGACGTCTTTATTACCGTAGAGGTTGTGATTATGGTGAAGTGAGGGGGCGGGAAATAAAGTGGATGAGATAACAAAGGCGGAAACTGACAGGAGCTAAAATGAAAGTAAATTGTTGTAAAATACAATAATATAATTTAAGAAAGGGTCCCAGTTTCGATGTTAAATATTCTATGCCCATGTCTATACGAATGTCCCGATAACAACATACACTACCCATCATTTAAAAGTCCACAACCCATAAAATAGACACATCCCAGTGTATATATGTACAAGACCATAACTTGTATGTTCAGGATCGCAACCGCTAACTTCCAGACCACAGCTGATAAGTTCAAGAATGTAGACGATAAGTTCAAGAATGTAGACGATAAGTTCAAGAATGTAGACGATAAGTTGGCTACGTAGTCGATAAGTTCAAGAACGTAGCCGATAAGTTCAAGAACGTAGTCGATAAGTCCAAGAATATAACAGATAAGTTCAAGAACGTAGCCGATAAGTTCAAGAATGTAGCAGATAAGTTCAAGAATGTAACAGATAAGTTCAAGAATGTAACAGATAAGTTCAAGAATGTAACAGATAAGTTCAAGAATATAACAGATAAGTTCAAGAATATAACAGATAAGTTCAAGAACGTAGCCGATAAGTTCAAGAACGTAGCCGATAAGTTCAAGAATATAACAGATAAGTTCAAGAACGTAGCCGATAAGTTCAAGAATATAACAGATAAGTTCAAGAACGGAGCCGATAAGTTCAAGAATGTAACAGATAAGTTCAAGAATGTAACAGATAAGTTCAAGAATGTAGCAGATAAGTTCAAGAACGTAGCCGATAAGTTCAAGAATGTAACAGATAAGTTCAAGAATGTAACCGATAAGTTCAAGAATGTAACCGATAAGTTCAAGAACGTAGCCGATAAGTTCAAGAATGTAGCAGATAAGTTCAAGAATGTAACAGATAAGTTCAAGAATGTAACAGATAAGTTCAAGAATGCAGCCGATAAGTTCAAGAACGTAGCCGATAAGTTCAAGAACGTAGCCGATAAGTTCAAGAATGTAACAGATAAGTTCAAGAATGTAACCGATAAGTTCAAGAATGTAGTCGATAAGTTCAAGAACGTAACAGATAAGTTCAAGAATGTAGCCGATAAGTTCAAGAACGTAGCCGATAAGTTTAAGAACGTAACCGATAAGTTCAAGAATGTAACCGATAAGTTCAAGAATGTAACCGATAAGTTCAAGAATGTAACCGATAAGTTCAAGAATGTAACCGATAAGTTCAAGAACGTAACCGATAAGTTCAAGAATGTAGCAGATAAGTTCAAGAATGTAACCGATAAGTTCAAGAATGTAACAGATAAGTTCAAGAACGTAGCCGATAAGTTCAAGAATGTAACAGATAAGTTCAAGAACGTAGCCGATAAGTTCAAGAATGTAACCGATAAGTTCAAGAACGTAGCCGATAAGTTCAAGAACGTAGCCGATAAGTTCAAGAACGTAGTCGATAAGTTCAATTACGTAGCCGATAAGTTCAAGAACGTAACCGATAAGTTAAAAACCGCAGCCTATATTTACTAGAACTACAATCAATTCCCTGTGAACAAAATCTAAACATAGAATTAAAAATAATCAGCCTCTATGGAAATCACAGCTCTAAATAGACAGCTATAATTCTTTTCTTAGCGTATGGGGGGATACTAAAATGGCAGTTGTTGCCTGTAATTATACCAAATCTCCTGTTTCAGAGATCCCCAGACTGAATTTATAAAAGATGGCGGTATATTAAGTGTGGTATAATTTTTTTTTTTAAATACAGCTTAAATTACATGCCACTCGCAGAGGGAGCTTAGAACTAGAAAATAAGCTACGATTATGCATGCGGATTTAAACACTGAGGCCGTCGTAACTGCTGTGCTGGTTTCAGTTGGTAAATCAATTCAGAGGAAGAGGTATGTTTACAGCACTCGGAAAAAATGACAAATAATCAACAACAGAAAAAAATATGGACCAAAACAGGATCGAACCCGTACTCAGTGGCACAGCGCCTTGCCACGAAAAGCCAAACGCTAGGGAACACTGCCACTCAGCTAACTGGGCGCTGTGCCACTGAGTACGGGTTCGATCCTGCCTTGGTCCATATTTTTTTCTGTTGTTGATTATTTGCCATTTTTTCCGAGTGCTGTAAACATACCTCTTCCTCTGATTTGATTCACTGATTATCGCCTCGGAAGTTTCCCTCTATAATAATATTCATTTATTATTATTTGTTTTCAGTTGGTAACCTGGATAGGACAGCTGTTCCCAAATTGTGTATCTCAATACTTAGCAGACTGCTTCCTGGAGATCGCGGGGTTCTTTTTTATTTACAGTTATTCGAAAGAAAATATCAGCAGTGCCAAACTGTTCAGTTTTCAGCTGAATACTTTATATTATGTCATTTACGTTCGTTTGTCCGTTCGTCCATCCTTCCGTCCATCCACCCATCATGTGCATGTCCTTTGCTGAACTTTGCATTCACCACAGCTCATCTGAAAGAATTTGTCTCTAGCCATATCTCCCACTTCTGTTGTCATGTTCTAGGTCCATTTGATGTCTTGAGACCACCTTCGTCTTGATCTGCCCCGATGTGTCGCCCAGGAACAATGCCTTCCATCATTGTTCTTTACATCCCGCTGTATCTTTTAACATGGCCGTAGTATTTTAATTTCCCTCTGTAGAATGGTGTTTATAAGCCAGTTATTTTTAATGTTTCAATCTTTCATGTCATTATTGCTCTTCTTTATTATCCAATGAATCTTGAGGATTTTTTTGTAGAATTTTGTTCAAATTAATCGATTTTCTTTCTTGTTGTTTGCGAGATTGTACATGATTCACAACCGCATGTTGTTATCGGGAAGATACATGTCCTCAGTCATTTTAATGCCTTCTGGTATTGTATCACATGTTTGTCATGCCGTTTAATTTTTTTGTTGATGTTGCTAATCTTCTTTTCATGTCTTTCTGGCAGTCCCCATTTTTAGTTACTACGTCCCAGATATTCAGTTTATTACAGTTTCAAGTAATTAACTGTATTGTAGTATGTAAATAGTGGATTCTTTATCAGTGAAAGAAATAGGAAAGTCTCGCATAAGATCGGAGCGTATGGAGAACAAAAAGAGAAAACGGCAAGCAACATTCGAGGAAATGATTATAACAAAATCAGAAGACAAAAAACGCAAGAGAAAGGAGATGAGGCCTGCCATGAACAAATGCATTTTGTTCATTCTGCGGTCGAATCTGTCTATCCGAATTTGGTCGATTCAGCCACTAGAAAAGCCGTTTGGTAAAACAACATCCAGCATAAAACAATGATATATTACCAAACCATTGGCTAATCATTATTGCTTGCTAACAATCGTCTGCCAAAGCACCAAGGGTCATGTATATATATATATATTTTTTTTTTCACTGTTTATCCTGGCCTACTTTAGGTAGGCCTGAGCACAAAAAAGGGAAACTTAGAATAGTTGTACTAGCGCGATGTATAGGCTACAAACGTCATTCTAGCCACAAACACCACTGCCCGAAAAACTGAAACGTCACGCTAATGGAGGTTTTTCGGGGGTGGGGGGATTTCTTTTCCGCGATCATGCCTATCAAAGTGGGCCTAGATAGCCTAGTTGGGAAAACCACCTGACTGTGCTACCGACGTTCGGAGAACACGTGTTTAACTCCCGCCGGAAGTAGTGCTTTGTATTAGTGGTTGGGAAAAAGATACCCTGAGGTCGACTCAGCCGCTAGAAAAAAAGGGTACCAGAGTAGTCCTCTAGGAAGGTGAGGAAGCGACACTATCCAGAAGTCTCCGAACACCTCTGAATCGTCGGCTGAGCACATATGGGTGAAAACTCGCGTGCTAAGACGCCAATTCAAGCCACGTACTTTATTTTTACCTTTTCCCATCAAAAGTAGTCAATGGCTTGCCCCTGTTCGCCCCTTAAAATTAAGCTCTGCAAGCGCATTATGAGAATTATAGACTTACAATGTGTTGCAAATATTAACATTGAGAAAAAAGATCACTACAATGATGCTAAATGTAATATTAAAATTCATATGCAATCATTCACCGTTTCAATGTTTGAATAACGGACCATTGAATAAAATTAAGCTGCTCACTTCATTCATTCATTCATTAATTTTTCTCTCGGGCCGAAGACGACATACAGGGCGGAAGTTATAATTCTTCAGGATTGACGATTTGCTGATAGTTAAAGTAGGTCACTGTTGTTTCTTAGTTCCATGGTTGACTCTTCCCTAGTAATTGTTCTATGCAGCGATTATCTGAATCTGCCTTGTCTTTTACCAGATGGTTTTCACGTGAATGCTTGATGGGAATGTTTTTCTTCGTTTATTTTCAACTCATGACTGATGTATTTCCAATGTCTTGTTATAAAACTCGATACATATTTTGTTTTCATTAGTCTCTTATCCGTTCGTTTAACAAATATTTTTTCTACTACATGCAATAGAAAATGACTAAACATGTTGTACTTCCATTGGTCTCCATATTTGCAACAGGTCTCCATATTTGCAAGAGATCTACATATTGCAGGAGGTCTCCATATTTGCAACAGGTCTCCATATCTGCTAGAGGTCTCCATATCTGTTAGAGGTCTCCATATTTTCTAGAGGTCTCCATATTTGCAACAGGTCTCCAATTTGCAAGAAAGGATTTTCAACACTTCTCCATATCACACTGAATGCAAGGACAGGCTGAACTGTGGAGATAGCAACAAGTTTGTTCTCTTTAACAAACAAACAAAAATTCAGCCATACATTTTTATAAGGTGCACAATCATCGTATTAAATATTAGTTTCATCAAATTATTAGTCAGAAATAAATTCAGGAAGAAATATTCGTCAATATACTTTAATTTACTAATGTGATTAACTTCTGATATTCCCACCGCCTAAAAACTACGTCTTTTAGACACTACAAAATCATTGAGAACAGCCACGTTTTAAGTGACCCACTCGATACTACTCTAATCTTATGGTAAAACAAAAAAATTGTTGCAAATTGAAGCAAATAAGAGAAAATAAGAAACATAAGTAACGCCTGTCGTGCTAAGCAAGAGGAGCATACTCAAAGATGGCTGCTATTACAGATCGACGTGGAAGGAAAAAGGTGGGGGGGGGGGGGGGTGTGGTCTGATATTTTGGAAGATTTCGGTGACATAAAAATAGGGCAAAAAATGAAATAATTACGAAGGAGATAATTGATGTTGGTTATATGATTGACAGGCAAACGGGCTGGATTTAATTGGATCAAAAGAAGCCAAGCAGTGATCAATTAGAAAAGGGGTCTCTTGATGGAGGATGAAAGGAAGTGTCACATAGATTAGTGTTATTGTGATATTGGTATTATTGTTATAGTAGTGTTATTGTTTTATTCGTGTTATTGTGATATTAGTGTTATTGTGATATTAGTGTTATTGTGATGTTAGTGTTATTGTGATATTAGTGTTATTGTGATATTAGTGTTATTGTGATATTAGTGTTTTGTGATATTAGTGTTATTGTGATATTAGTGTTATTGTGATATTAGTGTTATTGTGATATTAGTGTTATTGTGATATTGGTATTATTGTTATAGTAGTGTTATTGTTATATTCGTGTTATTTTTATATAAGTGTTTAGTTTTCGTGTTTGCATTTATTTGTTTAATTTGAATAGTTTTTGTGTTATATATGATGACGGCTTTTGCCGAAGCGTTGTAGTTTGTCTTGACTCTCAAATAATTTAACTGCTTCATACCGTCTATGTTCATTTTACATGAGATAATTATGAACAAGAAAATAAGAAAAATAACATAATATCACAAAATTTATCACAAAGATTTCTGTGCTTTATGGTAGAGGGACTTTAAGCGAAAGAAATCGAAAGATGCCATCGAGTTGTCTTGGATTACAAGAATCCATTCGATCATCTTCCTGGTCAAAGCTATATTTATCTGGGTAATTATTGCTGCCTTCTCTTTTACAATGTTAAATAGTCCGTTAATTTTGTTCTTCTATTTTTTTTAAAAATAGGAATTATAAACTTATGCCGCTGTGTATCCTAGCCTTTGCCCTATAACAGCAGATTCACAAATTAACGGTAAAGGTCAAGTACGAGACTTGAATCAGCGTCTTAGCACGCAAGTTTTCACCCATATGTGCTCGTCCGCCTATCCAGAAGTGTTCGGAGACTTCTGGATAGTGGCACTTCAAGCATCCAAACTCACGATGCAAGGCGATATTCCTCACCTTCCAGGATTACTAACCTGGTACCCATTTCTTCCAGAGACTGGGTCGACTGCGGAGGCATTTTTTTTTCAACCACGAGTACAACTCACACTGCTTGCAGTGGGAATCGAACACGGGTTGTCCGAACGTCGGTAGCACAGTCATGTGGTTTTCCCAACTAGGCTACTGTGGCCCCCTTCACAAACCGTAAATTAACTTAATCACAAATTACGATGTTATCTGTTAATGCTATAGAAGTGAAATGCCATGTTAGCGGTGCTGAACTAAGGATGTGGAATACAAGGGAGAGATTGATATCAGTCCCAGCTGACAATCATTAGAATGGAACTATACAAATGGGAATTCGTTGTGAAATTATTGAATGAGTTGATGACATAAACTGAAGAAGTATCGAAATGAGATCTTCTCACGTACTTAAATTACTCTACTAAATCTAGCCTACTTTTCATCATACAACCCACACCTCTTTCCACACACACAAGCACATGCACAATGAATATTTGTTTAAAAATTTGAAACTCTCATAACTAAGCCTCTGCATTTTGTGTTATAACTACTAGACTATTATATGCTGTCACAGCGACATGTTTTCTTCAAATCAATTATTAGTTAACAACGAGGGTTGTGTCAGCATCCTGTGCGAAATTAACGTCTTCAGACTTTGAAATAATCTCACAAACACATTACTTTAGCAAGAAATACAATTAGTCGGTTAAGATAATAATTGTCAAATAAATTAATATCCATCAATTAGTCTATATAACAAAATACATTCAAAATATTCTGGGATTTAACAATCTAGAACGATAAAGATTAGATTGCAATCAAATTTTTATATGGCAAGGAAAGCTCAGAAGGAAAAAAAACTGCACGAGAAAGATCCGCCAATCAGAGGCTGATAAAATTGGCAATACGGCGCAGAAAAAAAATATTAAAAGATATCGATCTTTGGTAATGCTGCATGAGGTAAGGAAATATTAGAGTGAAATGAAACATACAATTTATGTTCAGGAATAGCTGTGTAGCTTTATTTAAAAAATGAAAACAACAATATATGCTCCTAATTAAATTAAAGGGGATCGCAGTTCAACAAATATAGCATGGCATAAAACATGTCTAAATATGTTGTGGCAGCTGTAGCTTTATGATGCCTGTGTAATGGCCGGAAGTAAGACTAATTTTTCAACAAATTAAACAAAGTTTTATGCAAGAATGGACGATCACTAGATTCATTTAATATGTACAACGAGAGCCAAAAAGATACATTGAGATACAGTAAGTTTTATAAAGAACACTCTCGGGATTATAGTTGATAATAACAATATAAACAACCTGAGAGGTATGCCAACGACGCAGTCTCATTCCTTAAAAGTGAAAACGAGTTCCACAAAATAATTGACATTATTGTGATGGACAGTAAGTAATGGTTTTAGTCTCAACAAAATAATTTACATTATAGTGATGGATAGTAAATAATGGTTTTAGTCTCAACAAAATAATTTACATGATAGTGATGGATAGTAAATAATGGTTTTAGTCTCAACAAAATAATTTACATGATAGTGATGGATAGCAAATAATGGTTTTAGTCTCAACAAAATAATTTACATGATAGTGATGGATAGTAAATAATGGTTTTAGTCTCAACAGAGTAATTGGCATTTTGGTGATGGGAGGTAAAAATAATGGTATCAGTCTCAAAAATAAAAAAAAATAGAATTTGTAGAAAAGAAAAGACATCTTCTAAATGCACAATTAAAATAAATGGGGCAGTGTTAAAACAGGTCTAGGAGTTTAGACAGCTAGGAACGATGTTAACTTCTCTGATGGTAGATGTACACAAGAAATGAGTTATACAATAGCTCGGGCATGAATGAGAAGGATGCAATTAATTTTTGTCAAAGAAAATAAGCAAAAAGGAGTGCGTCAGTGTTATGTGGAGTCAGTCTTGGTGTATGGATGTGAATTCTGGACAATAAAACAACCAACAAGAAAATCATCGTTGGTCTCAGAAATGTGGTTTTACAGAAGAATGTAGAGAATACCGTGGACAGCTAAAAGAGTAATGAAAATGTTCTGAGATAAACACGAGAAAAAAAAATTCCACACATCGGTAGGAAACATTCACATTTAGTCATGTAATGATAGACAAGGGTATAGTTGGTATATAATTTAATATATATATTGTGACATCTGGAAAAAAAATTAGGGAGGAAAATATATAGGAAAACATAGAAAATTTACCAGACGGTTTAAAATAATGTTTTAGTAGGAAGTCAACAACATCACCGATAAAGAACTGTAGATACACAAAGTTGTGGAAAGACGTGATCACCTAAACCAGTAGGCACAGTAGTTAATAATGAAATCGACCTTGATAATGATGATGATGTAACAAAAAATGATTTGACCATAAAGCCTGTTTCAAGTGAAATATTTTTTGTTCCATTAACAGCGGATGAGAGTGAAAGAATAAGTCATCGTGAGGAAAAGATGAGTGAAAGAATAAGTCATCGTGAGGAAAAGATGAGTGGAAGTGGAGGAAAATATACACAACTGTGACGAGGTTAAGAGAGAAAGAGAGCTAAAGAGAAAATAATAAACAGCTTGAGAAATAGAGAACGACGCACACATGCAAGGAGGGCGAGAATAACGATGAAACATGAAGGATGAGAACGAGCGGAGGTAGTAAAAACGATAATGCAAATGGACAAAATAATCGAAAAAAAACTGGTTGAATACAATGTTCCTACCTTAAATGCATACGGAAGATAATAGTGCTAAATTAATGAAGGTGAGTGGAGAGCCAATGATGAGGAGCGTTAAATGATTGAAGAAAAGTGTAAATTGATTGAAGAGGTGTTAGATGATTGGAGTAGAATATTGATCAAGGAAATTGTTGAACTACTGACGGAGTGTTAAGTGTTTTAAGGAGAGTGCTAAATTATTTGGGAACGTGCTCTGTGATTTATGGAGAGTATGGAATAATTTAAGGAGGGTGCTAAATGATTTAAAGAGGGTGCCAAATGATTTAAGGAGGGTGCCAAATGATTCAAGGAGAGTGCTAAATTATTTGGGAACGTGCTCAGTGATTTATGGAGAGTGTGGAATAATTTAAGGAGGGTGCTAAATGATTTAAGGAGAGTGTTAAATGATTTAAGGAGGGTGCTAAATGATTCAAGGAGTGTGGGAAATGATTTAAAGAGGCTGCCATATGATTTAAGGAGGGTGCTAAATTATTCAAGTAGAGTGGGAAATTATTTAAGGAGGCTGCTAAATGATTTAAGGATGGTACTAAATGATTTATTGAGGGTGCTAAATGATTAAGGATGTTCCCAAGTGATTTAAAGAATGTTGCTATATGATTTATAGAGAGCACCAAATAAATAAATAGAGTACTAAATGATTGAAAGAGAATGCTAAATGATTGCAGGAAACTACTAAATGGTTCATTGGAAGTGTTAAATGATTTAAGAAGTGTACTAAATTATTGAAAGAGAGCATTAAATGAATGAAGGACTAAATGGCTGAAGCAGAGTACTAAATTATTGAAAGAGTGCCAAATAGTTCAAGGGAAGTGCTAAATGATTGAAGAAGAGTGCTCAATGAAAATAGTAACCAATAAAAACATGTCACAAATAAAGAGACAAGTTGTTATTGTTTCGGATCATCATCACTGCACACCGAACGAACTCATAGGTGCTCAGATAGTAGCCTCCGTCAGTCATAGCTGAATCTGGAATATTTCAGCGCCCCTAGAAATGTTTTTTATTTTCTTTCGCCATGTATTCTCTTTTTCTATGTGCTCCGATAGTAGCCTCCGTCAGTCATAGCTGAATCTGGGATATTTCAGCGCCCCTAGAAATGTTATTTTTATTTTCTTTCGCCATGTATTCTCTTTTTCTATGTGCTCCGATAGTAGCCTCCGTCAGTCATAGCTGAATCTGGGATATTTCAGCGCCCCTAGAAATGTTATTTTTATTTTCTTTCGCCATGTATTCTCTTTTTCTATGTGCTCCGATATCCGGCTCGAAAATCATAAAACAATCATTGCAGAATCTTGGTTCGCATGCACGAACTCCGTGGGAGGTCGGAGATCGGCGAAGTAGGTAGGTTTAGGAACCTAGGTAGTCTGGTTGGGAAAACCACTCCACAAGCTACCTAGATTCGGACCACCCGTGTTCGATTCACGCTGGAAGCAGTGTGAATTATGCTCGTGGTTGGAAAAAAATACCCCTGCGGTCGAACCAGCTGCTGACCTCCAGTTTTTTTTCAATTATCAGATGGGCTGGAATTGGGATCTCACTACCCAAGAGATCAGGGGAGAGTAACGTCATAAAGAAACCACGGATTATTCTTTCCTACTTTTGAAAAAACACCACCGCTTCTGGTGAGCTATGAACCCAGGCCTATCATGTTCTAAGGGCGACGTCCTATTTCTAGACAACCTCTCTCTCTCTCCCCTCAAGGACAAGTTATTACACAAATTTGAGTGGAAAATCAAAATAAAGGATATAACATCTAATGGAAGAGAGTCGTGCTAAAAAGTAGGTCCCTTGACTAAATGAAAGATAAAGGTGTACAATAAAGACATCTTGCATGCCATAAAGAAGAGAAACAAAGACGGATTGAATAACAAAATTAAAAGGATTAGAGATGTACCTTTGTGTTGGTATGACGCACTGTAAATAAGAAAGAGAGGTGTGTCAATAACCTGAAAGTGTGCTATAAAGAATACAGATGTATTAATACAAAGGAAAAGTTAACAGATGTACCGAAAAAAAAACACACCGCATCTGATAAAAGTAAAATTATAACAATAAAAGGTAAAGTCTATTGTAAAAATGGGAGGTGTGCAAACGAAAGGGAAAGTCTATTGTAAAAATGGGAGGTGTACAAACGAAAGGGAAAGTCTATTGTAAAAATGGGAGGTGTACAAACGAAAGGGAAAGTCTATTGTATAAATGGGAGGTGTACAAACGAAAGGGAAAGTCTATTGTAAAAATGGGAGGTATACCAACGAAAGGGAAAGTTTATTGTAAAAATGAGAGGTGTACAAATGAATGTAAAAAAAAGCTTTTCATTAAGCAGATTGAAGTAATAATAAAGGGAAAGGAGAACAACAAAGAGGAAAGATGTACTAGCGAAAGAAAAAGAAAGTCGCACTGAAAAAATATAATGCCAGCCATTTAAATGGGAAGACTAACAAAAACAATTAAAATGATGACAACAAAGAAAGCGCATGATAAAGAAATGTGGTGCTAAAACAGGAACAACGTTCTGAGAGGAAAAAAGAATCGATCAAAAAATGACACAGGGATGTTACAAATTGGCAAGTTGTTAAATTAAGAAAGAGAGAGAGAGAGAGAGAGAGAGAGAGAGAGAGAGAGAGAAAGAGAGAGACAGACAGATAAAGAAGAGTAACAATGAATGACAGTACGAAACCTCACTGGATGCAGCTCTACCCTTATCTCTGCCTATAATGGTTGTCTTTTCATCATTATCGAGTGCCGTCTCCGCATCAAATGTTGACTACCATGGAGCGCCATTCCGTGGTGATAGGATGCATCCCTGTTTTACTCTTCTTTTTTTTTTTAACAGTTGTAGTTCTCTTTGTTATATTGTACTATTGCTGTTTGTTCCCAATATAAAATACATATTATTCGTATGACTTTGTCATCTAGATATATCTCTTTTAGGCAGTTTATAAGTTGTTTATGGTGTATTCTAAAAAGCTTTGGTGTAGTCTATGAAGCAGGCATATATTGGTTTGTTTACGTCAGTGTACTTTTCAATAAATGTCCCCGTGCAAAATATGGCTTTTTTTTGTTCCACCGTTTTTCCTAAATCGAAGTTGTTGTTTTTCTAATTCCTAATTGATCTTATTATGAATTCTTACTTATATAAATTTCAGCAAGATTTTTGTTTTCTACCCCAGCGACATTGGTGTGTCTTGTAATGAAATTATCACTTATATCCACAAGCTATAGAATATAGTTGTTAGCTGTTTGTATAGCCGGACACCAATGACGAATATATAAAGACTACAGAGTGTTATAATAAAATAAATCAAGACCAGGAGGGGTATTAATGTTAGTGACATCATTATCTATTTATATATATAAATATCATTAAGGCAATTATCTCATTTATAGATCATGCTCTCTTTTATAGGATATGCTGTCTGGGCGCCAATCTCGACACAGCGCTTTTCACAGCAGCGGCCATACATACGTAGTTTTCATTGCAGGTTTTTATTTTCATGGCAGTTATCGTCCGTGGTTTAACTGTCACGCCTTGTCGTGTATAAGACAAAACCCAAATAAACAACATAGAGATGGTAATCAAGAGAAGAAAAAACTAATTTATATTAGCATGACATTTATTTTATTGGTGAAACTTTGAATATTGTCTGGTGTACACCCACTTTACTACCCCGTCCTCACCACTTCCAAACACAAAACGTTCCAAATATTTCCCTGTTCGATCTATGTAGATTCTGTTTGTAAAACGCAATAAAAATCATATACAGCGATCAGAAGACGAATACTAGAGCCCTCTGTCCGGCAGATATTTAACCAGAAATGAGACGAGCGGTTATATATGGGCGTGGTTAATGTGTGGTTTATTCCTCAGGGTTTCCCTTTGGCAAACGCCGCAATCTCCTCATCCCTATATCCCAAATACATCCTAGGAAGAAACCACATTGCTGGCTGCTATCAATCGATATCGCCTATTGTAAATGTGCCATTAATAGACGAGATTTGAATCTGCAAACTCTCATACAACATCTCTAAACAAATAAAATGTGACGAGCTCGGCCTGTGGTGACGTGTTGTTGTGGCCGCTTGTTTCTATAAATAAGCAGTTTGTCTGTTTGTTGGCCCTTGCTCTTGAACCAAAGACAATTCGCTACAGGCCAGGCAACTATAATATAGTAAGCTGTTTGTGTTAGTAAAATATCAACTGTTCTAGTTATCGCGATGATTATATTTACACAAATCGAACATTATTCTGTTATGTATTCTTGTGCCTATATTATCTCTCATTGAAAGCTTCGTTCGGGCGACCGTCTGCAAATGTACACAGCAAAAGAGGAAAGCGGACAGTGATTCAGAAAGGAAGGAAAGAGCGGACACTAATAAAAATACATTCTAAACGTCATTATAAAGTTCTCTCCCCACACCTAATAAAAATACATTCTAAACGTCATTATAAAGTTCTCTCCCCACACCTAGTAAAAGTATAAAGCCCCGTTACGCCAAGTGGTGTAAAAGGAATATGGTGTTAGTGACCATATTTTGAAACCTTCGGCGCATAATTTTTTGGGGCAATGCTGTCGATATTACACCTGTACTGTTTTACTTTCCTAGAAAAAAAAATCCCATACAAATTTAAGGCTGGGTGAACCTTGAAGCCTTCGATCAGAATCAAACCCGACCTCTTTTCCTTTGTAGTCCAATTCACTAACCACTGAGCTGTTGCGATTCCCTCTCCCCACACCTACAATCCACAAATCATCCACTCTAAGCACGCCCTATATTCGTACCTCTTCATAAATGCAAAAATAAAAACATAGAACTTATTTTAATATAACTGAACCTGGTTTAAACTTGTAACAAAACTACTTATCTGATTCCATCAGTCCTAAATGATTGAAAATGGAAAATCATTAATCTTCCCTGACTTTTACAACACAATAATTTCATCATTTGTCCCATTAGAAGAGTCCAGCAGTTTTATCCACCAAGCCAAGCGTATTAGTAGACAAACACCAGACATGCCAAGAGTTGTTAACCCCCTACTGCCCATACCAGAACATACTCCCTGGACAGAGGAATCAGGATTATCAGTTCAAATACGGACAGAAGTGAAAGGAATAGTTGACAAAGAGGAACAAAATAGTCTACAGCGAAAAACAATAACTCTCAGTTTCCTGGATGAAGAATACCCACAAGGCCTATGGATCCGTGTGTACACAGATGGATCAGCACAGAATGCAGTAAAGAATGGGGGAGCAGGTGCATATATAGAGTACCCAAATAACACTAGGAAAATGAATAAAATAGCAACAGGGAAATATTGTCATAATTATGATGCAGAAATACAAGCAGTAAAGTTGGCAATAGAAAAACTGCTGAACAGTAATCTTAGCCCATAGCCTGTAGTGTTTTTGACAGATGCAAGATCAGTAAGTACTCCAGGCACTACAATCTAGAAAATTACCACATCTGCAGACCTTATTGACTGAACTCTGCAAGCACCACAGGGTTGCCCAGCAGTGGATATCATCTCACTGTGGAATACCAGGAAATGAGAAAGCAGATCAGTTGGCAAAGGAAGGTTCAACAGGCACACAACTAGATACACCGGTTACATACCATCATAAGAAACAGATAATCAAATCAATCAGAGGACCACAAGCCCCAAATCTGGATGCCTTTCATAATATGAATAGATATGAACAAGTTAACATTATACGCCTCAGAACAGGACACAATCGACTCCATAGTCACATGTATACAAAATTCAAGATCGGCACATCAACTACTTGTACATGTGGACAGGCAGCCCAGACTGCTGAACACATACTTCAAGATTACACAGAATACAGTAGGCTAAGGAAAATCCATTGGCCCATAGATACAACACTACAGACAAAACTATATGGGCCACTGCAAGAATTACAAAATACAGTAAAATTTGCACAGGAAACGACATTGCAGATATAGACAATACTTCGGGTGAACGAAAGATAGATAGAAGAGTCCTAATTGTATTTATAGATAGCCTGATATTGTAAAGCAATGCGCGCGGTGAATGTTAGCAAGCACATCTTAGCACATCGGCACTTGATATTTCTAAATCCAATATTTGTTAAATATAATTTTTTTTAAAAATATCCAATTATAATTGAATATAGCCATGTCTCAGTAAAGTGACGCGGGCGCAATATTGACCATTTACCGTTAAAAAAAAAATGTGCCGAAGGTTTATAAAAAAAAGTATGATCATTAACACCATATTCCATATACGCCACTTAGCGTGATAGAACTCTTTACTTATTTTTTTTAATGTCTCAGAATTGTAGTTATTACGTAACACAGTTTCACCTTTACGATCCAATATAGCTTCAGAGTATTGTTTCTTTTAACCCACTGTCTAAAGATTATAATTTCGTGTAAATTATATTTCATAAGTATAGCTTTATTTAAATATTTATCTGGGTTATATCATCGTGCGTTTGGTCTAAAGGTTATAGCTCTATGTTATGTGCTCTAGTAAAGCGTAAAGATTCCCTCTTTGCCTTTCATAGCTTCTGGGGAATACGGATCTACTGACACTATTTTGTACGTGACCAGCTAAACATTTTTGAATGATATGAGCTATAAACACTCAGCCATCGACTTTAACAACTCAGCCATCGGCTATAATCACTCAGACAACTATAATCACTAAGACGTTTGCTCTAACCACTCATCCATAGTCTCTAACTATTCAGTCACCAGCGCTAACTACTCACCAATCGGCTCTAACCACTCAACCATTGGCTCTAACCATTCAGTCATGAGCTCTAACCACTCAGCCATCAGCTCCAACCACTCAGCCATAGGCTCTAACCACTCAGCCATAGGCTCCAACCACTCAGCCATAGGATCCAACCACTCAGCCATCAGCTCTAACCACTCAGCCATCTGCTCCAACCACTCAGCCATCAGCTCTAACCTTTCAGCCATCAGCTCTAATCACTCAGCCACCAGCTCGAACCACTCAGCCACCAGCACTAACCACTTAGCCATCGACTCTAACCATTCAGCCACAGATACTTCTCAACCGTCGTAGCTCTACCATAAAAACAAGTCATGGAGCTGAGCGCTCCATGGCAGCCAATCTTCGATGCGGAGACGACACTCAATGATGATGATGAGAACACTAAATCTTAAACTTATAAACAAGCAACTTTGCTCGTCTTTAGTAACTTTTCACTTTTCATATTCTATGTCATTGTTTAACTACTCCCGAAGCTGTCAGTTTCCTTATAGACCAATGTAGAATATTTAAATTGGAAGCTTGAGACCTCCTGTAGATGTTGCAGCACTCATGTTATAGCTATCCAGTGTAGACTATGACGTAAGCCGCTTGACCTTGTAATGAACAAAGCTGATACTGTGTGGCCGCTGACAGCGATCACATGTCACGTATGTGGTAAGCAAGGGCTTCATAATTTATGGAAAGCTCTTCATAACAAATTACAAAGTGTTGTTCGGCCTCGATCGTCTTACCGTCCTCCTATCATCCTTATTTGAATTTTTCTCGCGTGTGTCTTTCTTAAATGTTCCAAATGTTTCATATTTTATTACTGTTACTCAAATTCTTATAGTGATCTCTCATCTTCAACTGTTACGTTCTTTTTTTCCCCCCCACAAAATATAAAATCGTAGATCACATAAATCATTTTCTCAAATAAGTGAGTTTCTTTGCGGTTTGTGAGATGGTGTAGTTGAGACCAGATGTGAGCTGGTGTAGTTGAGACCAGATGTGAGCTGGTGTAGTTGAGACCAGATGTCAGCTGGTGTAGTTGAGACCAGATGTGAGCTGGTGTAGTAGAGACCAGATGTGAGCTGGTGTAGTGGAGACCAGATGTGAGCTGGTGTAGTGGAGACCAGATGTGAGCTGGTGTAGTTGAGACCAGATGTGAGCTGGTGTAGTGGAGACCAGATGTCAGCTGGTGTAGTTGAGACCAGATGTGAGCTGGTGTAGTTGAGACCAGATGTCAGCTGGTGTAGTGGAGACCAGATGTGAGCTGGTGTAGTTGAGATCAGATGTGAGATGGTGTAGTTGAGACCAGATGTGAGCTGGTGTAGTTGAGACCAGATGTGAGCTGGTGTAGTGGAGACCAGATGTGAGCTGGTGTAGTGGAGACCAGATGTGAGCTGGTGTAGTGGAGACCAGATGTGAGCTGGTGTAGTGGAGACCAGATGTCAGCTGGTGTAGTTGAGACCAGATGTGAGCTGGTGTAGTTGAGACCAGATGTGAGCTGGTGTAGTTGAGACCAGATGTGAGCTGGTGTAGTTGAAACCAGATGTGAGCTGGTGTAGTGGAGACCAGATGTGAGCCGGTGTAGTTGAGACCAGATGTGAGCTGATGTAGTTGAGACCAGACTATAACTTCATGATGTTATTCCGGTTCCAGTGCTGCACATAATTCTGTTTTGTACAGCAACAGACGTTATCGTTGAAATATTGTAAAGTTTACAGTTAAAAGATTAGAAAAAAAACTATATTTACATTATCCCATGACTGAGGTCAGCGGGGGGTGGGGGGAACTTATTAAACTGGAGAATAGGGGCCGCTTGTCCTAAGCATTTTCCACGAGATATTCGGGTCTGAGTTTTTATTTCACCCTTGATAGAAAAAAAAATCTTTTGACTTTGCCGGGATTCGAACTCGTACTCCTAGGATTGGAGCACGACGGGTTATCGTTTCAGCCATCCTACTCCTAGGATTGGAGCACGACGGGTTATCGTTTCGGCCATACTTTATTTTACAGTGAAGAGAAAATATACATTAAATTTTTTTTTTTTTAGTAAACACGTTGGTAACTTTAAAAGGCGTTGAATTATTTAAATAGGAGAAAAGACAAAGAATATATTTGAAATAAATAATATACATTTGACAATTCTGTGACAACAGCAAAATAATTTGGTAAAAGAAAAAGGATAATAAATAAGAAATAAAATCATAAATCACAAGCGAGGGTATACAGTAAAGGGCCTGTAAACACATAACAGACCAGGAAAGAGAGGTACTCACACAAGAAAAGTGCATACATGATTCGTTCCCAAATTCGTATAATTCTGGTTCGCAAAAAGATTTCGCAATTATCGCGATATGTGTAACGACATTGACTATCTTCAGGTTGATGTTTTTGAGTGTGTGTTTGTCATATTTTTATTTCATTATGAAAATAAGAGTGAAAGGTTCCAAGATAAAACATGAGAAAACAAAAAGGGGGGAGAGAACGAGAAAAGGAAAGCTGTAACAGCTATCATCGATTAACATTTTGTTAGAAATATTTGGAAGCACAAACATTACAAATGTCAACGTAGCCAGGAACTATGGCATGTCGCCATTTACCATAGTTTCAATAAAAACAAAACAAAAAACACCATAAAACTTCAATAAAAGGTGCTAAGTGACAACAGGGGTTAACGTTCTTTGAAAAAGGGGCATAACCAACTGAAGACAAGTGAAAGCTTTTGTTGAGTGTGACAACCATTTTGGCTGGTGATAGTGTTTCACAAGTAATAGACTGTAGAAAGCAAGGTCGTTATACAATGACAAATCTACTATTTTATTACAACAAAAACTGTATGACCTTGCACTATCCATCTATACAAACCATAATTTCTCAGTAATGCTAAAGATCGTGCGAGAATTATCGTAAATTTTCATGTTTTATTTGTACAATTTGTCACGATAGAAGTATTACATGATACATGTATGAGGAGTTGTAGAATAAACACAACACGACATTTTACGTGTTCTCTTCAGCTCTGCTCGAGGCCCCGTATAGTATTTCATATTTTATATATTTCATGTTTGTGCTATCTCCCGTGTATGAGTTTTTGCTTATACATGCTCTTTTACAAGTTTAATTATTCAACGTTTTGACCAACATTCTAAAAATAGTTTGTGCAGTGTAAACCCCCCCCCCCCCCCCCCCGAGTCTGGAACGAATTAATCAAGTTTACATTATTTCCTATGGGAAAAATGGATCCAGTCTTCAGACAAATCAATATTGAGAAGACTCTCATGAACCAATTACTTCCATGCCGCATCGTCATCATTGATTCTGTAACCTAACCTTGGTGGTCGATGGAGCACTCTTGATCAAGATTTCGCAGTCTCCTCCCAACATTTACAATTAAGAGCTGCTATATTTGACGAAGAATCATCTTGTCCATTCTCTGAAGTTGTCTTGCAGCCACTGACTGGCTTATCCAGAGCATTTCCTTGGGCTAATACTACCGCCCAGCTCTTTTACAAGTGAACACGCGACCGTAGCCATCTAGGTATGCGACATTTATCTGGGTCTCTCCTGTCTATCTCTCTCTCTTTCTCCTTCCCTCCCTACCTCCCTTCCTTCCTTCCTTCCTTCCTTCCATTAACTTCTCGACAAAAAGATACTTTTTTCAGAAAATAATCTTTGCAACCAAAGGAAGGAACTGAAAGAATTACTAATGTTATATATAATGTTATATAAAATCAAACAATTGACATCTTTCGAACACATCATGAGAAGGGTGAAGTTAAAATACTTGGTTAAAACTGGAAAAATACAGGGGAAGAAAGATCGTGGATAACAAAAAGAGAAGACACTAGAGAGTTTGGTGCAGTGACACGATAAACAGTCAAGGCAATTAATACACATTGGATAGAGCATTGTGGTAGGACATGATCGCTTACGCCAACCGGTATGGCGCATGATCATATCAAATATTACATCTAAAGTTGTATCCACCTACCATTAGGAAGGATTAGTACAGAGGAGGAAAATTTAAAAAAAAAAGGAAAGACCCCGTCACGCCAAGTGGCGTATAGGGAATATGATGTTAGTGACCATCATTTTTACAGACCTTCGGCACATGCTTTTTGGAGTAATGTGGTCGGTATTACGCCCGTGCTGATTTACTTTCCCAGAAAAAAATCCGGTACCCATTTAAGGCTGGGTTCGATCAGGATCGAACCCGTCCTCTTGTCCTTTGTAGTCTTGTTCACTAACCACTGAGCCATCGCGGCTCCAGGAGGGAAATAGGAAGTTACAAATAGAAATGTTATAGTTTTAAACGAGTATTATTAAACCAATAAGAAGATATGTCGGGTTATATCTAGCTACATTCACTAATGATAGAGATGGAAAACACGACTTCAGCAGATATGTAAGAACAATATAAGATTAGGGTTATTTGAAGAACTGTTTGTCTTGATGGGAGAAATACGATACAGAAGTATTGAAGATCATAAAAAAACATCTTCAAAATGGCATAATATTGATCCAGGACGCAATGACATAAAATTGTCGAATATTTACATAATAATAACTTAAAAGTTATCGCCTTAAATAAGAGCTTACACATTAGACAATAAATCAACAGAAGAGAATATAAAAGTGTGATTGAGAGGGAGGGTAGAGTGTGATTGAGAGGGAGAGTAGAGTGTGATTGAGAGGGAGAAAGAGAGGGGTAGAAAGAGAGGGGGAGAAAGAGAGGGGGAGAGTGAGAGGAGAGGTAGCGGAGAAAGAGAGGGGAGAGGGAGTTAGGGAGGAGGGCGACAGATAGGGATAAATCATAGGAAAGATGCGTGCTGTTGAATATGGAAACATTGATATTTTCAGGAGGTTAGAGAGAGGTAAAATGAATGTCACAGATTTAAAGTTTGTTCTAGATGCAATGTTAAACCTCATATACACATACACCAGAACACATTACTCCTTTGAAGGATAGCAAATGAAGATGTGCGCCAGGACAAATGTGTGCAACAGCCATTGAATAAGACACAAGTATTAATGCAAAATACTTGTATATAACAGTATAGTATTCTACAAGTGAAGCTTGTATGCTTCAATGCGAAACCATTGTTTGCGTGAAATATGAGAGAGAAGTGAACTGTGGTCATGCACGAACATAAATTAGACGACATAACCATGTGGCACAAGGGAGTGCAACTAGACTGTATAGCTTTAAGATATACCAGAGTGAATAGAATTAGACTATGTGGCAATGAGACACAATCAGGAAACTAGACGAGACAAGTAATCCAGTTGAGAGATCTAAATTAGTGTGGTAATGAGACATAGTGAATAAACTAGACGGCATAATCAATTTACTCAGAAAAGAGAGCTGAATTTGACAGAGTAATGAGACACAACGAGATCTTGAGACACAGTAAGATAATGAGACACAGTGAGATAATGAGGCACATTGAGATAATGAGACAGTGAGATAATGAGAAACATTGAGATAATGAGATACAGTGAGGAAACTCGACGGCATAGTCAATTTACACAAAAGAGAGAACTGAACTAGATAGTGGTAATGAGATATAATTAGGAAACTAGACATAGTCAAGTTACACAAGAGAGAGAGCTAATCTAGAAAGTGATAAAGATATCATCACCATCAATGTGTGCCGACTCTGCATCGAAGGTTGGCTATAATGGAGGGCACCTCCGCACTCTTGCTTTGATGGTGCAGGTTGTCATAGGCTGACTTGTCCATCTTTTGATGTTACTTGTCCATGTTAGTCCTGGTCTGCCCCTGCCTCTTTTTACCTTGTATTTTCCCTTCCAAGATTACTTTTAGTAGGCTGCTGTGTCTTTCAACATGGCCCAAAAATCTCATTTGTCCTGTTTGAATTGTGTTTAGTAGTTCTCTTTCCATTTTTAGTTGTTTTAAAATGTCATCGTTTGTTTTATTTTATTTTCATTCAATTTTTTCTACTCTTCTATCTTGAAAAGAGATTTTAAAAAAGGTGAAGCGCCCCGTCACGCCAAGTGGCGAATAGGGAATATTGTGTTAGTGACCATTATTTTTACAGACCTTCGGTACATGATTTTTGGGGTAATGTGGTCGCTATTACCCCCGTGCCGCTTTACTTTCCCAGAAGAAAAAAAAATCCGGTACCTATTTAAGGCTGAATGAACCCGGAAGCCGTCGATCAGGATCGAACCCGACCTCTTGTCCTTTGTAGTCCAGTTCACTAACCAGCGAGCTATCGCAGCTCCCTTTATAAAGAGATACAGTTAGAAAACTCGACAGGACGGTCAAGTTAAACAAAGCAGAGACTGAACAAGACAGTGTTAATGAGATACAGTGAAGAAACTAGACATAGTCAAGTTACACGAAAGAGAGAATGCAAGATATCAGATCACTCAAAACACACACACAAAATAAAAATAAATGCCAGCATGAGATTAAAACAAACATCTACGATTATTTCATGGTAGAATCTACGTGGCACATTGCTCTAATTATTATTTACTCACTACCCACTCATTACACGGTCTGTGTCGATACGTATCAACATTCCTAGATTCAGATATTCCCCGAACAAACCATTACATTTATGATACTCTATATTTTATTCAAATACCCTTCCTGATATTGACATAATATGACACTCCACAGATGTTCAAATTAAACTGCGTTTATTATTCAGCAATGTTTTTTTTCTTATATTGTAGCTTGTCGATTGAAGCAAGATATTATTCTTTTTACATGTTTTCGTCACGGAATATATCTATCATGTATGTTGTAGATTCGAGCAATGACGCTTTTGGTTGCCAATTATCTGGTCTGTATTTTATTTGTTCGACTTTGTGCGTAGTTTCATGGCTATAGTTAAGTGTGTCTTAAGCTAAACATGACATACTTTGTCTAGTTTCCTCACTGTTTCTCATTACCACTGACAAGTTCAGTTTTCTTTTCGGTGTAATTTGACTTTGTCTAGTTTCCTCACTGTATCTCATTCCAACTGACTAGTTCAGTTCTCTATTCTGTGTAACTTGACTTTGTCTAGTTTCCTCACTGTTTCTCATTACCACTGACTAGTTCAGTTCTCTCTCTTCTGTGTAACTTGACTATACCGGCGACGTGTTGAGATTAACCACTGGTCGTTTTCTCTACGAAAACACGGCATTTAATTAAGTACAATTATAAGACAGACAGTAGACGTTTTATGAAGTTACAATCCGGAGACAGACTGCATATATTTATTGAAGATATGTTTTAGAAACAGTCTGCAGAAATTTGAGGTGAGTACAGTCACGTACCTTTTGAATAGGCGTGTTTGTGGTATTTGTGGCTCAGTAACGTAGTTGTTAACCTTTTTTGCTTTGGGATGACGTGCATTTCGGTTCTCAAATCGAAGCAGGTAATAAAATACTTTGGTCAGTTATTTCATTGGCAATAAACACACAAGATCATTTGTAAACGTAGGCATAAGATTAAATTTTATTTATTTGAAGAAAATAATGTGTCTCTCCTTTTGGCTAATCATATAACAACAGTAACTATTTATTATATTAGACTTAAGTTTATATATAACAGAATATTGAGAACGTAATATTAATGCTCAAAATACGCAACGTGTCTTCAAGAAGGCCAGTATTGCTCTTATTTTAAAGTGAGTTCCAGAAAAAACAAACTGGCAATGAAATACTAATAATAATATTACAAGTTCCAACAAACGCAAAAAAATAACACTTTCCACACAAATTGACACTAATGAAAACATGAAAAACGTGCGAACATTTAAGACGTCAGAGAAAAAACACGAAGGACGATTCCTAGTAATTGAGAAAATTAGGTTTTAAAAACATAAAACATAGACATAGATACAAGTCTGGAAGAACATTAATGATATTAAAATACAACCGTAAGTTACACAGAGAGTTGAAATTGAAAGACAAAAAATAACAACGTCATAGAATGAAAAAAAACAAACAATATTATTCAATTCTCTTTTAAGGTATTAAGACGGCAATCTAAGACGACGTTATTTGTAGATTGTGTTTGTTTTTGTCATGTTAGGAAACTGGAGATGCGAGTTTGGATGTATGTTTTGTCATGTTAGGAAACTGGAGATGCGAGTTTAGATGTATGTTTTGTCATGTTAGGAAACTGGAGATGCGAGTTTGGATGAGTTTTGTCATGTTAGGAAACTGGAGATGCGAGTTTGGATGTATGTTTTGTCATGTTAGGAAACTGGAGATGCGTGTTTGGATGTATATTTTGTCATGTTAGGAAACTGGAGATGCGAGTTTGGATGTATGTTTTGTCATGTTAGGAAACTGGAGATGCGAGTTTAGATGTATGTTTTGTCATGTTAGGAAACTGGAGATACGAGTTTGGATGAGTTTTGTCATGTTAGGAAACTGGAGATGCGAGTTTGGATGTATGTTTTGTCATGTTAGGAAACTGGAGATGCGTGTTTGGATGTATATTTTGTCATGTTAGGAAACTGGAGATGCGAGTTTGGATGTATGTTTTGTCATGTTAGGAAACTGGAGATGCGAGTTTGGATGTATGTTTTGTCATGTTAGGAAACTGGAGATGCGAGTTTGGATGTATGTTTTGTCATGTTAGGAAACTGGAGATGCGAGTTTGGATGTATGTTTTGTCATGTTAGGAAACTGGAGATGCGAGTTTAGATGTATGTTTTGTCATGTTAAGAAACTGGAGATGAGATTTTAGATGTATGTTTTGTCATGTTAGGAAACTGGAGATGCGAGTTTAGATGTATGTTTTGTCATTAAGCAACCACAAGCAAGATCGAGCCAATGACGAACATCAGAGAACCAAACCATCAAATCAAGCATCCATCTATTCATTCACCTACCAATCCACATATCCATCAACCTATCCAACCATCCACCCACCCAACCATCCATCCAGCCAACCACACATCCATCTACCCAATCACCCATAATTCATTTATCCACCCATCTACCCAACCATCCACCCACCCAAACATAAATCCACCCATCCAACCATCCATCTATCAACCCATTCATCCACACACTCAACCACCCATTATTTATTTATTTACCCATCTACCCAACCACCCATCCATTCACCCACCCAACCATCCATCCACCCAACCACACATCCACCCCCCGACCCAAAATTCATTCATCCACCCATCTACTCAACCATCCACCAACCCAACCATAAATCCACCCACTCAATCATCCATCTATCAGCCCATCCATCCACTCACCCAAACACTCATAATTAATTCATTTACCCATCTAACCAACCATCCACCTACCCAACCATAAATCCACCCACCCAACCATCCATCTATCCACCCATCCATCCACCCAACCATCCGTCAATCTAACCCCACCCCCCAACCTACCCAACTATTCGTAAATCTAACCTCCCCCACCCACCCAACCAACCATCCATCCATCTACCCACCCATAATTCATAAAGCTGATATTTACTGCATTACTCCACTTCTGGTGTTTTTGTTTGAAAGAAGCCTGGGGTGGTGATAAAGTCAGTACATTCAGTGCAGTAGTTAAGCAGTGTACAGGTTAAGTTACTTTTAATATATAACCTTCCTCTCCCAATAAAATAATCATTGCAGCAGGTTGATACAAACGAGCACATTATAAAGCAAATTAATATAAATGACACCACAGTTGTCATAAATAGAATGGGAGCTGATGGCCCACTGGATACCGCAATTGAGCAGTACAATACAAATTCTAGTCCATCAGAGTGTATATACCAATGTAAAAGATAATTGCAATAGAGATATGACCGACAAGGATACAATATTTTACATTTGAGAATTGGTCTGCACAAACTGAATAATAATATGCAAATACTTCCACGGTCAGGCACACAATTATTGAGGAGAAATGAACAAATATAAATATATAGAAAAAATGGTTTGGTTAAAATATCACGTAACAAGTGGACACCAGAAATCAGAACGACGTTTCTGCGCAAAGGTCTTCAAGAGGAACAAACATAAAACACACGTACAAATATGTATGGCGCACTTCCGTCCTTTCAGAAGAAAGATTCTTCTTAGATCTTACAGGGAACTTTTTATTAACATATTATTCTCCTTTACTTTTTATTTCTCTTTCTAGTTCGATTTCTTAATTATGATTGTTTAAATATTTTAAATACATAATTGTACGTATGTTGTATGTTTGTTCCTGTTGAAGGCTTTTGCGCCGTAACGTCCTTCTGATTTCTGGTATCCACTTGTTACGTGAACCTTTATCCATACCATTTTTTCTAGATATATTTTGTACATTTCTCCTCGCTGTTTGCTTCAACTGCAGCTTCTCATTTTGATGCATTTCTTTGCCTTGACCCTACACAACTATTCATATGTGGGCTGAAGACGACATTGTGGGACAAACTATAGCATTGTTATACATTTAGCCAGCTAAAAAAAAAAAAAAACTAATAAGGATGCATGTGCCCAAAGACAGACACAATCAGGGCTATTGGTGAGCTCCAGTCAAATTATTATAAATACAGCTCTGACGTAGTGAAATCACCAAAACATGAATACCAAATTAAGAAGAAAAGAACTGGATAATTGATAATCTTCTTGTTGAAAACATGTTCCTCCTTCTACCAGTTGACAAGCCAGGACAAGTTCCTGTCTGATATGGCGTAATCAATGTTTTGTCAAAGCCATAATTTGATTCAAAAACAAATCAATAATTCTATTTAGCTGCTAGAAATGCTGAAAATAAACATGGACAGAAATATGTCGAAAAAGCTAATACGGCAAAACTGTAATTCTAAACTATGAAAAGGGATAAGCTATATTTAAATTTACTGTTTATAATCTGTAATTCGTTTGTTGTATAAAACTACATATTCATTAAAATGCATTATGTTGCTGCTATATAACTAAAATAAACATGCTAAAAAGTATTATTATAATTGTTTCAACTAGTATATATATATATATATGTGTGTGTGTGTCACGTGTGTGTGTTGTAAGGTTGCCTTTTTAATCTAATATAGGATCAGGACACAATCTAGAATAACAGATCCTGTTTGTAAATGAAAAATAAAACAGGTTAACTCTTCCAATGAAAGAACGCTTTGAGATTGTAATGTCTAATAACTGAAATGTTGCTTGAACTACTGTATTGTTGAGATGACTGAGTCAGCTTCCATTCTGTTGAATAAAGAAACAAAGTGGAGCATTGTACTTCCGTGTAGAACACAAACAACACAACCAAGAATGGACGTTTTGGACTGTCGAATTAATAAATGTTTTCCTATAGCTAAACATTAAATAACCTGTTTGAGAACTAATCAACAAACTGCATTTCTTGAAAACGGCCAACGATTCATCTTTCGTGATATCAAAAGTCTACAAGAGAGAGAGAGAGAGAGAGAGAGAGAGAGAGAGAGAGAGAGAGAGAGTGGGAAAGAAAAGGAGAGGGAGAGAGAGAGAGTCTGAATAAAGCTGAGGTAGATAATATTTATGGGGGCTGTAGAATATATATTTTGCATGGAAAAAAATACACAAATAAGAAGAATACGGAAGAAAATGTCATTTTGGATGAAGACAAAAGCTAGGGAACTCAAAATCGATGGAACGTTGATATAAATCAGAATGCACAGGCCACAAGGAGGGAGCCGCGATAGGTCAGTGGTTAGTGAACTGGACTACCACGGACAAGGGGTAGGGTTCGATCCCAACCGACGGCTTCCGGGTTCACCCAGCCTGAAATGGGTACCGGATTTTTTTCTGGGAAAGTAAAGCAGCACGGGCGTAATACTGACCACATTACCTCAAAAATCATGTGCTGAAGGTCTGTAAAACATAGGGTCACTAACACCATATTTCCCTATACGCCACTTGGCGTGACGGGCGTACTTTACTTTACTTACAGGCCACAAGGTGCACAACTCGGTGGATCATTTTTAAAAAATAACTCATGCATAATTGGCTGAGTGGTCTAGTCGCCGGCCACTGGATAAGAAGGTATCTTGTTGAAAACCACAGGAGAGGATTGGAATTTGTTCACTTGGAATCTGTGGTTTCTTCGTGACTTTACCATCCACCGGCCTGTGGGTAGTCAGATTCGATGTCTAGTCCCATCGGATGATGGTGAAAAACAGGAGACCCCGTGTACATTCTGCGCACGTTAAAGAACCCTTGGCTGTTGGAAATAGGAAAGAGTAGGCCGCTAATGGGGAGAGCCGCGATAGCTCAGTGGTTAGTGAACTGGACGACAAAGGACAAGAGGTAGGGTTCGATCCTGATCGACGGCTTCCGGGTTCACCCACCCTTAAATGGGTACCGGACTTTCTCTGGGAAAGTAAAGCGGCACGGGCGTAATACCGACCACATTACCCCAAAAATCATGTGCTGAAGGTATGTAAAATTTATGGTCACTGACACCATATTCCCTATACGCTACTTGGCGTGACGGGGCTCTTTACTTTTTTTTTTTACCAGGCCACTAACGTCAGCTGTCTGGGGAACATTGATAGGAAAAAAGGATACTCAAAAACTCTCGACGATAAAAAAAAAAATTAGTGTACGTCTGAAGTCGAAGAACATCTGCCTGTATGGCGAGGAATACCTGAGCACATAGCTGTCGGTGTGAAGAATAGGATAAAGTTATATTCACGCAAAATTCATTCGGTACCTCCGGACTCAAGGTTAAGGACATAAAGCTAGCCCTGCGCAAGCAAACAAAATTCATGCATGACTTCGGATAAGAACCAAAGTTCAAGATGAAGTAATGAAGACAAAGTATTCGGCAGCACTTTACGTGACATGCTGCCTAATACTTTTAGTCTTCATTATTTGAGCCTATATTTTTTCTATTTTTATTAATTAAAGGGATCAATCTCAGCACATTCAGGGCAGAACTAATGGTGCTCTATCATTCACATCAGCTTGCGCACTAATGGTTTTTGAGGGTTATAAACTTCCTGGTCCTCACTCTCTGTTCTCACATTCTAATTGTTATATCCAACTTGACATTCCTCGAAGTCTGATGATGATGATTCTTAATTTAAAAATACGGTGTTACTCTAGAAACACTTTCGCTTTAACAAACAAACAAAAAGTTACGCTAACAGAAAATAATACAACACGGTGTCACTATTAAAAAAAAAAAGAGTCATTCTAACAAAAATACTTTAAATACAGACAATCATAAAAAGAGTTCAATACATCTTTTTTCTTGCCAAGAGAAACGGGGACACAAAATATTTACTTCTGCATTAAAAATACAGTCAATTGACTAACATAAACTACCATTACGTTTCAGCGCCGTTTCAAAGAGTTGTTGACAGATTTGATTAAACTTAGGTCCCTTCAACATTGCCACTGCGTTAGTTGCAGCTAAAAAGAAATAGTATGACTCACGCTCTTTGTTTTAACGTGACGTAGAGCTTATCTGGCCACCTGTCGAGCTACACAGATAGGTAACACGAATGTCAGAAAACGTGTGTGCAGGTTGTGTGTCAAACAAACATCAGTGACGTTTAAATGCATGCATCATAACTTAGAGGTTATGTGTCGTCTGGTGTTGGCGATCGTGACGAATCACGGACGTGGTTTATTTAGAGGTACGAGCTGTTCCCGTGTTTACTCTTTAGCAAAACTTAGTCGGGAGACTAACCAGTGTGTTCCTTGGTTTTGTTTTAAGTTCGGTTGTTGTGAGATTGAGACAGCAGATGGGGTTATATACCAGCCGTAAGATCATTCCATTTAAGTGTATATTTGCACTGACCTGGCTTCTCTTACAAAACGGCCCGAAAGGGCTGTGATTCCTTATTATGTAAGAGGTACTGCTTATTAAAGTCAATTGTTTCGGACAGAGAGACGCAGATGTCGCAATCAAACAGTCAGTTGCGTAACAAAAATAAGGCGTTATTATAGGAGCGAATGTGTACAAAGTTCAAGTTTGACAGCACAGCTACATGTACATGTGGACAAGCGCCCCAGACGGGTGAACATATACTTCAAGGCTGTTTTGAATATAGCACAGAACACAAAACCAGACTGCCCGTATCATCACTGGTGCTATTAAATGCACACCTATAAAGACCATAGAAGCAGTAACATGCCTATAACCTTTGTAGGATAGGCGGAAAACTAATGTAATGCAACAAGTGGAGAAATACAAAAGGCTTCAAAAACACCCCATGCACCAAGAATAATCGGCTTCGGAAAAGGGAGTCTAAAGAGGAGCAACTTCATCAAGAACTGACAACCAGCGATCCAGTAATATCCCAAACAATGCCAAAACCCATACGCTCATCCAGGATGACTTCCCACGGGAAATATAAAATACCAGAACTTAGGGAAGGCATAATAGGAATCATTAAAAAAAAAAGGCACACAAACAGACAGAGAGAGAGAGAGAGCACATAGCAGAAAAAAAAAACATAGACGACAACTACCCACAGGACTCCTGGTCTCACATATACACGGATGGCTCTGCTCCAAACGCCACCAGAAATGGAGGTGTGTTCTTGAGGCTGAATAACCAGGAAGAGATTACCAGGCACTTAGCTATTGGGAAATGCTCACATGGCTATAAAGCAAAAGATGAAGGCTCAAAGATGCGGCAAAACTAGCTATTCAACAGCCAAATGCTCACTAAGTTAAAAATTGTAACTATCAGATAATGCTACTGTACCCTGGATAACATGACAACAAAGCACGTTCTACAGGATAGCCCCCCAGTACACAGACCTGAAGAGGTCATGTGGCCCGTGCCCACCTCCCTGGTAGAGAAACCATAAGGGGCAACCGAATCACTGAAACAGAAAGCAGTCTTCGTAAGAGAGTCCGGAGTCTTAGTCTGAAAGAGCCATAATCTCAGAAGAAGAATATAGTACACGGAAGAAAAACACACTGGTATATAGATACAACATTACAGGCAAAACTACATTGGCCTCTTTAAGAACTACAAAAAAGTAACACTTTCATAAGAAAATATATTGCTAAAGGAGACAACACTTTAGGCGAACAAAAGATACATTCGAGCGAAAAAGAAGAGATAGAAGAGTGTAATTCATTAGGGTTTAAGATTGTAATCGAAACAATAAAATAGATCACTTATCATCTTCTGTTATCGCACAGCCGGGAAGAATACATCTCTCAGGATGGCGACAAGGAAGCTGAGGATAATCGACACGTCAAAGGCGTGGTGGTTCACGGCGCAACGAGGGTGTGGAAACAGGAAAGACATTCTCTGCGGGAAAGAACGCAACTCAGTCAGTCAATGTAGGAGAGGAACAATCAGTAGACAAACACTTCGATGGTTGCTGAAACAGCGATTGAGCTGATATGGGAATGCCCCGACTGCGATGACCACAGTCCAAACTAAAGACTAAAGATAGTCGAAAGATCGAATGAAAATTAAGTAATAACTATCCCAGCAGTCTTGCCTTTAATAGATCCACAGGCTTAAAAAGATCGCAACAAGCGATTTATGCACTTTAAACAAAAACTTCCTTAATGTAAATTTATTCATTTTTTTTTTTTTTTGGGGGGGGGGGGGATCTGTCGAGGGATAGAGAATAAAAGCAACACATTTATCCCAGTTGTATCTATTAATATAAAGTAAATAGTCAAATTTAACAAAGCATTATGTAGCTCCTAATTACTGAAAATAATACATTTAATGTTGCAGTAACAACAGTATAAATTATTTCTCCCCGTCTTAGGATTTTCGTCTCAAAACACGTTAAATTATAAACGCAACAGAGCGTGTCGATCTATATCTTACATGTCATCCCACTCTCAACATGCCGTTCACAATTGTGATTGAGGAACAGAGGCCAACAAAAATTATATATATATATTATACACTATAGAGAGAGAGAGAGAGCGAGAGAGAGAATGAGGCCAAGAAATGTATACACTTAAAAAAAAAAACTTGTATTAACCAGTTTCCTATTACGCGGTGACACAAACATTCCTGTTGATAAAGACATATTTTGAGAAAACGTTTTACAAATTGCTACTGTAATTCGATTCCACGTAAAAGAAAAATATTCATAGATACCATCTATTAACGAGTGTATACATTCGGTATCCCTCTTCCAGGTCTACCTTTTCTACATGTACTTGTACAATGTAAATCTCTTTATCACGTTTCTGTTATCAGTTTCGACTGAGTTATTACAATCTGAAATAAAACGCTACTACCTATCATCAAGTTTATATATCTATAGTTTGGAATTTTATTTAAAATGATGGGCGACGCATCATGGGCAAACCAAGAAGAAGGTTGCTTCAAGGCACCATGGTGACCTTGAAAATGACAACGCAAGAAGTTGGAGATCCAACTAGACAGACTCTTTCATACGGACTGTGGTGAATGTAGCGTTCTGCAAAAGGCATGCGACCTCACAATGATATATCAGATACATTTGATAAAACAGGAACATTATTTTAGCTGAGGTTGACACGTGGTCGATACAACTTTGATTTGTTCCTGCCCTGGACTCCCTCCATTCGATGTTTTAGAAAGAGACTGGATATCTGACTCAGGTTAGCTGGGTAAAGTAATAACAGCGAGGTATGCTGCAGTGATATTTGACACAGGTTAGCTGGGAAAATTAATAACAGCGAGGTATGCTGCAGTGATATCTGACACAGGTTAGCTGGGAAAATTAATAACAGCGAGGTATGCTGCAGTGATATCTGACACAGGTTAGCTGGGAAAATTAATAACAGCGAGGTATGCTGCAGTGATATCTGACTCAGGTTAGCTGGGTAAAGCAATAACAGCGAGGTATGCTGCAGTGATATCTGACACAGGTTAGCTGGGGAAAGTAATAACAGCAAGGTATGCTGCAGTGATATCTGACTCAGGTTAGCTGGGGAAAGTAATAACAGCGAGGTATGCTGCAGTGATATCTGACACAGGTTAGCTGGGGAAAGTAATAACAGCAAGGTATGCTGCAGTGATATCTGACTCAGGTTAGCTGGGGAAATTAATAACAGCGAGGTATGCTGCAGTGATATCTGATACAGGTTAGCTGGGAAAATTAATAACAGCGAGGTATGCTGCAGTGATATCTGACTCAGATTAGCTGAGGAAAGTAATAACAGCGAGGTATGCTGCAGTGATATCTGACACAGGTTAGCTGAGGAAAGTAATGACAGCGAGGTATGCTGCAGTGATATCTGACTCAGATTAGCTGGAAAAAGTATTAACGAGGTATGCGGCAGTGCTGCCTGACTCCAAATGTCACAGGTGTCAAGACGCTCATCCAACAAATGAGCTTAGAGCGGTCAGTGACCCACAGGTGATTGTGTGCGCCCAGATAGGTGACCAAAAGAAGATAAAACCCCGACACCACCTCCATATGATGCTCATGAAAACATAAACCAGTTTGGCAAAGCGAGTAGGGATCGAAGAGGGAAGGTAACCGGGTTCTAACAAATGCTGCGTTGTAGATGGATGGTTGGACTAAAATGCAAAAATATAACAACCTAGCTGCAAACCACAACATAACCCACCTATGCCAACTTAACGTTCTGTTAAGGGCGGATGACAGGAAAGAGGCCAAAGCAATAAGAGAGCTAATTTCAAAATATTAGGAAGAAACAATAATTTTTTGGCCATGTAATAAAAAGAGAACAACTGGAATATATTGTAACAACTAGAAAAATTGAGGGACGAAGAGATAGAGGGAAGCAAAGAGAAAAGATAACAGACAAACTTAAGAGAATGGCTTGGCAGAAGGTCAACATCAGAAATGATAACTGTCGAGATCGAAAGTTGTGGCGAGACATGATCACCTACGCCAGCAGACCCCGTACTTGATGATGATGATGAAGGGCGGATGACATAGCGGACTATACATCCGTAGTACTTGGGTGAACTCAAGAAATGGAAAAGCGGCACTCGTGGTTTAGAACCGTGGAGTTAATATGTTAGTGGAACTGTCACTTCACACATTCAATCACATCAATACTCACTTTTTCTTACCTTTCATTACGGATTGCTATTAAGGTTAACAATCTATGAATACACGTTATATAAGGTTAACTTTACCTGACTTTGGATAAATAACAATATTACGGCCTACCAAGAATAATACATGTATGTTAACACGACACATAGGTCAAATCTAATACACACTATTTGACACGGAAAAATATAAACTATACTTTATAGAAACTAAATAAACTATGATATTCGCATTTGAAATATTTCATCATAAGCACCTTCAGTGAATATAAACTGTAGTCGCCGCGTAAATCTATTACTGGTTAAACTACCTTCGAAGCGGGCAACCAGTGGCAATGTTCCAGTTACATTGAGGACAAAGAATGTCTCTAATGGCGAATGTGGATGACTGAGTGTCTCGTGAGTCTTGGCGGAACTTAAAAGATGAAAACAAGACCCAGTAAAACTATAATCCCTCCCAGTTCACAACAATGTCCACAAGCCATAAATAACACAGACCAACGAGAGAACCAGCAGAACACGTGTACGTCTCAACAAGGGAGCTACATGTCACGCCAGCTCAGGCAGTTCAAGGGCAATTGTAAACATTTTCTCGTGTTCAGGCCAGACTATATTTTTGCCACCACAATTCGAAAGCAAGGGAGTTCACCTTATTTTGTGATCGTCAACGCAACAATTGTCAAATAAATTGAGATAAGAGTCGGCAGAATAACCACAGTTAGTATCCAAAACGAAATGCACGTCACCCACACACTAGCTCTAAACTGGAAATGTTAAGCTTGACTCGACTAACTCCTGCTGCTGTACCGTTTCTTATCTGGGGTCTCGATTTAAATTGCGCAAACTTTACAGCAAGGTCATCAATTGATTTGTTACAGCTGTTAAGGCATTTATTGAAGTTGTATTGTAAAAATAGACCGGGTTATAATTACTATAACAAGCATAGCGGAAGAAGCACTACTAACACTGATAAGGAGACTAACACGATTATTTTTGAAGGTCAAAGGTCATTCAACGACTCTAGGTATGGTCTAGTTTCTAATTGCCGACACACACAGCTGGCTGCACGTGTTTACCACGAACTTTGACTTCAGTGCACATTCAATTTGAATATCAACCAGGAAATATTGAGCTGACACTGACAATTGGCCTTCAAATAATGTGACATCATGACACGTGATTGGTAATGTTCAGGTTGGACTGTCCGATGGTAACACCTGATAGATTGAAGAGAGATGAGTTTTCCGTTAGGACCCCTCGTGAGTTTTTAGGCTCAGAATGCAGCGTGAACACTGACGTCAAAGAATCGTGACCTTCTCACTTCAGATCCTATGATCGTTTGCCAGTTAAGTCTTATCTACGGCGAATTGTCGACGCAATGAGTTCATGTCACACATAATGACATTTATTTATATTAGGATCCAGACCCCGAAGCGAAGAATGGACAGATGACTGACAGTTAATCTATACTTAACACTTTGACGACCGTTTTGATTATTTATTAACCATCATCTAGTTAATTTACTCAAGAGCACTGAGACGACACAAGTAAAAGCAGTTCTTGTTTTACTCACTGTTGTTTGTATCCTCAACAGCGTCCACGTTTGCTATTATCAATGCTGTATAGATAAGTACATTTACAGCTATTTTAATTCTTTTGTTCTCCTTTAGACTAAATTGAAGTTTTTTTTTTATTTCTTTAAAGCTATTCGGGAAAAAAAAACGGTGGTAATGCAATACCATCTGCGCATTTTAAATATTTGTGTAGATGAACTCTATGCACACAAATAGGTCATCAGTTACTGTAAGAATATTGTCTTTTATCTAACTCGCCACTAATAAATGTATCAACCAAAGAGAGATTGGTTATCAGAGAACAATTTTGAAACACTGACATATCACTACATCTGAAGCTCAGCTTCTGACGATTGGCTTTTCAAATGGACGTTGATTTTGAAAGTTATGGGGAAAAAATGAAAAGTATCACATTTACCATATTGGTGGGAATTCCCGAAGTTCTCAGATTTATTCACAAGCTGACACTACACTTGCGTTAAAAGCCTTAACAAATTGATAGTTCACTTTGCTATTTTCCAATGATCTTTTATGTTGTTCAGTGTAAAAATGTGATTTACAATGTTTGTTCCTCCTGAAGTTTAATGATTCTTTCCTTTCATTCAGGCTTAATGCTCTGAACTTATCGTATGACGGTTCTCCTAAGAATTTTGTTAAGTACAGAGAATAGATAGTGAACTGGACTACTACGGACAAGGGGTAGGGTTCGATCCCAACCGACGGCTCCGGGTTCACCCAGCCTTAAATGGGTACCGGATTTTTTCTGGGAAAGTAAAAGCAGCACGGGCGTAATACCGACCACATTACCCCAAAAATCATGTGCTGAAGGTCTGTAAAATATAGGGTCACTAACACCATATTTCCCTATACGCCACTTGGCGTGACGGGGGGTACTTTACTTTTTTTTTACAGAGAATAGAGTAGCTTCCTCACCAGTTATTGCAGTCTATGAGGTCCTCCTCTCCAATTATTGCAGTTTATGAGGTCCTCCTCTCCAGTTATTGCTGTCTATGAGGTCTTCCTTTATAATGACGTCTTTCTTCTGTTCCTGTGGCGTTCGTTGTCTCTGCCAAGTTTATAAAAAAAAAGTGCTGACACAATTTCAGCTGTCAATGTTGAGTCTGTTTTAAATAATTCTGCATTTAAAATGTCGTGACCAGGAGCTTTTTCGACCCTTTGTGACTTTAATGATTTCGTGGAATGTATGTGTGATTACATAGAATTTCCACTTGGCGCCAGAATTACTCATAGAGTTCGTCTACAAATTCTACAATACGTAGAATTGGATGGTAAGAAAAGAAAACGATGAAGTTTTAAAACAACTAAAAATGAAAAGAGAACTACTAAACACAATTAAAATAGGACAAATGAAATTTTTGGGGCATGTTAAAAGACACAACAGCCTAATAAAAGTAACATTGAAAGGGACAATACAAGGTAAAAGAGGCAGAGGCAGACCACGACTAACATGAACGAGTAACATCAAAAGATGGACAAGTCAGCCTATGACAATCTGCACCATTAAAGCAAGAGACAGAGTGGAATGGCGCTCCATAGTAGCCAACCTTCGATGCGGAGACGGCACTCAGTGGTGGTGATGATGTCAGAAATACTGTGCGGCATTTATGGTGAATTCTGTTAATATTTTTTTCTAATGGTGAGTATTCAGATGGCGTCGCTATGAGCACTGTTTCTGTGCTGCACTAATAGTGAATGTAATTTCTGAATTTTGAACGTTTAATCTTTCTGTTGTAGGCATTCTGAGTAACCCAAGGGATGTTGTTATACTATATATGTTTACATATACTTGGTCCGTGTGGCTACCAAAGCTGTAACTATGGTTAATGGAGAACAGAATATAGCCATGTCACCGGCCATGCGTGTCGTAAGAGGTGACTATGGAGGTTGGAATCAAGGTCATGATGTGAATGTGTTGGTGAATGTGTTGGTTAATGTGCTGGTGAATGTGTTGGTGAATGTGTTGATGAATGTGCTGGTGAATGTGCTAGTGAATGTGCTGGAGAATTTGTTGGTGACTGTGTTGGTGAATGTGTTGGTGAATGTGTTGGTGAATGTGCTGGTGAATGTGCTGGAGAATGTGCTGGTGAATGTGCTGGTGAATGTGCTGGTGAATGTGTTGGTGAATGTGCTGGTGAATGTGCTGGGGAATGTGCTTGTGAATGTGCTGGTGAATGTGCTGGTGAATGTGTTGGTGAATGTGCTGGTGAATGTGTTGGTGAATGTGCTGGTGAATGTGCTGGTGAATGTGCTGGTGAATGTGTTGGTGAATGTGTTGGTGAATGTGCTGGTGAATGTGTTGTTGAATGTGCTGGTGAATGTGCTGGTGAATGTGTTGGTGAATGTGTTGGTGAATGTGTTGGTGAATGTGCTGGTGAATGTGTTGGTGAATGTGCTGGTGAATGTGCTGGTGAATGTGCTGGTGAATATGCTGTTGAATATGTTGAGAGCACTTTGGAGGTGTCTTTTGTGCAGTAAAGATGATCTGATAATTAAACTAAACTAAACTAAACTAAACTGAACTGAACTGAACTGAACTGAACTAAACTAAACTAAACTAAACTAAACTAAACTAAACTAAACTAAAAAAAACTAAACTAAACTAAACTAAACTAAACTAAACTAAACTAAACTGAACTGAACTGAACTGAACTAACTAAACTAAACTAAAACTATAAACGTTTAAAATCGTGTGGGCGGGGCAGTGCAGGGGTAAAGTGTGCTGTGCTAGCTGGGTGGTTTTCACTCTGTTGGAATGGAGTGAGTGATCTAAGTGATCAATTATGTATTTGTTATCGACAGTGCATTGGTTGGCTGCTGCAGAGTAGATATGACTCGCTAGCCTCGGTAAGAAACCCTTCAGGACAAGGAAAACTTCAACCTTCAAATCTCCAACTCCCATTGTCCTGCGGTTTTACTCATTTGTGGGAACACATTGTGACTACAGCCTGATATGAAATCAGGAGTCGGAGGTACCAATTAGGCAGGTGGTATCCAATGGTATCGGACACGACGAACTTATGGTCAAACTGTGTTGATCATGTCATTGCCTTGAATCAGTCCGATAAAGGTAAGGTCAAGTACGAGACTTGAACCGGCGTCTTAGCACGCGAGTTTCCACCTATATGTGCTCGGCCGCCTATCTAGAAATATTCGGAGATTTCTGGATAGTGTCGCTTCAAGAATCGAAACTCACGATGCGAGGCGACATTCCTCACCTTCCCAGGGTAATACCCTGGTACCCATTTCTGCCAACGGCTGGGTCGACCGTGGGGGTAATTTTTTTTGTTTCCAACCACGAGTACAACTCACACTGCTCCCAGCGGGAATCGAACACGGGTTGTCCGAACGTCGGTAGTCCAGTCGAGTGGTTTTCCCAACTAGACTACCGAGGTCCCTGCCTGATATCAGTCAGATATCTAGCAGATGTATCTATAATCAATAACATGAATAAGACCAGTCAGTCTGCATAAGGTTTTAAAGATTCTGGGTCGGGTGTTGGAGCTGATATGGAGATACCTCGACTGCAATTAAACTAATTCCACGAAAAGAATAGACCAAAAGAAAAGCGAAGAGAGCTGCAGGGTAACATTGGTCCTCCATAAAAATGCGCCTAATCAAAGCTTTTCTCCAAAGCTAAACAGGCAATCTGAAATGGCGCTATAGTTCATTGTATTACCAGGCAACGAGACCTATAACTACTATACTTTCTTCTTGATGCTCCTTCTTGCCTGATCCTTTTCTCATTTCTGTATTTGTTAATCAGTATCTCGCTTTTCACTCACAATTTTTATAACTTTATAATACGTGCTTTTGTTATTACTCTCTGTGGTATTTACTGTATCATTCTCTTACTCCACAGAAGGATGTTGTTTTCCTTTGTGTTTATTTTAATTTGTTTTGCTTCTCCATTGATTTTATTGTATCTGGCGTCTCTTTTCTAATTATTTACATTAAAAAATGTTATATCTTCCATACTTCCGACATTATGAAGAGATTTTGTTTTCTAAAATTCTTGTTGACATACCATATATCCAACTACTTTTTATTAATGCCTGTACAGTGACAATTCTTTTTACCTATCACCATCATCAAGTACCATGCCTTCTGGCGTAGGTGATCATGTCTCTCCACAACTTTCGATTTCGACAGCTATTTTCATTTCTGTTGTTGACCTTCTGCCAAGCCATTCTCTTAACCTGTCTGGTATCTTTTCTATTTGCTTCCCTCTATCTCTTCGTCCCTCCACTTTCTCAGCTGTAACAATATATTCCAGTTGTTCTCTTCTCATTGTTTGTTCTCTTCTCATTGTATGGCCAACCGATATGGCACATGATTATGACGATGAACACAATGGCTTTGTAATGTCCTGCGTGGATTTAACTTCCCTCTGCATTTTTTTGTGTAAAATCATTCAGCTGCCACGCTGTCATTTGTTCATGCATGACATGCTGGTGATGTTGGTGAATTTACTTCTCAGTCTACCGTTATAAAGACGATTATTAATTGGATCTTACTACAGTTTGGCTAAATTCTTCGCCTTATTTATTTTGTTAAAATTCTTGCACATCTCCATCTGTGTTGTCCATTATTCTCTACCAGAGTAGATTACTATTTATATAATCGTTGTTTTCATCCTCTCTGCCTCACTCGTCTGCTTTCGAATATGTTAATTATATTGAGCTCACAGTTTTAAAGAAACAACAGATAAATTGGTTCGGCCACATAACAAGACAAAAAGAACTAACAATGACTCAAAGAGCCATAAACAAACGCTACGAAAACGCCAGATTAAGAGGAAGACCGAGAAAGAGATGTATAAAGGGAGTACTAGAGTCACTAGGAAGGATAACACCAGAAGAGGCCAACAGAAGAGCAAAGAATCGCAGATTGTATCTCCCCTCGACGCAAACGGCAATGGGTGAAGGATAGAAGAAGAAGAAGAAAAGAAGACATTTTTTAAAAAAATGATGTCGAGTTATTTGTTTAACGATTCCCATCTCATTCATGGTTCTTACATTCCAAAAGTTGAGTCTGGTTTCATGTTTTGTAGTTCAATATTAATCTCCGTATCAGTTACAATCTATTATGTTTTTTCACTGACAGCAATGAAAGCTATAAGCACCAGATTTTACACTCAGAAAATACACGTTTAACCCTTTTTGTTCCGTTACTGATCTGTTACGTTCCGCGCTGTATAATGCATTCAATTTTGTCAGCTCTTTAGTTCTAACACAAAGGACCAGGGTACTTTTAGTCTTTATTCGATTTCTGCACGCACAAAAGAATGCTGCTTGGTAGACCTTGTAAAATAAACACAAAATCGTATTCATCATCATCAAGTACCGGGCCTAGTGGCGTAGGTGATCATGTCTCTCCACAACTTTCGATCTCGGCAGCTATTTATCATTTCTGTTGTTGACCTTCTGCCAAATCATTCTCTTAAGCTGTCTGTTATTTTTTCTCTTTGCTTCCCTCTATCTCTTCGTACCTCAATTTTTCCAGTTGTTACAATACATTCTAGCTGTTCTCTTCTCATTACATGGCCTAAAAATGATGATTGTCTCTTCCTAACATTGGAAATTAACCCTCTTTTTGCTTTGACCTCTCTCAGAACCTCTTCATTACTCTTCTTAGCTGTCCATGGTATTCTCAACATTCTTCTGTAAAACCACATTTCTACAGACTCCAGTGATTTCTTGTCTGTTGTCCTATTGTCCATGACTAGCATCCATATGTTAAGACTGGCTCTACGTAACATTTAAGAACTCTTTTTCTTGTTTCGTAAAATCGTATTAAGCAGCTAAATTAATAAAAAGACCATACAAAATACGATGTTTCGGCAAAATCCTTCATCAGGTACAAAAGAAATATGATACAAAGATCAACAAATACTATTCTAAAACAAAAAAAAAAGAAAAAGAAAAATGAACACAAAAGATAAACACTAATCTGAAAAATGGCGGTAAAAAATGGTGATTAGGATTTACGTAGTTATTGGTCACATGATTAATAGACCATAGACCTTGACAGGCATATACCTTTGTGGATGTTACTTTGAGAGTGATTAGAGTACTGAAACTACCAAACCGAGACATGCTAAAGCACATATTTTCAAGATTTGTGAATAATAATAACTGTCATTATTATCAGATCATATGTCCAAGGACGCAACCAACGTTTGTCTGCACGTTTTCCTGCGCTGTCCACAGTGTTTCATGTTAGTTCAAATGCTCACCTCTGTTCACGCTAGACTGTTAAGCTGTCTAGCATTTTATGTTGTAGACTTCCTCTGTCTCTTTTTTTTCTTCTGCTTGTTCACTTGTGACAATGTTTTACAGTTTTCCTTTATCATAACAATTCTGTGTGTGCGATATTACTATCTTGAATGAACTGTTCTCACATCTTACACACACTTGAGTTCTTACACAACCACCTTTCATACATTTGAGTTCTTACACAATCATCTTACAAAACCACCTTACACACACTTGAGTTCTTACATAACCACCTTTCATACATTTGAGTTCCTACACAATCACCTTACACACACTTGAGTTCTTACACAACCACCTTACACACACTTGAGTTCTTACACAACCACCTTTCATACATTTGAGTTCCTATACAATCAACTTACACAACCACCTTACACACACTTGAGTTGAGTTCTTACACAACCACCTTTCATACATTTGAGTTCCTATACAATCACCTTATACACACTTGAGTTCTTACACAACCACCTTACACACACTTGAGTTCTTACACAACCACCTTTCATACATTTGAGTTTCTATACAATCATCTTACAAACACTTGAGTTCTTACACAACCACCTTTCACACATTTGAGTTCTTACACAATCACCTTACACACACTTGAGTTCTTACACAACCACCTTTCACACATTTGAGTTCCTACACAACCACCTTACACACACTTGAGTTCCTACATAATCACCTTACACACATTTGAATTCATACACAACCACCTTTCATACATTTGAGTTCCTACACAATTACCTTACACACACTTGAGTTCTTACACAACCACCTTTCATACATTTGAGTTCCTATACAATTACCTTACACACATTTGGCACAATCCTCACAAACATTCTGATTCATAAACAAGCCGCTAACACATTTATATTCTAACAAAATTCTCACACACAATTTACTACTTACACAATCCTCACACCAAATTTCATTAGCGTACAATCTCTACTCACAATTTGATTCTTTTCCAATCCTGAGACATATTCTCATTCTTACATAATCATAACACATAATCTGATTTGCATGCAATTATCACACACACAGAATGCTTCTTACGCATTCATTATACACTTCTTTTTGCACAGTTCTCACAAACACATTTTATTCCCTAGCTGATCGTCTTGCAAGGTTTTAATCTAATATTCAACGTAGCGCAGTTACCAGTCATAGCCTGTGGTGTACATTGATGAAGCTTTTTAGAAGGTAATAATCAAATCTTACATTTGATTGGGAAATCCACTGGAATATAGCAATCATCCCCTCATATACTGATGATTCAGCTGTTGATGATGCATTGATCCGGTCAATTGATATGAATTTCTCAAATGATCTGATGTGTATTGATTTTGATGTTTATTTTCGTGCTATGTCTCATTTCAACGAGATAACGGAAGCATATGTTGTTTTTGTGTTCATTAAAATGCACGTATCATATTGTATGGGCTGTTGAACGGGCTTTTTTCCTGCTCAAGAGATGTGTTTTATTGAATTGTAGATTGGTGCTCCCTCATGTTCGTTTATCCTGATTCCTGATAATGATATATTCCTGCGGGAAGATTCTTTCCTGCGTCCATGTTGCTGGTTATAGTTAAGCTTTTGCTATTTTTAGATGTTATTTATTGATCATGAAGTTCCATGTATTTATTGTTTATTTAACTTCTTTCTCGGTCTTGACTGATGTATTTCCTGTTATGACGTGACAGAAGGACTTACACATTCCCACAGTCATAAAATATACAGCACAAGAAGTTGCCCTCGAGTGAATAAACGATCATAATGTCTATATAAGTAAAGCATAAATTGACTTTTAGGAAGATTGCGAACAGTATGTTTTGGGAAAAGTAACCGTGGTATGACATCAGAAAGAAACAATCAACATTTTTCGGGCACATCATGAGAAGAGGAAAGTTGGAATACTTGGTTACAAATGGCAAAATACAAGAAAGGAGAGACCACGGACGCAACAACAGAACTGATACGATGCACTGTAGATAGAAGATTGTGGAAGGACATGATCGCCTACACCAACAGGTATGCACATGATGAAGATGAATCCTGGTTTGAATAAGTTTTGAAATGTTACTGTGACTCACCCATTTCTTAGCAATCCACTGTTCAATGACATATTGTTAACTAATAAAATTTTATGACTCTACGTTAAAAATAGACTGTCAGTGCTATTTTATGTATAAAAAAAAATACTTTCTATTTCTGAAACAATCACCAGCAAAGTTAATTATGTCGATGGCAGAAGGAATGAGACAAAAGGACATCAAGTACATTAGATAAAAAAAAAGTGAAAACTAATTATTGCCAACAGAAGAGATACAAGAGGACGAAAGATGAAACCAAGTTTTGAGAGTTTGATAAAGGAAAACAGGAAAATGACTGAAAAGCTCAGTGTTTAGCAAAGCAGAAAACAACAAATTAATCTGTAAGGTCAAGATTGACAGGTAAAAAGTCCCAGATTGCTATTTAAAAATGCATTAAAATAAATCAGATTCAAGAATTCAAATGAGAAAATCAGTGCTATGTTAATGACTATTCATGATGAGTATTTTAGAAAAAATAATTCATTAAAGGGTTATATTTAGAGTGAAATTATTTTTTAATAAAAATTCTTCGTTTCTATAAAAACAAAGTATCATCATCATAATCATCATCATCATCATCATCATCATGCGCCACACCGGTTGCCGTAGACGATCATGTCCTCATGTCCTTCCACAATCTTCTGCTTGCGTTCGCCCGATGACTTAAGGAATGTACCTCGTCATCATCCACCCTTAAAAGGACGTTAAGTGGGCGTGTCTGCGTTGTGTTGTGGTTTACAGTATAACTGTGATATTTGCGCCTTTCGGCCCAACACATCCGACTTCAGCATGACATTTTTGAGTACGGATTGTCTTCCCTCTTCGATCCCAAATAGCTTGGCCAGACTAGACAGGTTAGTATGTTACTAGAGGCACCACGGAGAGGTGGAGCAGGGTCTGGATGGTTCTGGTTCACCGATCCTGGCGCAAGCCACCAGCTGTGGATCGTTGACAACTTCCAGCTCTGGCGCTGGGAGGCGCGCCTTCACCTCCCCACAATCTTCTATCTACAATGCATCGTATCAGTTCTGTTGTTGGCTGTTTGCCATGCCATGACACCAAGCCATCTAGTATTTTCTCTCTTTGTAGTCCGCGATCTCTCTTTTCTTGTATTTTGCCAGTTGTAACCAAGTATTCCAAATATTCCAACTTTCCTCTTCTCATGATGTGCCCGAAAAATGTGGATTGTTTCTTTCTAATGTTTTTTTAGAAGCTCCCTTTTTGTTTTGGCCTCTTTGAGAATTTCCTCATTGGTCTTTTTAGCTGTTCAGGGAACTTTGAACATTCTTCTGAGAAATTCCATCTCAAACAAAGTATATAAAAAAAGAAAAGTATAGTGCCCCGTCTCGCCAAGTGGCGTATAGGGAATATTGTGTTAGTGACCATACATATTACAGACCTTCAGCACATGATGTATGGGGTAATGTGGTCGTTATTACGCCCGTGCCGCTTTACTTTCCCAGAAAAAAAATCCGGTACCCATTTAAGGCTGGGTCAACCCAGAAGCCGTCGGTTGGGATCGAACCCTAGCTCTTGTCCTTTGTAGTCCAATTCACTAAACACTGAATCGTGGCTCCGTGGCAGATGTCAACATTTTTTGTAAACAACAGGAGGGGTAGATAGACATTGTAGGCCACGGCTTGGGCAGACGTCGATGACAATTGTCCGGAATTGTTTGACCTGTCTTATTATACAGTCTTAATCGCTAAGAGTAAAAATGAGTTACAAGAAATGTTGGACATTATTGTGAAAGAAAGCAAAAATAAAGGACTCAGCCTTAATAGCAAAAAGACAGAGGTAATGGTAACTACAAAGAAAAAGACAAGACATCACCTCAGTGCAAAATAAAGACAAGTGGAACAATATTAAAACAGGTAAATGAATTTAAATATTTGGGAACTTTGTTAACCTCAGACGGAAGATGTACAAAAGAGGTGAGATGCAGAATGGCTCAGGCAAAAGCAGCTTTCCAAAAAATGAGGAAGATACTATGCAATCCATTTTTGACAATAGAAACAAGAAAAAGAGTTCTTAAATGTTATGCAGAGCCAGTCTTAACATATGGATGCGAATCATGGACAATAGGACAACAGACAAGAAAATCACTGGGGTCTGTAGAAAGTGGTTTTACAGAAGAGTGTTGAGAGTACCATGGACAGCTAAGAAGAGTAATGAAGAGGTTCTGAGAGAGGTCAAAGAAAAAAGAGAGCTAATTTCCAATATTAGGAAGAAACAATCGTCATATTTTGGCCATGTAACGAGAAGAGAACAACTGGAATATATTGTAACAACTGGAAAAATTGAGGGACGAAGAGATAGAGGGAAGCAACGAGAAAAATAACAGACAGCTTAAGAGAATGGCTTGGCAGAAAGTCAACAACAGAAATGATAAATAGCTGCCGAGATCGAAAGTTGTGGAGAGACATGATCACCTACGCCAGTAGGCCCGGTACTTGATGATGATGATGGTGATTTCTTACTATACATCTGAAACATCTCAAACAAAGAGAAAATATATAACGAGATTATTTTAAAGATGTAGATGAAGTGGATGATCTACAACAACATCGGCCGGAAAGTAAAGGCTAGAGCAACTGGCCATGTTTCACGACCAACCAGGCTACAAATGTCAAAGAAAGGTTGAGCTTACATCCACGTGCTTGTTCTTGTTCTGTTCACGGTGTTCTAAACACTCTCCAGTAACACTCGCATTCAAAGGCACTGATGTATTTTTCAGCAGATCCGACGATTGTCATTGTTTCACAACTATATGTTGCTGTGATAAAAGTACATGCTCTCATTAACCTAAGTTTTGTTGCTATATCAGTTCTTTCCATATGTTGTGCAATTGTAATTTATTCGAGACTATAATCAGCTTTCCTTCCATCTCCTTTATAGTAATGCCAAAAATAAACCACCGCAACGCGATTCAGCAGATGTTTATCATTTTGGACATATTATCGTGTCCTTAACAAGTGTTGTGTGATCTTGAAATTTCGTCCTAGCTAAACAAAAACAAACGCAAATAAAAATGTTTAAAACACAATGTTGTGGGTAACATGGTCGGGTATTCATATTTATTGGAGCCGCAATAGCTCATTGGTTAGTGAGCTGGACTACAAAGGACAAGAGCTAGGGTTCGATCCCAACCGACGGCTTCCGGGTTAACCCAGCCTTAAATGGGTACCGGATTTTTTTCTGGGAAAGTAAAGCGGCACGGGCGTAATAGCGACCACATTACCCCAAAAATCATGTGCTGAAGGTCTGTAAAATTTATGGTCACTAACACAATATTCCCTATACGCCGTTTGACGTGACGGGGCACTTTACTTTTCTTTTTTGTATACTTTGTTTGAGATGGGATTTCTCAGAATGTTGAAAGTTCCCTGATTATTATTTATATATATTAAATTAATTAAAATAATTATTATTTATCTATATTTAATTAATTAAAATAATTATTATTTATCTATATTTAATTAATTAAAATAATTATTATTTATCTATATTTTACTAATTAAAATAATTATTATTTATCTATATTTAAAAAAAAAAAGTAAAGTACCCCCGTCACGCCAAGTGGCGTATAGGGAAATATGGTGTTAGTGACCCTATATTTTACAGACCTTCAGCACATGATTTTTGGGGTAATGTGGTCGGTATTACGCCCGTGCTGCTTTACTTTCCCAGAAAAAATCCGGTACCCATTTAAGGCTGGGTGAACCCGGAGCCGTCGGTTGGGATCGAACCCTACCCCTTGTCCGTAGTAGTCCAGTTCACTAACCAGTGAGCTATCGCGGCTCCCACTAATTTTTAGGGAATTAGTAAAACCCAGGTGTCCTCGCCAGGGTACGAACTTATCTATATTTAATTAATTAAAATAACGGATGTTACAAAATATCAAGAATTTCTTCTGGCGTTGCCAGTCTAAACAAAAAAAAAGAAAAACAATAGAGATCCACGATACTGGAAATCAAACCCCACATGTTGACTTGCCTACAAAATCAAAATAAGTAGGCGACAGGTCACAACAGTGTATGGGCAATGTTGTCTCAATGCTAATTACATTTCAATTTTATTTTAATGAACGTCGGGTCATTAATGGATGATCGACTTAGTACTACTCCATGACGCCTACAAGACAGGTCTCAAATAATTATGGGACAACAGCAGACAAAATTTAAACTCTCTCTAGTTCCTTATGTTTGTACTTAAGAAGGTCACTTTGATTGAAACATAACGTTATGGACTACGTCACATAAGGTAGCGTAATTCTCATAGAATATTTCGGGCCAAAGTTGAGGCCTGGAAATCTGAGTAGTTTATGTGTCCTGCTGGTGTCATTTAATGTGGGGATGTAAGGTCATAGGTCAATGGTCTGGAAATTGTGTGGGTATAGAAATAAACAAGCAGGCAAATGCGTGTGTTTGTGTATGTATGTACATATGTATGTATGTATGTATGTATGTATGTATGTATGTATGTATGTACGTACGTACGTACGTATGTATGTATATATGTATGTATGTATGTATGTATGTATGTATGTATGTATGTATGTATGTATGTATGTATGTATGTATGTATGTATGTATGTATGTATGTATGTATGTATGTATGTATGTATGTATGTATGTATGTATGTATGTATGTATGTATGTATGTTTGTATGTATGTATGTATGTATATAATACTATTACGACACCATTGTTTTATACATCGGACTTAATACTTTTATCAGACTTTATATGGCAGACATAAACATTTTCCGTGCACACACTATGTTATGGTCGCGACTTTAACAAATAAAGTGTTTGATACTGATACGAGTTGCTGATAAAGCAGGAAACGAAAGACAAGTAAACAGATATAATATTCTTTCGGCGGTGGTATTAGATATAGTTACCTCGTAAGCGATCCACTTAAATTTAGTTTTAACTTGCTTTTGAAGCTAAACCTTTGCACGTGATTAAAGAAATAAGGCGGAACCCAACTATGGCTAGCTTATCTCCAAAGCAGATAGGATGAGTTAGACAAGAAATATGGCGGAAACCAAAATTGGTCGGAAACAAACATTGGGAACGTCAGTTTTGGGTCTAGGCTATAACAGAAACTAACGTTAGCATCTGAGAGGAGACCAAAGGGGATTAGATATTAGATTGACTCGAGAGATTCGATGCACGTTCATTCATAGAGGTACAGTAAAGTTGAAAAATGTGAGGGAAAATTGAAAAAAAAAATGGTATGGTAAAAGCTTTACGTGATTAGTAATAGATCTGTGTCTTCTACTAATCACGTAAAGCTTTTACCATATCATTTTTTTCAAGTTTTTTTTTTTCAATTTTCCCTCCCTTTCATTCATAGAGACGGTTGAGGACTTTATTTAGAATTCAAGGTTTAGAGAAAAATTTAGTTATATTTTAGTAAAGGATTATTCAGAAATATTTATTTCACGAGAAAATGTTTAGCTATAGGTAAATACTTCGGGTCTCTAAAGAGATCTGAGCTTATTAAGGAAATCGAGGTTAGGAATATACCAATTTGATACAAAAGTCATATCGTCGTGTGTTTAATTTTATGATAGATACAAGAAGTTATGTTGATATAATTACAGAACGTGGGAGATCGTCATATAGCAACGGCTGTAGCCAAGACACGAATACCTCGTTTCTACTAATGGTATAATTTGGTATATCTTTAGACTGCCGTATCAAGCATTATGCGTAATGATTGACATTTATTTACGACCAAGTATCCAGATGAGCTGTGAAGTGTAACTAAAGAACTGTGTGAATACATTTTTGTACGAGATCTAGACATCGTCTTGAGTCATCATATGAAGTGTCGGACGTACACAAGTGTTGTGTAAAACATTTGGAGTTGGCGTTTTTGTGTTGTACTACGTCGTGATGTGCACGTTTTGAACGGTGAATCGTTGCACGTGACTAGGATTGCATGAACTTCATATTCATTATACTTTGTATATAATTAATCACGTTGTACTGTCATATGATTATTATGGTACGTATGTTTGTATTTTTTAGTGTATGGTGTGTATGTATGTGTAAGGAAAGAGACAGACAGGCAGATGTATGTATGTATGTGTGTATGTATGTAAATGCATGTATGTTTGAATACACTCATGTTGGTATGTGTGCATGAATGTTTGTTTGAATGCACTGTGGTTGGTATGTGTGTATGCATGTAAGTTTGAATGCACTCATGTTGGTATGTATGTATGCATGTATGTTTGAATGCACTGTGGTTGGTATGTGTGTATGCATGTATGTTTTGACGGATGGTGTGCTGGATGCGAGTGAAAAGTTGGCCGTGCCCTGATGAACGGTTAGAGATACTGGTGTTCCTGTAGAACTGAGGTCAAGGTTCACAGTTACTCGTTAAAATCCCAAGTGGACAGGTAGTGTATATCCCTTTATCACTTGCTAGTATAATAGTATACCACTTGCTGGTAAATATCCATTTACCACTTGCTGGTAAAAGAAAAAGAGGAAGACCCAGGGAGACACTGAGAAGAACATTGATGAGAGAGGCAAGAGCAGCAGGAATCGGCTCCCTCAATGAGATAGAACTGCTTGCACAGAACAGAGACAGATGGCGAGATTTGATAAAATATCTTTAAAAGAAAACTGCTAGAACAAAAATTCATATAGGAGAAGGTGTATCTTGGTCTACGCCCTATGGGCCGGTTACGGCTCGAAAGGTCAATAGATAGATAGTATAATAGTTCACATGTTGCGCCTGGTTCCATAGGAGACATATGAAAAAGAAAGTATAGGCATTGTGTTCAATGTGGCATCAAGAACATTTGTCACTGAAAGTTAAATAAATCAGGCTGTATATCGCTGAAAGTCAAATAAAAGAAGACATGCAAATGTGTTACTATCATTTAAACAAATAGGATTAATTTGTTTTCTCAAAATGAAGCAGGTACGTCACTGGTAGTACTGACATCTGAGATCTTACTGTGTATTTAGTTTTGATATTAGAGTGTTACAGGACATTGTCATAGTGAAATGATGATGACACTCTGTGCAAAAATACTCGAATCTCAGTGGCATGAAAGTAAATCAGCAGAACGTTTGTTAACAACATAAGAAAGAGTAGCTTCATTAAATTAACCATCGTTCGTGCCACACTGTTCAGAGTGTGATAAAATTGAGAGTTGTCATTCTTCCTTGTTTGAAATGCGGTATTCTCCAGCGTTATTTTCTCTTAGCTCCTCTATCACATTCTCTTATCAATCCAGTATCTGACAGCATCATGATAAAACGCGTGTCTTGCCAAATGCCATAAAAATTATATTCAATTAAAAAAAAAAACATCTTCCGGTTAATGCGTGTCATTATTAATCACCGCTTATCCTGCAGCTTTAATGGATCTCTTTCTTCCGCTGTAAGATCTTTTGATCAGTGAATTTGATTTGCTGTCCTGTTGCACTGATGGGGACAGGAACGACACGATGACGTAAGACGAGTTAGTCGCGTGGTCAGTACTCATATTTACGCGTGTGTCCATTTTTCCCCGTGAGTGCTAGACGAGGCTAATACACCTCCCTCCGTTATTGGTTCTCGTGGCAGGGCGCTGTGCTGAGGAGTTCGGGTTCGATCCTCTTTCAGACCATCTATTGTTATGTTTGTTTTTTTTATTGTTGACTATTTGTGATTTTTTTCCCGAATGTTGTAAACATACCTGATCCCTTTGAAGAGATTCGATGATCTATCGCCTCGGAAATTGCCCTCCCTCATAATATTACCCTCCCTAATAATATTACCCTCCCTAATAATATTACCCTCCGTAATAATATTACCCTCCCCTAATAATATTACCCTCCCTAATAATATTACCCTCCCTAATAATATTACCCTCCCTAATAATATTACCCTCCCTAATAATATTCATTTATTATTATTTGTCTCCAATCTATTCGTGATGTTTCATCCTATAACTGTTTGTATGCAACGCAAGTATTCAACCCCCACCCTATCCGGGAGATACTTGTCATAACAGGAAAAATACAGATATATAATTTATTCCCGAGATATGATCGCAACCCTATGCTTTACTCATAGTACACATGCGTGGGAGACATTCCCAATGATAGCTATTTGTTTAGATAGCTGAGTTAGCCGTGCGCTCTAACGTTTGGTTCTCGTGGCAAGGCGCTGTTCCGAGGAGTACGAGTTCGATCCTCTTCGGACCATCTATTGTTCTTTCTTTTCTTTTCCTGTTGATTATTTGAGATTTTTTCCGAGTGTTGTAAACATACCTCTTCCCCTGAAATGATTCGCACACCCCCTTATAGTCAGGCTAGAATTTTATTGAGAAATTTCTATTGTATCCTTCAGCAGCATCAAGTAGTAAATAAAAAGTAAAGTTCCCCAGTCACGCCAAGTGGCGTATAGGGAATATAATGTTAGTGACCATACATTTTACAGACCTTCGGCACATGATTTTCGGGGTAATGTGGTCGGTATTACGCCCGCGCCGCTTTACTTTCCAAGAAAAATCCGGTACCCATTCAAGGCTGGGTGAACCCGGAAGCTGTCGGTTGGGATCGAACCCTACCCCTTGTCCTTTGTAGTCCAGTTCACTAACCACTGAGCCATCGCGGCTTCATAGCATCAAGTAGTAGTCAGTTCAAATCACTTGGTGGACGAAGGTTTATTTTTTATTGTTCTAACTCACAAACGTTTGTTCTGTCAGAGTCAAGAGTGTTATTGGGGACTAAGTGGTCTAGAACAAAGACGTTGGCCTCTGGGCAGGAAGGTCCTGGGTTCGAATCCGGTAAAAAATAGTGGGAATTTTATACTTAAAAACTCATAGTTTATCTGTGACTTAACTCTCACCATGGTCTATGGGTAATGAGATCTGATGTCTAGCCCTCTCTGGGTAGTGAGATCTGATGTTTAGCCCTCTCTGGGTAGTGAGATCTTATGTCAAGTCCTCTCTGGGTAGTGAGATATGATATCTAGCCCTCTCTGGGCAGTGAGATCTGATGTCTAGCCCTCTCTGGGCAGTGAGATCTGATGTCCAACCCTCTCTGGGCAGTGAGATCCTATGTCTAGCGCTCTCTTGGTAGTGGGATCTGATGTCTTGTCCTCTCTGAGTAGTGGGATCTGATGTCTAGTCCTCTCTGAGTAGTGAGATACTATGTCTAGCCCTCTCTGGGCAGTGAGATCCTATGTCTAGCCATCTCTGGGCAGTGAGATCCTATGTCTAGCCCTCTCTGGGTAGTGAGATCTGATGTCTAGCCTTCCCTGGGTAGTGAGATATGATGTCTAGCCTTCCCTGTGTGGTGAGATCTGATGTCTAGCCTTCCCTGGGTAGTGAGATCTGATATCTAGCCTTCCCTGGGTAGTGAGATCTCCTTCCATGGGTAGTGAGATCTAATGTCGAGCCTTCAAAGTCTAACCTGACAAGAGTAGGTAAAAAATGGCCCCTGCCCGAGCAACATTTTTAAGTAAAAATCCATCAATGCCTAAGACGGATACTCGGGCCGAAAGATGCAGGTATCACAACTTTGCCGTAAACTGGCGACACAACATATCTACGCTGACCTAACAAGAAAAAGAATAGAGTTGTGTTTTTCTTTCTGTCAATCTATATCTTTTAATTTTTTCTGTCTTTAAGTAAACATTTCTCCACCCCTCCTGTCTCTCTTTCACCTTCTCTCGACGGGTTCCGGGTTCACCCAGCCTTTAATGGGTACCGTATTTTTTTGTGGGAAAGTAAAGCAGCACGGGCGTAATACCGACCACATTACCCCAAAAATCATGTGCTGAAGATCTGTAAAATATAGGGTCACTAACACCATATTTCCCTATACGCCACTTGGCGTGACGGGGTACTTTACTTTACTTTTTACTTACCATAACAATGACTACCTCTCGCTCTCTCCCTCTATTTGTTTTTAATGTTACATTACCATCGCTATCTCCATCTCTCTTTGTTTTTTTTTTGTCACAATTATTATCATTATCTTCATCGCTCTTTGTTTTTCTCTATTTCTCTACCACCATTACTATCATTATCTGCATTTCTCTGTTTTTCTTTATCATTCTTCATCATCATCATTGAGTGCCGTCTCCGCATCGAAGGTTGACTACGGTAGAGAGCCATTACACTCTGTCTCTTGCTTTGATAGTGCAGGTTGTAATAGGCTGACTTGTCAATCTTTTGATGTTACTCATCCATGTTAGTCTTGGTCTACCTCTGCCTCTTTTACCTTGTATTTTCTCTTCCAAGATTACTTTTAGTAGGCTGTTGTGTCTTTTAACATGCGTAAAAATCTCACGTATCTTGTTTGAATTGTATTTAGTAGTTCTCTTTTCATTTTTAGTTCTTTTTAGATATCGTTTGTTTTCTTTCCATCCAATTTTTCCTGTTCTTCTTATAATCCACATCTCAAGGGTTTCAATTTTCTGTTCTGTTTTCTTGTCTAATATCCATGTTTCTACACCGTACAAGAATGTTGAGAAGATATAACATGCTGACCATTACTATGACTGCACCCATTTCTTTTTGTTCTTCTCTATCAACATCACTATCTTTCCCATACATACATTATTCATTGTTACCGTGTGTTGTTGTACACCTACTGTTCTGCATTAAGAAGCATTCATTTATGTGACACGCCCTAAGAATATCACCTTTACCGTGCCCTTGGTGTGTCCAGAACGAGGTCAGACGTCATAAGGTGGTGCTCCGTGTTTGTTGATGATCCAAGTGTCACGTCAACTGTTTAGACAAACTGGATCACAATTGCTACAAGTTTCATCCCTTATTTCTCCATTGATTTGTTTTTTTTCCCATTGCTTCTTTCTAAATTATAATTGTACTTTTTTTGTGCTCTCATTCTCTCTATACAAACACAACGGCCACCATCCGCTTTCTGTTTCTCGCTCTCTCTCTCTTTCTGTCTCTCTCTCTCTCTCTCTCAATTGTGTTTTTTATTACACCAGTGTATCTGTCTATATCTCTTTCGCTATTACTCTTTGTGTGCCAGCCTGTCTATATCTCTTTTTTTAATCTCATCGTATGTACTGTCTATCTCTCTTTCTCTGTCACGTCAACGCTATGTGTTTGTCTATATATATATATATATATATATATATATATATATATATATATATATATATATATATATATATTTATCTTTTACCTACGTGGGTGTATCCGTTTATGTCTCTATATTTCTTTTTTCCTTATGTCTTTACCATCTCTTTTTATTATTATTCTTGCACTTTATCTGCCCCTCTTTCACTCTCTGTCTGTTTATCCGCATCATACGCATTAATCTTATAAAGTAAAGGTCAAGTACGAGACTTGAATCGTTCTCTTAGCACGCGAGTTTTCACCCATATGTGCTCGGCCGCCTTTCCATAAGTGTTCGGAGATTTCTGGGTAGTGTCGCTTCAAACATTGAATCTCACGATGCGAGGCGGCATTCCTCACATTCCTAGTATACTACCCTGGTACCCATTTTTGACAGCGGATAGGCCGACACGAGTACAACTCGCACTGCTTCCAGCGAGAATCGAACACGGGTTGTCCAAACGTTGGTAGCCCAGTCGTGGAGTTTTCCCAACTAGGCTATTGAGGTCCCTTCTAATCTTAGTTCAGTCTCATTCCTCTCTAATACACACATTCACTCTCTCTCTCTCTCGTTATGTCTAACGACTGCCAAACAGCACGTTTCGATGTTGCACTTTGAAAAGGACCAATGCTTTAAAGAGAGTTTGTCTCCAATCCAGTGATTCCCAAGTGTGCGCCACGGATCCCAAGAGCACCGTCAAACATTGGCAAGGGCGCCGCGGATGTCACGTGCCTACTCAGTGGTTAGAAATAATAAAATAAGAACATCCACATAAAGACATATATCTTTACTGCACAAACAAGTTTCTACAATATAGTGTTAATTATGGCGTCTATTATCATCTTTATTTTTAACGCCATGAAAAATATAATAACATCGAAACAAATAACACTAGGGTTTAAATAAGGTTAGCAAAGTGTTATATCTTCTCGACATTCCTCTATGGTGCAGAAACATGGACATTCGACAAGAAAACAGAACAGAAAATTGAAGCCTTTTAAATGTGGATTTATGTAAGAACAGGTATAATTGGATGGCAATAAAATAAAACAAACGATGAAGTCTTAAAACAACCACAAATTAAAATAGAACTAATAAACACGATACAACTAGGAGAATTACCTCTATTAGATTTACAATCTTACATATATCTGGGCAGTAATATAGATAAAGAGGGAGGAACAGAAAATGATACCAAAATAAGGATATCAAAAGCAAGAGGAGCTTTCATTGCACTGGGAAACATACGGAAATCCAAAGAAATTAGGTTAAATACAAAAATAAAAATTTTCTACTCAAATGTTAAGGCGGTCCTATTATATGGCTGTGAAACATGGAGAACAACAAAATTGACAATCACGAAGATACAGACTTTCATTAATGGATGCTTACGCAGGATAAAAGGATGGAAATGGCAGGACAAAATCACTAACATAGAATTATGGAAATGTACCAGTCAAACACCAGTGGATAAAGAGATACAGCGAAGACGATGGCGCTGGATAGGACACACACTACGGAAGCCAACTGAGAGTATTACACAACAGACCCTTTTTTGGAAACCCCAGGGAAAAAGACAAAGAGAAAGACCAAGGAATTCTTGGAGAAGACAGATAGAAGCAGAGATGAAGATGATGGGGAAGACATGGAATGATCTTAAAAGAATGGCAAAAAACAGAACGACTTGGAAAGTGTTTGTTGAAGACCTATGCTCCACTGGGAGCTAAAAGGTAGAAGAAGAAGAATAAACACAATTCAAACAAGACAAATGAGATTTTTGGGGCACTTTAAAATACACAGCAGCCAACTAAATGTAATCTTGGAAGGGAAAAAACAAGGTAAACTAGACGACCAAGACTAACATGGACGAGTAACATCAAAAGATGGACAATTCAGCCTATGACAACCAACCTGCACTATCAAAGCAAGAGACAGAGCGGAATGGCGCTCCATCGTAACCAACTTTCGATCTAGAGACGTAACTCAATGATGATGATAATTAAGCATCTTATGTATCCTATCAGGAGATTAGTTTACTCGACTAAAACCAACTCAGCTGCCTGAGGGCCACGCTGGTGTACGATGAGCAGGGAAAGGTAGCCGCTGATGTCAACCACAGCAACAGCTGAGGCACTCTGGGCTATTGGATAGCGCACCCCCCAAACTTATCTGCCCTAATGGAATACGGTCATATTAAAGATGTTGTAAATTATAGATTAATTTTGAATTTTTCAATAATGAAATTCTAATGAAACTTTCAATAGAAAAAAAAGTCAAAGGTCAAATTAAATTTGTTTAGCCAAAAAAAATCCCTATTGCGGTAGGCACAATGAAAGGTAAATGTAATCCCATACGATAAAGTGCCGTAAAAGCGTAAAGTATTTACTTTTTTTTCAATTAATGCTACCTCATAGAATACCAGGAAGTAAGCGGAATTCTTTTTTTAAACCTCTCCGCATTTTCAAGTAAGGTACCTATTTATAAAAACAAACAAAAAAATTAACCTCTTATTGTCATCATCATCAACGTGAGTAGTAAGGAAGGGTGTTTTGAGCAAGGATTTTAACATTTTCGCATCGGGCATTTGGCTCCATGCAGCATTGGCATGTATCATGCAGCACAATCTCAGGTGACCTCGTTTATCGCGGGTGGTCGGTCTTATCTCAAGTGCTTATCTGAAGTGGTCGGCCTCGCGGGTGGTCTTATCTCCTTATCTCAAGTGGGTGAGCGTTGGTCGGTCTCGCGGGTGGTCTTATCTCAAGTGTGTGAGCGTGCTGGAGACCAGTGGTTCTAAAACTTGTATGTCAGCGGTTCTCAAAACTTGCGGGGGGTCGTGAAGTGAGCGTGCTGGCTATGGAGACCAGTGGTTCTAAAACTTGTATGTCAGTCTAAAACATGTGGGGGGTCGATTTGTAGTATACAAGGGTGTTTTGAGCTAGGATTTTAACATTTTCGCATGGTGCATTTTGGTTTGGTGCAAATATGATGCATCATATTTCGCACGATGCAATGTTGTTGTTATGTCGCGTCCGCCATCTTGACCGGCCGCCATCTTGTCACGTGATCCCGACCGCCATCCGGCCGCCATCTAGGGGGTCGTGTTATCATCAATGTGTGATGGCAACAGGAGGCAAAAAAGGGAAAGGCGTGTTAGTAACCAGGTGTTAGCGACACATCCACGTCGATCATCATGTGCCACCTCGGTCATCATCGGCGCTGGTCGGCGGTCGCTGGTCATCGGCGGTCGCTGGTCGTCGCTGGTCGTCGTCGCGGGTCGGATCGGGCAACATCATCATGTGTAGTGATTAAATAGTGACGCTCTCTCTCTTATCATCATCATCAAGCCACACCCTCAACATCATCCCTTCATGTCTTATCATCACCAAGCCACACAAATTGACACATCATCAGCATGTGCCACCCTCGGGAGCGGCAAACTTGAGTTCTATCGACAAGGGTCCGCTTGTGGCTAGCTCAAAATGGGAGCCGTCCAGTAGACTAGACGAGAGGTCAAAACCAAATAGACAATATCCGTCCTTGAACTCTCCATAAGCAACGTTATTCCCGGCGTCTTTACCAATCAGACCCATGGCCAGATTTGTACCGGAAAAAGCTCTCGCGTATTGATTTCGTTCAAAGTCCATAGTTAGAGGCTTTCCCGAGATGCATTTCCCGTCGACTGTCAGGTTCATATAAATCAGACCAAAGTGTTGAAAATTGAACGGGTTAGCTGAATAAACGCCATTAAACGCACTGGCCGTAATCAGACCTATCACCACACGGGTCGGTGTTTGAGACAAAAATAAATTGTCTTGACTGTAGGAGAACATCCCGCTAGCGATGGAAAATGTCTTGATGGTAACCCTCTTGATCGGGTACCGAGCATTCCCGCTTAAGAGAGCCTTTTCGTGAGCCAGAGAAATCGCGGGGTTTAGCTTAGCTTACCTGACCACGAGCGCGGCGTAGGTGATAACACTCTTGTAACCCGCAGACCTATCGTGAGTCATGAGGATGAACACATCCTTAGAAGGCGTGTTAGAAAATATTAGAAGTAAATATCGAGTCTAATGAAAAAGCAATAGAAAATGAACGCGAAACTTAGAAATATAAAAATAAAAACGAGCGTGAAACTGATGTAAAAATAACGAACGAACCTTATAAAATTTAGGCAACCGCATCGACATGTACCTCGGCACGGGAGGGAGCGGATTATATGGAAAAGTATCTCGACTAACTGAAAGTTATTAAAATCGCGAAATAATAATAACTCGAAAGAAATAAATGAGCGGAAAACTATGTAAGAACCCCACCGGAAGTGCCCTGTTTATGTCTGGTGTCTGCTGACTTTGGAGCGCTTGGTGTACTTGAGCGATAGTGATAGGTTAGTAGATTATACAACATCAATGAAAAACATTAAATTTAAAACAGAAGACGAAGATATATTTTATTCTTTTATTATCTCAATAGGTGTATAACATACAGTGGATATTATATAACATTACAAACATATTTAGTACACTGAGTAAATATATAGTACAGGGATAACCTTTATTTATAGCTATGTAGTTGGGTGTCTGCTTAGTTCTATGTCATAAATGAATCATAAGGGGTGAAACTGTTAGAGATTGCTGGGTAGTCTAAACTGGTAGTGTAAAGAGTTAAATATCTAAAGGCATAGTCGAGACGTTATCATCAGCTACATTTCTTTTTATATATAGAAATAGGACAGAGCATTATTTGTTTGAAGTTAGGAAAATATGGAATTATTTAAGACTTTGAAACCTACATTTTTCCCACCCTTAGCCTTTTGCGTAGCGAGAACCTCTAAAAACATATCTTTAGCTAATTTGTTGTGTTGCTTACTTAACCCTTTACAACTGATTTTATCGTAATCCCCACTACAATGGTACGTCTTACTACATAAACTAACAAGAACCGTTCCTTCGGACTCTAGTTTAAAAAGCCCGGGCGTTCGTTTGGTGTATGCTTTAACACCCTTACAGTTTACACAGTCTGGCTAATATGTTCATCGCAAAACTCGACAGGAAACCAGTCTTTATATACGCTATTAAACTCATTCCGCAGCCCTGCCTTAACTATAGCCTCCAACTTAGGTGCACTTAAAGCCAAATATAAACTATCAGTATCTGCTTCACATAACTGAAAGTTGGACCTATCTACAAACTTATCTAAGAACTCGAAATAAAAAATCTAACATACGAAGTTTTGCATATCGATACACGAAGAAACCGATTTGTAGGGGTAAGTCCCATCCTACCGGGTGTGGGAAAACGGTATTTGTACAAAAGTTTAGACAGAACCTTCTAGGAGGCAAGGTCAGAAACCTAGGAGGCAAGGTCAGAAACCTAGGAGGCAAGGGCAGAAACCTAGGAGGCAAGGGCAGAAACCTAAGAGGCAAGGGCAGAAACCTAGGAGGCAAGGGCAGAAACCTACGAGTCAAGGGCAGAAACCTAGGAGGCAAGGGCAGAAACCTAAGAGGCAAGGGCAGAAACCTAGGAGGCAAGGGCAGAAACCTACGAGTCAAGGGCAGAAACCTAGGCCCATCCTACCGGGTGTGGGAAAACGGTATTTGTACAAAAGTTTATACAGAACCTTCTAGGAGGCAAGGTCAGAAACCTAGGAGGCAAGGTCAGAAACCTAGGAGGCAAGGGCAGAAACCTAGGAGGCAAGGGCAGAAACCTAAGAGGCAAGGGCAGAAACCTAGGAGGCAAGGGCAGAAACCTAGGAGGCAAGGGCAGAAACCAAAGAGGCAAGGGCAGAAACCTAGGAGGCACCTCGACGGACAGCTAGACAACCGAAGAAGCGTTTTACAATCTCAATATGACTAACCCCCTTGTGGGTATGCCTTTTCTAATACGGTTATCATTCTGTCGGCATATTATCGTTTGTTTTTAATTATAATCTTAGTAGCATGTTGACAGTGCCACTATTGCGTGCTTTTGGTTAATTTGACGGAACCAGTTGTTATAATGCTTACATTTCAGTATTCGATTTTCATGTCGTGTAGTTGATGAGATTCGGGTTTTCCCCCTCTCTTTCTCTATAAATATATGTGTAAATAAATAAAAAAAAGACATTATTTGTTTGACTAAAACCATGGTTTTTATATTTTGCTATATGTTTGTACATATGTTATCATCATCTACTAAACGTTTTAAACAGTTAAAAAAAGGTGACAAATTATAATCACCGTCTTCTCTTATAGAAAACTATTACTAACGAAGAACATATCTTTAATAAGACATCACCAATGATGACTCACCGCAACAACAACAAAAACTACGAGAACTGACAAAAATGAATATAACTTTAAATTGTAAAACAACAACTCAATAATGTTGGGAAAAGTTGGATCAACTAACGAACCACGAACCACAACCCCACGAACCATTGACTTAACGAACCATCAACTCACGAACCACGAACCACAACCCCACGAACCATGGACTTAACGAACCATCAACTCACGAACCACGAACCACAACCCCACGAACCATGGACTTAACGAACCATCAACTAATGAACCACGAACCACAACCCCACGAACCACGGACTTAACGAACCATCAACTCACGAACCACGAACCACAACCCCACGAACCACGGACTTAACGAACCACCAACTCACGAACCACGAACCACAACCCCACGAACCACGGACTTAACGAACCATCAACTCACGAACCACGAACCACAACCCCACGAACCATGGACTTAACGAACCATCAACTAACGAACCACGAACCACAACCCACGAACCATGGACTTAACGAACCATCAACTAACGAACCACGAACCACAACCCCACGAACCACGGACTTAACGAACCATCAACTCACGAACCACGAACCACAACCCCACGAACCATGGACTTAACGAACCATCAACTAACGAACCACGAACCACAACCCCACGAACCATGGACTTAACGAACCATCAACTAACGAACCACGAACCACAACCCCACGAACCACGGACTTAACGAACCATCAACTCACGAACCACGAACCACAACCCCACGAACCACGGACTTAACGAACCATCAACTCACGAACCACAACCCCACGAACCACGGACTTAACGAACCATCAACTCACGAACCACGAACCACAACCCCACGAACCATGGACTTAACGAACCATCAACTAACGAACCACGAACCACAACCCCACGAACCACGGACTTAACGAACCATCACCCTCGTACACCCCAAGTTAATGCGCATCTCTTTATTCTGTATTTTCTCCAGCCTGTCAATTTATACATTATTAATAACAAACGCCTTAACAAGAAACACCGGGCACTCTTACATTCTAATAACTTGAAGTTAACACTTTTGTTAAAGACATTATAGTGATCCTAGGTGAGGGGTAATTATCATTCTCAGGAGATATAGCGACTAGCGACCAGGGATAAGACAAGTGGACACAGTAGATGTCGAATAGATATGTCACTTAACAATGACCCGTCTGATAAGACATGATAATTTGATCAAGTTTCAACATTAACGTAAATATACTAACGGTGCCCAAGTTTTTAACGTTCACTAAATTCTTTAGCATCCGAACCTCCAACTTTTCCCAACATTATTGAGTTGTTGTTTTACAATTTAAAGTTATATTCATTTTTGTCAGTTCTCGTAGTTTTTGTTGTTGTTGCGGTGAGTCATCATTGGTGATGTCTTATTAAAGATATGTTCTTCGTTAGTAATAGTTTTCTATAAGAGAAGACGGTGATTATAATTTGTCACCTTTTTTTAAACTGTTTAAAACGTTTAGTAGATGATGATAACATATGTACAAACATATAGCAAAATATAAAAACATGGTTTTAGTCAAACAAATAATGTCTTTTTTTTATTTACACATATATTTATAGAGAAAGAGAGGGGGAAAACCCGAATCTCATCAACTACACGACATGAAAATCGAATACTGAAATGTAAGCATTATAACAACTGGTTCCGTCAAATTAACCAAAAGCACGCAATAGTGGCACTGTCAACATGCTACTAAGATTATAATTAAAAACAAACGATAATATGCCGACAGAATGATAACCGTATTAGAAAAGGCATACCCACAAGGGGGTTAGTCATATTGAGATTGTAAAACGCTTCTTCGGTTGTCTAGCTGTCCATCGAGGTGCCTCCTAGGTTTCTGCCCTTGCCTCCTAGGTTTCTGCCCTTGCCTCCTAGGTTTCTGTCCTTGCCTCCTAGGTTTCTGCCCTTGCCTCCTAGGTTTCTGCCCTTGACTCGTAGGTTTCTGCCCTTGCCTCCTAGGTTTCTGCCCTTGCCTCTTAGGTTTCTGCCCTTGCCTCCTAGGTTTCTGCCCTTGCTTCCTAGGTTTCTGACCTTGCCTCCTAGGTTTCTGACCTGCCTCCTAGAAGGTTATGTATAAACTTTTGTACAAATACCGTTTTCCCACACCCGGTAGGATGGGACTTACCCCTACAAATCGGTTTCTTCGTGTATCGATATGCAAAACTTCGTATGTTAGATTTTTTATTTCGAGTTCTTAGATAAGTTTGTAGATAGGTCCAACTTTCAGTTATGTGAAGCAGATACTGATAGTTTATATTTGGCTTTAAGTGCACCTAAGTTGGAGGCTATAGTTAAGGCAGGGCTGCGGAATGAGTTTAATAGCGTATATAAAGACTGGTTTCCTGTCGAGTTTTGCGATGAACATATTAGCCAGACTGTGTAAACTGTAAGGGTGTTAAAGCATACACCAAACGAACGCCCGGGCTTTTTAAACTAGAGTCCGAAGGGACGGTTCTTGTTAGTTTATGTAGTAAGACGTACCATTGTAGTGGGGATTACGATAAAATCAGTTGTAAAGGGTTAAGTAAGCAACACAACAAATTAGCTAAAGATATGTTTTTAGAGGTTCTCGCTACGCAAAAGGCTAAGGGTGGGAAAAATGTAGGTTTCAAAGTCTTAAATAATTCCATATTTTCCTACAGTCAAACAAATAATGCTCTGTCCTATTTCTATATATAAAAAGAAATGTAGCTGATGATAACGTCTCGACTACGCCTTTAGATATTTAACTCTTTACACTACCAGTTTAGACTACCCAGCAATCTCTAACAGTTTCACCCCTTATGATTCATTTATGACATAGAACTAAGCAGACACCCAACTACATAGCTATAAATAAAGGTTATCCCTGTACTATATATTTACTCAGTGTACTAAATATGTTTGTAATGTTATATAATATCCACTGTATGTTATACACCTATTGAGATAATAAAAGAATAAAATATATCTTCGTCTTCTGTTTTAAATTTAATGTTTTTCATTGATGTTGTATAATCTACTAACCTATCACTATCGCTCAAGTACACCAAGCGCTCCAAAGTCAGCAGACACCAGACATAAACAGGGCACTTCCGGTGGGGTTCTTACATAGTTTTCCGCTCATTTATTTCTTTCGAGTTATTATTATTTCGCGATTTTAATAACTTTCAGTTAGTCGAGATGCTTTTCCATATAATCCGCTCCCTCCCGTGCCGAGGTACATGTCGATGCGGTTGCCTAAATTTTATAAGGTTCGTTCGTTATGATTATGATCAGTTTCACGCTCGTTTTCATTTTTATATTTCTAAGTTTCGCGTTCATTTTCTATTGCTTTTTCATTAGACTCGATATTTACTTCTAATATTTTCTAACACGCCTTCTAAGGATGTGTTCATCCTCATGACTCACGATAGGTCTGCGGGTTACAAGAGTGTTATCACCTACGCCGCGCTCGTGGTCAGGTAAGCTAAGCTAAACCCCGCGATTTCTCTAGCTCAAGAAAAGGCTCTCTTAAGCGGGAATGCTCGGTACCCGATCAAGAGGGTTACCATCAAGACATTTTCCATCGCTAGCGGGATGTTCTCCTACAGTCAAGACAATTTATTTTTGTCTCAAACACCGACCCGTGTAGTGATAGGTCTGATTATGGCCAGTGCGTTTAATGGCGTTTATTCAGCTAACCCGTTCAATTTTCAACACTTTGGTCTGATTTATATGAACCTGACAGTCGACGGGAAATGCATCTCGGGAAAGCCTCTAACTATGGACTTTGAACGAAATCAATACGCGAGAGCTTTTTCCGGTACAAATCTGGCCATGGGTCTGATTGGTAAAGACGCCGGGAATAACGTTGCTTATGGAGAGTTCAAGGACGGATATTGTCTATTTGGTTTTGACCTCTCGTCTAGTCTACTGGACGGCTCCCATTTTGAGCTAGCCACAAGCGGACCCTTGTCGATAGAACTCAAGTTTGCCGCTCCCGAGGGTGGCACATGCTGATGATGTGTCAATTTGTGTGGCTTGGTGATGATAAGACATGAAGGGATGATGTTGAGGGTGCGGCTTGATGATGATGATGATGATGATAAGAGAGAGAGAGCGTCACTATTTAATCACTACACATGATGATGTTGCCCGATCCGACCCGCGACGACAACCAGCGACGACCAGCGACCGCCGACGACCAGCGACCGCCGACCAGCGCCGATGATGACCGAGGTGGTACATGATGATCGACGTGGATGTGTCGCTAACACCTGGTTACTAACACGCCTTTGCCTTTTTTGCCTCCTGTTGCCATCACACATTGATGATAACACGACCACCTAGATGGCGGCCGGATGGCGGTCGGGATCACGTGACAAGATGGCGGCCGGTCAAGATGGCGGACGCGACATAACAACAACATTGCATCGTGCGAAATATGATGCATCATATTTGCACCAAACCAAAATGCACCATGCGAAAATGTTAAAATCCTAGCTCAAAACACCCTTGTATACTACAAATCGACCCCCCACATGTTTTAGACTGACATACAAGTTTTAGAACCACTGGTCTCCATAGCCAGCACGCTCACTTCACGACCCCCCGCAAGTTTTGAGAACCGCTGACATACAAGTTTTAGAACCACTGGTCTCCAGCACGCTCACACACTTGAGATAAGACCACCCGCGAGACCGACCAACGCTCACCCACTTGAGATAAGGAGATAAGACCACCCGCGAGGCCGACCACTTCAGATAAGCACTTGAGATAAGACCGACCACCCGCGATAAACGAGGTCACCTGAGATTGTGCTGCATGATACATGCCAATGCTGCATGGAGCCAAAATGCACCATGCGAAAATGTTAAAATCCTTGCTCAAAACACCCTTCCTTACTACTAACGTGTGCCGTCTCCGCTACGAAGGTTGGGTACCATGGGGCGCCATACTGCTCCGTCTCTTGCTTTGATGGTGCAGGTTGTCATAGGCTGATTTGTCCATCTTTTGATGTTACTCGTCCATGTTAGTCTTGGTTTGCCTCTGCCTCTTTTACCTTGTATTTTCCCCTCCAGAATTACTTTTAGCAGGCTTCTGTGTCTTTTAACATGCCCCAAAAATTGCATTTGTCTTGTTTGAATTGTGCTTAGTAGTTCTCTTTTCATTTTTAGTTGTTTTAAAACTTTATCGTTTGTTTTCTTTTCCTTCCATCCAATTCTACATATTCTTCTATATATCCACATTTCAAAGACTTGAATTCTCTATTCTGTTTTCTTGTCTAATGTCCATGTTTATGCACCATATAGGAATATTGAGAAGATGTAACATTTTGCTATTCTTAGTTTTAGCTCTGGCGTTATTTCTTTTAATGTTAGTATGTTCTTCATGACATTAAAATTACTTTTTGCCATTCCTATTCTTTTGTTTATTTCAGTTGTACATTTTCCGTCACTGGTTATAGTACGTCCAAGATAGTTGTAGTTCTGAACTGTCTCCAGGTCTATTCCTTCAATTTTGATATCCACTTGTGGGTTTTGAGGATTTTCATTGTTTATAATCATAGTTTTAGTCTTTTTGATATTCATATCTAATCCATATTTTTTGCTTGTCTTATTGTAGAATTCTTTTAAAGGGGCGCATTAGATGCGATTAATGCACATATTATTGTTGGTATGTAAATGTATAGCAATATATATCATTTTAGATTACCTACCATCTTATCATCTTGGTCAAGTTTTACCTTAGCTCTTGTTTTTATTTATTCTTTCCCCTGTCACATTCTTGCATAATTTAATTGATTTCGTGTTAATTTTACGTTTTCTTTCTAAATGATATAGCATTTAATTGTTGTTTCTGCGTTTGACATTCTCTCATTTTATTTCTCGTAAATTCCATCTCACTAATATGTTGACATCTATGTAACGATATAGTTACGTTACCCTCCCTTGATCTCCTGGTAGTAGTGAGATGCGATGTCTAGCCCTCTCTGATAACGGCAATAAGCAGGAGGTCCCGTTTTCACTCGAGCACGTTAAAGATCCACTGGAAGTTGCAATTTAAAAAATGGCCGCTGCTAGGGCTGGATCCAAGCCGTGCTTCGGAGTTCGTGCACGAGGGCCAGGATTCTCCTCGGATTTTCACGGAACACCTATGGGTTCGTCCAGTGTGCAGTGTTGATGATCTTAACAACAAACACACATTTATATGTGGCTATTTATTGGCAATAACACTGTTCCTAAAGTTTCTTTTGTTAGGCACAAGAATATACAACTAGTTGTTTTTTTTAAATTGATACGCGAAAAATACCAATGAGTAAATTCTCAAAAAGGCCAACACAAAAAAGGAGCTCATGAGAAACATCGGAAAGAAGCAATCGTCATTTTTGGGCGCTCATCATGACAAGGGAAAAGTTGAAATACTTGGTTACAACTGGCAAGATAAAGGGAAAGACAGATTGCGAACGACAAAGAGAGAACGGCCAACAACAGAATTGATAAAATGCACTGTGGAAAGAGATTGTGTAATCAGTCAACGCCAACCGATATTGCTCATGATGGTGATGAAGGATAGTGTTTCTATGGCCTTTGAATGAGTTATCTTTAAATTAGTTTTACTAGCTTTGACATTCAAGCAGGCTGTTATTTGTAAAATATCTGCTAGGGGTTAGCAATGAGACAGCTAACAAACTGTACAAACAATGGAAATAGTTTCCTCAAACTGTTTGCTGCAAATATCAAAGTATTCAGTTTAAAGAGGCCCTCAATGGTGACGGTTGTATGGAAAAACAAAGGTGGACTTGCGGAGTGTGAATTGTTGCTAATATTCAAAATTGCAAAGTATATGTGTTTTTGCTTCTATATGTATATCTATGGGGAGCCGCGATAGCTCAGTGGTTAGTGAACTGGACTACCACGGACAAGGGGTAGGGTTCGATCCCAACCGACGGCTTCCGGGTTCACCCAGCCTTAAATGGGTACCGGATTTTTTTTCTGGGAAAGTAAAAGCAGCACGGGCGTAATACTGACCACATTACCCCAAAAATCATGTGCTGAAGGTCTGTAAAATATAGAGTCACTAACACCATATTTCCCTATACGCCACTTGGCGTGACGGGGGTACTTTACTTTTACTTTTATGTATATCTATGTAACTTATTACATATAGTATTTTTTTCATTTATGTTTATGTTTTAGTGTGTGTCGTTCCCTTTCCTTTGGAAAATATTTGGCTGCAGCGTGATTGTTTTATGTTGTTACTTTACATTGAAAAACTGTACCCATACATTAGATAAAGTATGGATTCATATTCTCGTTTCTGTCACCAGCTTTACACTAGCCTAGCATAGATGAAGTCGATGACCACAACAGTAAGTGCCTTTAATAGCAGAACTGTGTCCACTGTGTGCTCTCTATAAACCCATAATAATTTCTTAACGTATTCTTTTGATTGTTGAACAATTACGTAAATTACTGAATATAAAAAAGGTAAATTAACAGCATGAAGTAAATACTCACATGAAAACAAATATCACAACTTAAACTGATAATTTTAACGTGTCATTATCTCTTTAACATATGTGTACGACACAGAAAAATGGACACTAAATAAGTGAACAGAAAAATGGACACCTAATAAGTGAACAGAAAAATGTACACTAAATAAGTGAACAGAAAAATGTACACTAAATAAGTGAACAGAAAAATGTACACTAAATAAGTGAACAGAAAAATGTACACTAAATAAGTGAACAGAAAAATGTACACTAAATAAGTGAACAGAAAAAGAATCGAAGCTCTTAGAATGTGGATTTAAGGCCAGAACATGATAAGTTGGATGGACACAGAAGAAAACAAATAATGACATTTTAAAATAGCTGAATATGAAGAAAGAACTATTTAACACAGTTCAAGCAAGACAAACCAAATGGTTTGACTCATAAATAACGAAAAAATTACTGAAAGTCTTCTTGTAAGACACGAAAATGAAAAGTAAATGAGGTAAGAACATACACATTTTATTACCTTTAAGAGAAAAGCTAGAAATCATTTGACGCTGTCAAATCGGTAACAAGCATAAACAACCAGACACAACAATAATTAAAACAGAAATTATTTGTCACTGAGTCACCATAACAGGAAATAGAGGGAAACGGTGCTCCATTGTAGCTAAGCTTCTATGCAGGAACGGCACATGATGATGATAACATTGCATAGATGAAAATCGCGATAGAATATAACCAAATATACGCATCTACAATACACTGGGGAAAAAAAAGCTAAGAAAATTTGAAATGGAAATGTGTAAATCAGGGGATAAAAAAACGATATTATTACAAAAGATCAACGTTGAAGATAGTAAAGTAGCGTGCATAATGGCCCAGGGTTGCGTGAAGTGTTTGGCCAAACATGGCAGACCACTTAGAGGTGAAGTGAATTTGGTCCACAACGCTGTTTTCATTGGATTTATCTTACCCGTAGAGCTCAAATTCTCTACAGCATGTAGATAATCTAATTACAGGAAGAAATGGTTAATGTTAACTATCGGTGTCAACTAATGTTAATTATTAAAGCTACTTAGAGTTAGCCATTGAAACTAACTTAATGAAAATTATTGAAACTAAATACTAATTGTTGGAGTTAACTCAACGTTTTGCAGACGGTCAGACTATAATAACAAATTCACAAAATGAATTATAAAATATCTTAACGAAGTGAATGAAACCTGCAAGAAACATAATATGAAGAATAACCCAGAAATGACAAAGGTCATGATCCCTAGCAGAAAGAAAAAAAATCATAGACTGACATGATATTGAAACAAGTAAAAAAAACAAAACAAAAGGGAAGTATTGTAGCAACAAATTGGAAAATTTAAACTGATTCTGAAAAACCGATGCAACAAAACAAATAAAATAAGATCGAACAAATAACATCCATTACCAAAAAAAATATGACGACGGATACAAAAAGAGTAAAACACAGTTCAGCATTTCTACCAACGCAGAAAAATTAGTATCACATATGACATTAACAGCAAATTGGAAAAAGAATATAAAAACTACAGAAAAATACATAATGTAACAATTAAAGACAAAATAAGAATGAAGAAAGAAGGAAAAGAATGGGAGTAACACTGGTTCTGAGCTTCTTTCAGAGACATCAGTTTAAATGGTTAGGACATGTAACGCGATTACCGTCAATTAGTGTTTGGTAAGAAGCATAAACCAACGAGACACAACAACAGAACAGATGCAGGAAGAGTTTCTTTACCAAGAGGTGGATAGAACAAAAACCTGACGACACACAAAGCACCAAGTGTTAAACAAAATACCTGACGACACACAAAGCACCAAGTGTTAAACAAAAAATACTTCACAACACACCACTACTTAAACAAAAATAAACCTGACACCGCACGCAGAGCACCACACGTGAACCAAAATATCTGACACCACACAGAGCACAACACGTGAACCAAAATACCTGACACGGTATACAGAGCACCACACGTGAACCAAAATACCTGACACGGCATACAGAGCACCACACGTGAACCAAAATACCTGACACGGCATACAGAGCACCACACGTGAACCAAAATATCTGACACGGCATACAGAGCACCACACGTGAACCAAAATACCTGAAACCACACAGAGCACCAAATGTGAAGCGAACTAAAACACTGACGCCACAATGGATCAGACGGACAATGCCCTCCGAGATGCAGGAAGGACACAAGACTTCGACAACCATGAGTTCATGTCACTTCTCCGGATGAAAGAGATGGGAGTTAAGATGGGCACAGCCAGAAACGAGAAACTTAGTGGACGCGTAAGAAGACTTATCAACCAACGCGGAACTGGAGTTGTCAGTCGCTGGACACTGTGGACCTTGCTGAGCAGGGGATCTGAGCACCTATGGACATGTTCAAAGTGCAATGATGATGACCCGCAAATAATTCAATAACAGTTTGCCGTGGCCCATACAATAAATTCCTTCTGCATATCACAAAGGAAAAGTCTTTGCTCTAAATGTAGCTTCTTTCCCATGGACAGATGCTTCTTAGCGCCGCTTGGGTCGTTTATTCTGGAGTGGTACCTTATACAATGTGATTTTCATTTTCACTTTTGGACAGCAATATCAGTCTTATACAATGTAACATAATTGTTTCCTAGCCAAGAAATAGACCAGAAGAAAAAAAAAACCACAAGACAACACAAGAGTTACCCACATTCATGAAAACGCGAAACCAGCTAGCAATGTTGGCTACTAGAAGATAGAAACATCATATAATAAAGATACAAGAGTCGGGGTTGATTGGTACAGTTTACTTCAAGAATTTTAGCTGAGTCTAGTCTCGTTACAGCTGTGTTTTTACAAAAATGAAGAATGGCCACCAAAGAAGGGAACATGAAGGTGGTTATCAGCTTCCAGTAAACAGTGCGCTGGCTCTGACGTCATTTGACACGTATGAACGTGATTACATTACAAGCAAGCAGTTGACTTCAGTAGGGCGTTGTATCCTTTCAGTTCTGCGCACGCCACTCATATCAAACGCCGTCGTCAGTTCAAAAGTTTCCTATGTTGGTTATAACATTGAAAACAGACTCAATATAGTAACACATAGCTAACTGTTGGCGTTAAGTTTGGCGAATCTAAGCAGATCAAGATCCCACAAGACTCAAGACTCGCGTGGTGGACTTGAAATCAGGCTAATGGCAGACAAACAAAGCAGTTGGAAAGAACAATTTCTTTCCTATCACATAAATTGAGTAGAGAGCCGCAATAGCTCAGTGGTTAGTGAACTTAACTACAAAGGACAAGAGGTCGGGTTCGATCCTGATCGACGGGCTCCGGATTCGCCAAGTCTTAAATAGGTGCCGGATTTTTTTCTGGGAAAGTAAAGCGGCACGGCGGTAATACTGACCATATTACCCCCAAAAAATCATGTTATGAAAGTCTATAACAATTATGGTCACTAAAACGGTATTCCCTATACGGTACTTGGCGCAACAGGATCCTTTACTTACATAAATCATCATCACGTACCGGGCCTGCTGGCGTAGGTGATCATGTCTCTCCACAACTTTCGATCTCAACAGTTATTTACCCTTTCTGTTGTTGACCTTCTGCGAGCCATTCTCTTAAGCTGTATGGTATCTTTTCTCTTAGCTTCCCTCTATCTCTTCGTCCCTCAATTTTCCCAGTTGTTACAATATATTTTATACTTACTTACATGAATGTAAAACAAATAAGATGGCCAACCACCAAAAAGGAATCTTACGCATTACAGAAGTAACATTCTTGAATTATTTGCGGGTCATTATCATTGCACTCCGAACATGTCCATAGGTGCTCATATCCACTCCTCAGCAACTCTCGCAGTGTCCAGCGACTGACGACTCCAGTTCTGTGTTAGTTGGTAAGTCTTCTTATACGCCAACTAAGTTTCTCATTTCTGGCTGTGCCCATCTTAACTCTCATCTCTTTCAACGGAAGGAGTGACGTGGATTCATGGTTGCTGAAGTTATGTGCCCTTCTCACATCTCGGAGGGCATTGATGATGTCTACCCAATCCGTTGGTTGATCGTCTTCAAGGACAGCGCAGTTAGCCAACCTGTACGCTCTTTCATTTCCCCGTACTCCCGCATGTCCAGTTACATCATTGCATACATGTAATGAATTATCATTTCGGGATTTAAACAAAAAAAAAACGAGCAGAAAACGGTACACTATCTTTACGTCATAATCGCATTTTTGAAAAACAAAAGGTAAAACAGGGAAAAACAGGGAAGGCCACAAGGGTGGAATCCTTATACTTATTAAAAATACCATCAAAGCAAAACAGATATAAGTAGTCACAAACGGAGAGGCAGAGATCATTGGCACAGACCTATACATTAACTCCACTAGCACAAGCATATTTAACATATACTGTCCTAATGACAAATCGCTGAAGCTGGAGTCAATGGAAATAACACCTCACACGTAGACACATCACAGTGTCTGGTAGTAGGGGATTTTAACAGCCACTCTGAAAGACGGGGATAAACGGAATCAAATGCTCGAGGTGAAGAAGTGGACGAATGGGAAATATGCAACAAACTATTCCTCATAAACTCTAGAGACGACCCCCCAACCTTCTACTCAAGAAGATGGAAAACATCATCAACTCCCGACCTTGCATTCGCAACAGGGGACATATCCAATAAAATAACCAGAATAGTACTGAACCAACTTGGTGACAGTGACCACAGACCAGTCAAACTCTAAGCTGATCTTGCTCATAAACAGGAGTTGCAAATATCACTTCCCCGCTGGAACTACAAGAGAGCAGACTGGGAAAAGTTTGCCAAGCTCACAGATGCATACACTGCGCCTATCAACACCCATGAAAAGAAAGCCAATAATGTGATAAAGGAGTTAATAAACGGAATCCTGAGAGCTGCTAAAGAATCAATTCCTAGAAGAACAAGAAGAAACTACAAACCATACTGGAGCAAGGAAATACAAAGACTAGAAGGGGAACTGAACTCTGCCAGAGAACTAGCTGAAACATCACAAAGCACAGAGAGCAACTTAGCCTATAAAGCAGCCTCTGCCAAATACAGAAGACAGGTCAAGATATCAGCAAGACAGAGCTGGAAAGACAAAACAGAGAACCTCAATCTACGCAAAAATGGACACAAACTCTGGAAACTAGCGAAAGCTCTGAGTTATGAAAACAATCACAGACCTTCAATAACATTAGCACACAATCAGAACATCCGAACAGGCAAAAGGGCAGCAAACATATTGATAGAAACTTGCAAAAACATAAGTTAAATAAACATTCCAAAAGACCAACAGAAAGCTGCAAGAAGAGAGATGCAAAACACATGCCTTCAGCACCAAAAGAACACAAGAAGACTACCTTTACACTAACAGAACTAGATGTAGCCCTCAAAGGATTGAAGCTCAAGAGTTCCCCTACATAAGATGGAATCACCAACAAGATGCTCATAAAAATGGGACAGAAAGCCAAGGACGAGCTTCTAAGGATAATAAATGCCAGCTGGAAGAGAGGTCAAATGTCGGCAACCTGGAAAGAAGCTATTATGGTGCCCATCCTCAAACATGGAAAAGACTCACTTGACCCAGGTAGCTACAGAACAATTAGCCTACTGAGTTGCCTGAGCAAACGCAGGGAAAAGCTGGCCAACAGAAGACTCATGTGGTATTTGGAGACAAAACAACAAATCATACCACAACAAAGTGGTTTCCGTCAGCACAGATCAACTGAAGACCTGATCACCTACATCGCACAGGATATAGAAGATGCTCTACAAGAAAAGAAACACACACTGGCAGTGTGGGTCGACATGGAGAAGGATAGGGTACGGAGAGAAGGATTAGAGAACAAGCCTCTCAGACTTGGCATACATGGCCGTTTATTAAATTGGATATCTCAATACATACAAGACAGAACGGCCAGAGTACAAGTACATGGACAACTAAGTAAGAAAGCCAACATCGAACAAGGTGTCCCACAAGATGGGGGTCCTGTCCCCAACGCTCTTTTTAATTTTCATAAATGACATCGTAATGGGCATTCCACCCAGAATACACTCAGCAATCTACAGACCTGGCGATATGGGCACGTGAAGAATCTATGTCAGTGGCTAGTTCCAGAATGCAAGATGCCCTCGGAAAACTTGAAAAATGGACGAACACCTGGCTACTACAAATTAACGAAAAAATAAACTACAAAACAATTTTCAGACTATCAAGAAACACACTAACTGGCACGGGCGGTTGAGCAATTATGGATTTTAATTCGTTTGCTGTGATACCGAGGCCTTCCATAACCAATAACCAATAACACTCTCTGCAAAATTGAAGATAAAAGACCACACACTTCCTATTGACCAAAACCCAACATATCTTGGCGTCCCATGAATCGCAGAATGACATGGATAAATCAGATAGACAAAGCTAACAAAAGAGTCAGAAAACGAACAGATATTATGAAGAAATTGGCAGGAACGGACTGGGGAGCAGACAGCAATATCTTGAAACGGCTATACGTAGGAAATGTAAGACCAGTCCTAGAGTATGGAGTCACAGCTTGGGCTACAGCTTCCAAATCACAACTTAGCAAAATTAACAGGACACAAAACCAGGCTGCCCGTATCATCACTGGTGCTATGAAATTTACACCTATCGAGACTCTAGAAACAGTAACAGGTTTACAACCCTTAGAAGACAGACGGAAAAATAAAGTAATGCAACAAGCGGAGAAATATAAAAGGCTCCCTAGCCACACCATGCACCAAAGAATAACTGGTTTCGGAAAAGGAAGACTAAAGATGAGCTATTTCGCTGCAATCTCTAAAGAACTGGCAACTAGTGACCCAGTATTGTCACAAACAATGCCGAAACCCATAAGCCCATCAGATATGACTCCTCATGGGAAACACAAAATACCAGAACTTAAGGAAGACATAATAGTAATCATGAAAAAGGCACCCAAACAGACACAGAGAGAAAACACATAGTAGAAAAACACACAAACGACAACTACCCACAGGACTCCTGGTCACTCATATACACAGATGGCTCTGCTACAAATGCAACCAGAAATGGAAGAGGTGTGTTCTTGAGGCTGAATAACCAGGAAGAGATCACCAAGTCAATAGCTACTGGGAAATTCTCAAACAACTATAGAGCAGAAACTGAAGCCATCAAAGACGCTCTGCAAAACTGGCTATCCAACACAAAAATAACATGCACAAGAAATTGGTGATACTAACTGATGCACTTTCAGTCCTAACAGCTCTAAAAAAACCCCCAGGAACAGTGATCTTGATGACTTGAGAACAACCCTAGACCGACTGTGCAATAACTTCCAGAGAGTAGTCATCCAGTGGATACCATCACACTGTGATATACACGGAAACGAACGCGCAGACAAATTAGCTAAAGAGGGAGGGAGATTACCACAAGAGAACCATCTGGCCAGCTACGATGAAGCCAAATCCATCATCAAAGGCCAGTACCATGAAGCATGGAAACAAGGACACCAAAAGTATAACGAGCATGATGGATACCTCCAACTATCAAGGTGGGATGAAGTCATCATACTTCGCCTACGCACTGACCATAACAAATTGAGAAACCACATGTTCACCAAACTCAAAATAGCAACTACCAGCCAATGCCATTGTACACTGAATAACATGACAACAAAATATGTTCTACAGGATTGCCCCTAGTACACAGACCTGAGAAGGACAATGTGGCCCACACCCACCTCCCTGGAAAAGAAACTATACGGGCAACCGAATCACTTAAACAGACAGCTGCCTTCATAAGAGAGTCCGGAATCCTAGTCTGAATGACGTCATTATCGCAGAAAAAGAAGAAGAAGAAGACCAAGGAGTTCTTGGAAAAGACAGATAGAAGCAGATATGAAGATGATGAGGAATACATGGAGCGATCTTAAAAGAATGGCAAGAAACAGAACGGCTTGGAAAGTATTTGTTGAAGACATATGCTCCACAGGAAGATGAAAGGTAGAAGAAGAAGACGAATCGCATTTCTAGAGTTTGACGGGAGAACTTATAGAACCGGAGAATAAAGGCAGCTTGTCCAGTGCAGATGACACCATGTTTGTGTTGTGTTGAGTTTTTACTTCGCCCCCAAAAGACAAAAGTTTTGACACTACAGGGATTCGAAGTCGTGTTCTCCTGGTATGGAGCATAACAAGTTATCGGTTCGGCCACGCGCTCTCCAAGCTCTGTAGGGATTTCATTTAATCAGAACATATTTCATTAATCCTCACGTCGTTTCTGTATTTCCTATTTCACAGTGTATATGTTACTAACAATGCTTGTTCTTCTGTGTAGGTATACCTTAGCTTTAAAATATTTTCCTACTCCCTGACACCGTTATATCTACCTATCCTACTCTATGACACCGTTACATCTACCTATCCTACTCCATGACACCGTTACATCTACCTATCCTACTCCATGACACCGTTACATCTACCTATCCTACTCCATGACACCGTTACATCTACCTATCCTACTCCATGACACCGTTACATCTACCTATCCTACTCCATGACACCGTTACATCTACCTATCCTACTCCATGACACCGTTACATCTACCTATCCTACTCCATGACACCGTTATATCTACCTATCCTACTCCATGACACCGTTACATCTACCTATCCTACTCCATGACACCGTTGCATCTACCTATCCTACTCCATGACACCGTTACATCTACCTATCCTACTCCATGTCACCTTTACATCTACCTATCCTACTCCATGACACCGTTACATCTACCTATCCCTCTCCATGACACCGTTACATCTACCTATCCTACTCCATGACACCGTTACATCTACCTATCCTACTCCATGACACCGTTACATCTACCTATCCTACTCCATGACACCGTTACATCTACCTATCCTACTCCATGACACCGTTACATCTACCTATCCTACTCTATGTCACCGTTACATCTACCTATCCTACTCCATGACACCGTTACATCTACCTATCCTACTCCATGACACCGTTACATCTACCTATCCTACTCCATGACACCGTTACATCTACCTATCCTACTCCATGTCACCGTTACATCTACCTATCCTACTCCATGACACCGTTACATCTACTTCTCCTACTCCATGACACCGTTACATCTACCTATCCTACTCCATGACACCGTTACATCTACCTATCCTACTCCATGAAACCGTTACATCTACCTGTCCTACTCCATGTCACCGTTACATCTACCTATCCTACTCCATGTCACCGTTACATCTACCTATCCTACTCCATGACACCGTTACATCTACCTATCCTACTCCATGTCACCGTTACATCTACCTATCCTACTCCATGACACCGTTACATCTACCTATCCTACTCCATGACACCGTTACATCTACCTATCTTACTCCATGTCACCGTTACATCTACTTATCCTACTCCATGACACCGTTACACCTACCTATCCTACTCCATGTCACCGTTACATCTACTTATCCTACTCCCTGACACCGTTGCATCTACCTATCCTACTCCCTGACACCGTTACATCTACCTATCCTATTCCATGTCACCGTTACATCTACTTATCCTACTCCATGACACCGTTACAACTACCTTTCCTACTCCATGACACCGTTACATCTACCTGTCTTCTCCATGACACCGTTACATCTACCTATCCTACTCCATGACACCGTTACATCTACCTATCCTACTCCATGACACCGTTACATCTACTTATCCTACTCCATGACACCGTTACAACTACCTTTCCTCTCCATGACACCGTTACATCTACCTTTCCTCTTCATGATACCATTACATCTACCTTTCCTCTCCATGACACCATTACATCTACCTATCCTACTCCATGACACCGTTACATCTACCTATCCTACTCCATGACACCGTTACATCTATTTATTCTAATCCATGACACCGTTAAATCTACTTTTCCTACACCATGTCACCGTTACATCTACCTTTCCTCTCCATGACACCGTTACATCTACTTTTCCTACTCCATGACACCGTTACATCTACTTTTCCTATTTCATGATACCGTTACATCTACCTATCCTACTCCATGACACCGTTACATCTACCTATCCTACTCCATGACACCGTTATATCTACCTATCCTACTTCATGACACCGTTACATCTACTTTTCCTACTCCCTGACACCGTTACATCTATTTATTCTAATCCATGACACCGTTAAATCTACTTTTCCTACACCATGACACCGTTACATCTACCTTTCCTCTCCATGTCACCGTTACATCTACTTATCCTACTCCATGACACCGTTACATCTACTTCTCCTACTCCATGACACCGTTACATCTACCTTTCCTACTCCATGACACCGTTACATCTACTTATCCTACTCCATGACAACGTTGTATCTACTTATCCTACTCCATGACACCGTTAAATCTACCTTTCCTCTCCATGACACCGTTACATCTACTTTTCCTACTCCATTACACCGTTACATCTACTTTTCCTACTCCATGACACCGTTACCTCTGCTTTTCCTACTCCCTGGCACAGTTGCCTCGTTTGAAACGATTACATCTATTTTTCTACTGTTTGTTCCCACTAATTTTCTACTGCTGGATGCTATTTTCTCCATTTTCCTGTAATTCTACCCAACCATCGCTATTTTCTATATTATGCAACTCTGTGATGTCATCAATTTCGTTTCGTGAGTGCCCAACACCTTCATCCCTCAAAATTGTCACATTCTACGACTTCAGCCTGTCAGGCTCCTGTTGTCCAATTACTTAGCCCATACAATACACCGGCACCAAAAATTAAGATTATGATACCGATTATTCCACAACCATCACCACCACTACCAACACATTAACAACTCCATTTTCAAGCATTATCTATAATTTCTGCTGAAGTTTGTCGATTTTTACCCTTACTGCTCTTTTATTTCCATCCCTGTTCTGTTTACTTTTCTTCATATCTTGTTTGCCTTTATCATATTATGTCTTGCTCACCAGACAACATCAATTCATCACAGTGAAAAGACAGTTGACTCAGGTCCCGGCCGAGTGTTGATAACGTTAGCTTGTCAACCAGCCTTGCAAACTCTATTGCCGGTGTATGCGTCATTGACCGGCAATTTGAACAAGCAATAAAATTTTCTTATCGGAACAAATCAATTATTTTTCCTGTTATAATACACAAATTGTCTTAAAAACAAAGCGAAGGTTATATAGGTGAACCGGTTAAACCGAACTCCTAGTCAGTCTGATGAAACTGGCATGAAACTACAGAGAAATATATAAGGTTATGGGTACGGTTATGCGAAAACTAAATAATCGAAAAATAATCACATACATTTTTTTACATAAGACAGGAACAAAATTAACGTTGTCTTGCGTTCATTATGCATTTTTTCTTTTTACTTGTTTTTGTCTTTGTCCTATTTTATGATGATGACTTCATAAGTCGAAACGTTTATTAGTATCCCGATCTAAATCGGCGAAGCTACAACATACAATTTATGTATGATTATTTTCCTTTTAATTTTTCCTGAAATTAAGTTAAAAGACACAGCAGCCTACTAAAAGTGATATTGGATGGGAAAATATAAGGTAAAAGGGGCAGGGGCAGACCAAAACTAACATGGACGAGTAAAATAAAAAAGATAGACAAGTCAGGCTAAAACAATCTGCATCGTTAAAGCAAGAGACAGATGGAATTGCGCTCCATGGTTGCCAACCTTTGGTGCAAAAAGTGCATTTCTGTTCATTTTTCAAACACCCCCCCCCCCAAAAAAAAAAAAAAATAAATAAATAAAACACTATATAAAGGATAATCTCTGTGGTCTTGATGTTTCCAGCGTAACAGGTAGCCAAATGTAAAAACCCATGTATGGTTGATTGATAATGAGTGATATGCATTTATATATATTTAACATGTGTCTTTTAACGTTGCGGTACTCCGTGTAAAGAAAGTTTATGTTACATGGAGATGAAGAGAGCTATTTCTGTCGTGAGACCGTAAGAGATGAACAAACAAAATCATTTCAAAGGAAAGTGCGAGACTAGCTTCGGACCACTGGATTTTGCAAATCAGCGTATGCGGATAGTTCTCTCTCTCTCTCTCTCTCTCTCTCTCTCTCTCTCTCTGCGATCAAGACTCAATCAGAGTAGGATCCAGACTCTCTCATGAAGTCAGCTGTCTGTTTAAGCGAATCGATTGCCCCATATAGTTTCTCCAGTGTATTATATTCAGCCGTTTCTTGAAGCCTTTCCGGTCAGCGGTAGTTTCTATCTTAATTAGAGTCTGTTAGATCCAGTCTGATTGATTACTTGTTAATACGTTGCACCGTGTTCTGCGCCAGTGGCCAGTTCAAATCATGACGTCTTTTCTCTTTTGTAATTATTTTCCTTCCTATAAATAAACTCACAGACCACTTGCATAGATCAGTATGTGTCGTTGAGTCGACTGCAGAAAAATAATCATTAGCCGAATCAATTATTTTCTCAGCCGTGACAAAAACATTTTTTGGGTGTTTACCCTATTCCATCTCACAGTTATTTTCTCAGCTGTCAGAAAAAAACATTTTATTTTGTGTTTACCCCAACCATCTCACAGTTATTTTCTCAGCCGTGACAAAACATGTAATTTATTTACCCAATTCCATCTCACAAATATTTTATCATCATCATCATCATCATGTGCCATACCAGTTGGCGTAGGCGATCATGTCCTTCCACAATCTTTTATCTACAGTGCATCGTATCAATTCTGCTGCTGACCGTTTTCTATGTCATGACACCACAGTTATTTTCTCAGCTGTCAGAAAAAAAAAAAAAAAACATTATTCACATCACCCATTCCACTCCATAGCTATTTTCCTTTTTGTTCTCTTGACCCCATGCGGTGACAAATTCATTGAACGTTGACATCCATGTGACGTTTTGTCAGAGACTATAAGAAACATAACCAACTTTGATTACTCACCTTTCCAATCTTCTTAGAGTGTTCGCAGGTCTCTCAATTTTATTTGAATTTCTCCTATTTCTCTTCTCCTTCTTACCGTAGCAGGACATAATTGTGGATTGCTAGGACAGGGCAAGTGTAACTTTGCAACATTTGCTTGCTAGGACAGGGCAAGTGTAACTTTGCAACATTTGCTTGCTAGGACAGGGCAAGTGTAACTTTGCAACATTTGCTTGCTAGGACAGGGCAAGTGTAACTTTGCAACATTTGATTGCTAGGACAGGGCAAGTGTAACTTTGCAACATTTGATTGCTAGGACAGGGCAAGTGTAACTTTGCAACATTTGATTGCTAGGACAGGGCAAGTGTAACTTTGCAACATTTGATTGCTAGGACAGGGCAAGTGTAACTTTGCAACTTTGCTTGCTAGGACAGGGCAAGTGTAACTTTGCAACATTTGATTGCTAGGACAGGGCAAGTGTAACTTTGCAACATTTGATTGCTAGGACAGGGCAAGTGTAACTTTGCAACATTTGCTTGTTAGGACAGGGCAAGTGTAACTTTGAAACATTTGCTTGTTAGGACAGGGCAAGTGTAACTTTGAAACATTTGCTTGCTAGGACAGGGCAAGTGTAACTTTGCAACATTTGCTTGCTAGGACAGGACAAGTGTAACTTTGCCCCGTGCTCAATGATCGTTATGGGAATCATGAAGACCATCCTGAGTAGTCCTGAAATAACTAGAGAAATGAGACCCAGTAAAAGTGGAATGGACATAGCAAGTCGACATAGGATAATTACCGCTGCAGAAATGTAAACAAGTAAATCTAACTGGAGTGACGTCATAAGGAAATGTAAACTTCATCAGACAATATCAGTTGATGTTCTCAACAGTTTAACGACACTCGAGGTGGGGTAATGTCGAAGTGGAGGAGAAGAAGAAAAAGAGGGCGAGGAGAAGGAGAGAAGACGTTTGTTTTTAGTTGTAGTCTTTTTATCTTTCATAAATGAGACCACGTCAGCTGTTTTGAGAGGTTTACTCATCTTTTTGTGATGTAATCCAGTTTTGTCCAGAGACCGTTCTGCTTTACTTTAATTTAGGAAAAGCTTGTCAACAACCTCTAACAATATTGGTAACATTTACCAAGATCTGTAAAGAGAAGCAGAACTGATACCAAAACAACTAGTAGGTGGAGTACAATATAAGTATAGATAATCCAAGTGAACCAGATTGAGGGTAGTCTATGAGAAATGTCAGTGGATCGAGGAGGTGTGCTACGGCTCTGCATGACATCACTAGACATGCTTGCTACAGAATGCTCTTTCGACCTGAGGTCAAGTACCAGTAGAGTAAAAAGAAGTTCATTGTCGTTATCCAACAGTTCTTTAATCATACGTTTGTTAACTTTATTATGAATCTTGAGTGTGTACATGTGTTGTATATATGTGAGTGGGAGAGAAAGTGAGAGAGAAAGAGAGACAGGGAGAAATAAATTAACAGCTGTTATTTTTCATAATTTTCATGTTTTACTTTTGAGTTCCATCATTTTGCGCTTTTTAATATTTCACGTACATTACTCAGTAACCCTCCTGTTACTGTTTCGATTGACAAAGACAAGAATAATACAATTATCATCTTTAACCGATTTACTCATTGTTATTTATGTTTAAACATTTGTTGTTGACTCCGAAGATGTAATATTTATGACTGACACACGCCAACAAAGCAAACAGACGAACATTCACACATCACACTTAATTAACACACACGCAACGCAATCTCCTATATCCTGCCCTTATTGCGTGCAATGATTAAATCTTTGCAGTTTGCCGGTAATTCCGCACGACAAGCACAGAATCATGAAACAAGTGGTTCCCTTTATTTATCTTTTCTTTATCTTCCTTTCACGACACAGATTAGATATTTTAAAAAAGGCTGCTCTTGTCCGTTTATAAACCTTGCACTGGCGTAAAAAAAAATCTATTTCTAAAATTGTTTAAAGCAATGGAACAACGCAATTCAAAGTTAGTCTGAACAGGAGAAGTTGTGACAGTTTTATTGTTAGTGTTTAGTTAGCAGTCAGTGCTTGAGTCAATCATAGAAGCTGTTTCTTTAGTTGATACAATGATGTATTCGTGATGTGTTCGAGCGAGTACTGTGGCATATCACTGCTGAGCCACGTAAGCAAAATGTAGGTTAAGATTATTAAAACAATATTAAGGCCTATTATAGAACCCCAATTGGCAGAGGAACAAATGGGGTTTAGAAAAAAATAGAAGCTGCACAGATGCAATATCTTAACTCACGCAGTTAGTAGAGAAGAACATAGAATATAAGAAAAATATGTGCATAGCATTTGTGGACAAAGGGAAAGGTTTAGATAGGGTGAATAGAAATAGATTATGGCAAACATGGGCTCATTTCAGAGTAAATGACCACCTTATTAGATGTTACAAGAGTTTATATAGTAACTGAAGAAGTGTGATTAGAGCGAGTATAGGAACAACAAAATCATTCACAGAAACATCTGGATTAAGACAATGCTGTGTGTTGTTACCACTCTTGTTTATCACTTACACTGACAAAATATGCAAAGATAATAAATCACTAAGTGAAGATATACATGAACTACTTTTTGCTGATGACCAGATCCTAATAGCTTTCGAAGAAACAGAACTTCAACATCTATTGACCTTGAATAATGAATGGAAAATGAATAACGTGATAATAAGCACTGAAAAAACACATAGGTTATATCAATAGAAAGACAAAAGATGACATTAAACGTAGCTATTGAATATCAAATCATAAAACATGTAATACATTTTAAATATTTGGGAACATCATTCTTTAAAGACCGTAAAATCAATGAAGAAATAGATATACGATACAAAAAGGCATACCAAGTATCGGGACAGCTATCCCCTATACTTCAGCACAAGGCAATACCTATTACCACCAAGAAATATCTTATACAGAGTATATTCACTCCAACATTGTGCTACCAATGCCAAACATGGTCACTTACTGCTAAGAATAAAAGAAAGCTTGTCATCCCAGAGATAAGATGTCAAATAAAAGCGCTTGGAGTAACCAGAAAATAGCGAATCTGAAATGATATTATATGATAAATAATAGGCATTGAGGCCAATCATAAGCTACGTACAGAAACAACAAATAAACTGCTTTGCCCATCTAGAAAGAGTGTCGTGTGGTTCCTTACCATACACAGCATATATTAAGAGGAGAAGGAAGAAGAGCAAGAGGCAGACCCAAAGTCAGATGGACAGACAACATCGAAGAAACGCTACACCATCAATTGACAATGAGTGAAGCCTATATATATATAGCCTATATATATATATATATACCCTTAAGGTCTAAATCCCTGCATCACAGTACGAGTGTGATAATAAATACATAATCATAGTCATCAATCGTTTTGATCCCATTCCATTGACAAAGTCTGAATGATCACATAATGTCTCCCATGTTCATAATCAATATCCCACGATATGAGTCTCTGAAAATGGCAGCTCTGTCATTGATTTCGATTTCTGCTTCCCTTGATTCCATGCGAATTCATGAAGGTACACGACCTCCATACATCATAACTCAGCCATTCATTCTGAGAATTTCCAAGCATGGACTTGCACGATAACTGCTCCATTTTATGTTGTCCCAGGAAGTTGACCTAAAGTGCTCAATTTACTGTCCCATTATCGTTTGCATACCAGATGTTGCAATTACGTAAGACAATTCTGCACTGTCGTGATCTTCCTCTGTTATAATAACAGTAAGAGCCGTGCATAAGAAGTAACTTCTAGATATTGTTGTAATTATGTGTCATTTTGTATCTTTGTGATCTTCCATTGCTATAGCCACAATGAGAGGTCAACATAAGAAAGAACATACTAACACAATGAGAGGTCCACATAAGAAAGAACATACTAACACAATGAGAACATATGCGTTCAGTGCACAGATGACGTCACTTTCCTCAAAGTAGCTAAAGTCTTGAAGAATATTTTAAGATGAACACGCTTTGTAACATGAACACAACTTTGTAATATATGAACACGCTTTGTAACACGAACACAACTTTGTAATATATGAACACGCTTTGTAACATGAACACAACTTTGTAATATATGAACACGCTTTGTAACATGAACACAACTTTGTAATATATGAACACGCTTTGTAACATGAACACAACTTTGTAATATATGAACACGCTTTGTAACACGAACACAACTTTGTAATATATGAACACGCTTTGTAACACGAACACAACTTTGTAATATATGAACACGCTTTGTAACATGAACACAACTTTGTAATATATGAACACGCTTTGTAACATGAACACAACTTTGTAATATATGAACACGCTTTGTAACATGAACACAACTTTGTAATATATGAACACGCTTTGTAACACAAACACAACTTTGTAATATATGAACACGCTTTGTAACACGAACACAACTTTGTAATATATGAACACGCTTTGTAACATTTACACAACTTTGTAATATATGAACACGCTTTGTAACATGAACACAACTTTGTAATATTTGAACACGCTTTGTAACATGAATACAACTTTGTAATATATGAACACGCTTTGTAACATGAATACAACTTTGTAATATATGAACACGCTTTGTAACATGAATAGAACTTTGTAATATATGAACACGCTTTGCATTATGAATAGGCTTTATTCAAAATGTATTATTAATGCTGACTGTGTCTGCTGCAGGAGAGTGGCCAGCGGGAGTGATTGTGGGAACAGTGAAATCAGCCATCAATATCTCTTATAGTTGGTCACGGCACGCCAATTGGTTGGTTTCTCGGTTGTATTTTCTGTAGGCGGACCTTAGTAATTCTATAGTTGGCATGTTGATATATATAACCAAAATAATTAGTCATGATACAGTTACGTGACAAACAATCGATAGACAAGTGGGACATTAGCCGCAGAACACGGATTTTGTTATATTTTTAACATTTATATCACGGATTTGATACTTACACGGATAGTATTTCATTTTTGTCAACTTCTTCTATTTTTTGTGTCAGAGTTTTAGCTGTAGCTTTTCTAGCAACTTGTAGTGTGATGCTATTGTAGCGCTTCATCTTACAGTCTCACTCCAGGTCTGTTTCAAGTTCGCCCCTATTCTTCTTATATATGCCAAGCACCGTGTGGTATAACACATTTTAAGTGTGGGCAAACACAGTAAATTTGTTAAATCTCTTCATTAAGTTTTATACAAGTATCCTATGGTTTCATTTGTAGTTTATCTCTTCTAGTCACAAAACTGCCGACATTAAGGATCTAAAATTACGTGTTTACAAAATGCTAGTCACGAGTGATAACATATTGTGGCTCTGGTAGATTAGGCGTAATATGATCAAGCTTTGTAACATTAACACAATTGTGTGACATGAACACTAGAATGACCACTCTTTGAAACATGAACAACAATTTTGTAACACGAACACAGCTCTGTAATATGAATACAGTTTTGTAACATGAACACTAAGCTGCAAAATGAAAACGTTCTGTAACATGAACACAGCTCTGTAATATGAATACAGTTTTGTAACATGAAGACTAAGTTGAAAATGAAAACGTTTTGTAACATGAACACAACTCTGTGATATGAATACAGTTTTGCAACATAAACACTAAGTTGCAAAATGAAAACGCTTTGTAACATGAATACAACTTTCTAAAATGAACACAGCTTTGTAACATGAACACGCTTTGTAACATGGACACAATTATGGAACATGAACACACTTTGTAACGTGAACGTAACTTTGGAACATGAACACAACTTTGTAACATGAACGTAACTTTGTAACATGAACACAACTTTGGAACATGAATACAACTTTGTAATATGAACACAACTTTGGAACATGAACACAACTTTGTAACATGAACACAACTTTGTAACATGAACGTAACTTTGGAACATGAACACAACTTTGTAACATGAACGTAACTTTGTAATATGAACACAACTTTGGAACATTAACACAACTTTGGAACATGAACATAACTTTGGAACATGGACACGCTATGTAACATGAACACGCTTTGTAACATGAACAAGTATTGTAACATGAACACAACTTTGGAACATGGACACAATTTTGGAACACGAAGACAACTTTGGAACATAAACACACTTTATAACATGAACACACCTTTGGAACACGAACACAATTTTGGAATACGAAGGCAACTTTGGAACATGAACACACTTTGTAACATGAACACAACTTTGGAACATGAACACAACTTTGGAACATGAACTTAACTTTGGAACATGAACACAACTTTGGAATATGGACACGCTTTGTAACATGAAGACAACTTTGTAACATGAACACAACTTTGTAACATGAACACAACTTTTGAACATGAACACAACTTTGGAACATGAACAGAACTTTGGAACATGAAGACAACTTTGGAACATGAACACGCTTTGTAACATGGACACGCTTTGTAACATGAACACGCTTTGTAACAATGACACAATTTTGTAACATGAACACGCTTTGTAACATGAACACAACTTTGGAACATAAACACGACTTTAGAACATAAACACAGCTTTGGAACATGAACACAACTTTGGAACATGAACACGCTTTGGAACATAAACACACGTTGTAACATGAACACAACTTTGTAACATGAACAAAACTTTGGAACATGAACACAACTTTGGAACATGAACATTGTTACATGAACACAACTTTGGAACATGAATACACTTTGTAACATGAACACGCTTTGAAACATGAACATGCTTTGTAACATGAACGTAACTTTGGAACATGAACACACTTTCTAACATGAACGGAACTTTGGAACATGAACACAACTTTGGATAACGAACACACGCTTTGCAACATGGACACAACTTTGGAACATGAACACAACTTTGTAACATGAACACGCTTTGCAACATGGACACAATTTTGTAACATGAACACAACTTTGGAACATGAACACACTTTGTAACATGAACACGCTTTGCAACATGGACACAATTTTGTAACATGAACACAACTTTGGAACATGAACACAACTTTGTAACATGAACGTAACTTTGGAACATGAACACACTTTCTAACATGAACGTAACTTTGGAACATGAACACACTTTGTAACATGAACACGCTTTGCAACATGGACACAATTTTGTAACATGGACACAACTTTCTAACATGGACACGTTTTGTAAAATGAACATGCTTTGTTCAAGCTGTACATTGTTACTCACAGTTTATTGTAGGAGAGGAGCTAGACACGGCCAACCATAGATTTGTTTAGGTCTGCGTGCTGAGAAGGGATTTCCGTAGCACAGTCTGATAACGTGACGTTTTCAGCTTTGCGAGCAGGGATGGTTGCTATAGTCCGTTCAAAAATTCATAATCACACCTGAATTAGTTTTGCGTGATAACCGTTTGTTATTTTGCTTTCAAATTTTGCATGCTATCTTAGAATATTGATGACGTTATAGAAATATTTTTGCTCTGAGAAATTTGATCTAGTTAAAAAGTTTTTTCTTTAGGCTATATTAAATTCACCCTGTTCGAATTTGACACCATTTTAGGATATACACATTAATTTGGTGCGGTTGTTCACGTAAAATAGTTTGGCTATTGCAGAACCACTAATTCAGGAAAATCCTGTGCACAAAACTGAATTGGTATTGAACGACATGACGCACCACGGCCTTGGCATTAATTACCAAGGGGAAGGCGTATCTTTATTAATTTAGTGAAGACTCAGCAGACAATTTGTTGACTTTAAATACCAACATTTATATCTAAATTACAATGAGTTAGAAATGCAAATTTATAATTATGCAAAAGGTTACTTTTTTACTATTTTAGCACTTCCTTAGGGAATCCAAGATGGGACATTTATATTGTGATATTCATGACCCAGAGAGACGAACGCAACTCGCGCTTGGTCTTAATAGATCGTCATTTTCTCGTTGGATTAAACAAAACTCAGAGTGTACTCATGTCAATCAAGGAAGGAAAAGGAAAGTCGACAGCTTTGACATGGATGTCATAAAACGTGAGATATTGAAAATGTTTGCTAATAATGTACTTGTTACTAGCAGGAATTTGAAATTAAAAATGCATGTAGACTGCAATATTGACATTTCTAAAAGTACTCTATGGAAGATTGTGCGAGGAGCCGGCTTCACTTTCAGAAAAACTGTTGGGGGCTAGAATATTATTTGTGAAAAACCACACTTGGTCATTGCTCGAAGCAAATACCTGAGACAGATCCCTGAGCGGCGGAGTGAACGATATGATATTGTATATTTGGACGAATCATGGGTCAACGCACATCACACCTATGCTAAAGAATGGCAGTCAGTAAATGGCAAACTCAAAAGAACAATTTCGAGCAGCAAAGGCCAGCGCATTATATTAACGCATGCTGGAAGCACTGAAAACGGCCTTGTCCATGATGCGGGACTTATTTTCCAATCAAAAAGTACCGACGGTAGGGACTACCATAATGAAATGAATGGAAACATTTTCAGGCACTGGTTGGAGAACGATCTTTTACCAATCCTGGAGAGACCTTTGTGCATAGTCATGGATAATGCATCATATCACAATGTCGTATCAGAGGAAGACAAAGTGCTTACTGTATCAAATACAAAAGAGCAAATTAGGACATGGCTTGCGAATGAAAATGTCAAATTTGACGACACATATTTAAAACCCGAATTGTTACAACTTGTGAAGAATACGTATAAGAAAAAGGTGTACCATGTTGACAAAATCATTGAGAAATACGGCCACACCTCTCTTCGACTCCCTGTATATCACGCGCACCTTAATCCAATCGAACTTGTCTGGGCTCACGTAAAAGGACAAGTTGCAGAACAGAACAGGACGTTTAAAATGTTATTTAGTTATTGAGTTATTGAGTTATTTGCGGGTCATCATCATTGCACTCCGAACATGTCCATAGGTGCTCAGATCCCCTCCTCAGCAATTCCCTCAGTGTCCAGCGACTGACGACTCCAGTTCTATGTTGGTTGATAAGTCTTCTTACACGGCCACCAAGTTTCTCATTTCTGGCTGTGCCCATCTTAACTCCCATTTCCATCATCCGAAGAAGCGACGTTGATCTGTGTTTGTCGAAGTCCTGTGCTCTTCCCACATCTCGGAGTGCATTGATGACGTCCGCCCGATCCATCGGTTGCCCGTCCTCAACGACAGCGCAGCTAGCCAACCTGTCCGCTCTCTCATTTCCCCGTACTCCCGCATGTCCAGGGACATAGACAAAGGTGACCTTACGTATTTTGGATTTCTGCAACGACTCTACCCATTGCATGCGTACAAAGCCCGCCTCCACTTTTTTTATCATGCTCATCGAATCACTCAGTATACATGCGTGGATGTAGTCTTGTGACTCTAACCATTTGAATGCCTTGGTCACTGCCATCACCTCCATTGTCATGCTACTCGTGGTCATGGCGTATGCACCACTGTCTTCCTTGGCTATTCTGCCTGCCGAACATGCTGTAAATGCCCATGCACTTTTTTCGTGTCGTCTTACAGATCCGTCTGTATAGATGACTGCATCTTTCTCATCGGTGTTATCGCAGATGAGACCGTTGACCTCAGCATTAACCACGACTGGGTTCTGTTCCCTACTTTTCCTGTCGAGTGTGACAATACATGAGAAAATCCCCTTGAATGACGTAGGCACTGGTATCCACTCCTCACCAACGCTGAGATTGGTAAGCCCACAGACCTGTTTGATGACATCTTCTGCTCGGCCCACCCATGATTTGCCTCTTTTTAGCCTGGTACCTTTCTCTGTGTTGAGCACGTGGTGCAATGGATGCTCTGTATCTGTACTAATCTTCAGGTATGCTCGTGCTCTCCAGATCTTGATTCTGTCATCCATGGTTGGAAAGTCAAGAAGATACCTCATTGCCACACAGGGAGTGTCCCTCGTACATCCCAGGATAATGCACATGGCTTCATTTTGTATTTTCTCCAGCCTATCAATTTGAGTCGTACTGACAGTAAGAATGGCCAGGGCATACTCGATAGGTGCGAGGACTAATCCCTGGAACAGAAGAGTAAGTAGCCTCTGCTCGATGTTGGCAGCTGCCATGACCTTCAAGGCGGCTAATCCTTTGCGGGATTTTGTTATCACATGGTCAACGTGGTCCCGAAAACACAGGCTGCGATCAAACTTAACTCCGAGGTATGTCATCAACTTGTCCCTGGTCACCTCATCAGCTCCCATTCGTACTACCGGTGTGGTCGTATTGACGATATGATTGTTAAGGGAGAACCATGAAACTGATGCTTTATTAGGATTAACCAAGGCACCTGAAACCCCACACCAGGAAGAAATGCGATCGAGTTCGTCTTGCATTGTGGAGGCGATTCCCCGTCTGTCTCTTCCCTGTCGATATACCAGAATATCATCAGCAAAAGTCATAGTTCTTCCCCTCCCATCCAGCTGTTGGGCCGTGATCGTTATTGTGTACACATTAAATAGAACTGGTGACAATGGTGAGCCTTGTGGCAGCCCAGGACAAATGGATGTTGGCTCGGAAGACCAACTTCCACATCTGAGTATCACCTTCCTCTGAAACAGTGCCGCGGCGATCCATCTTATGAGGAAGGGGTTCACCGCCAGTTTGAGAAGCATATGCATGAGATATTCAAATGGTACCCTGTTGTATGCATCCTCCAGATCTATAGCAGCAGCACATGTCTCCTCTCGTCTGTGGAAGCCTTCGAAGACGTCATAGGCAAATACTGCCGCATTGAGCCATGTCTCTTTGTTATATCTATAACCTCCGAGTGTGGATGGGAATACGCGTTTCTGTTCAAGGCGACACGTGAGGACACGGGCAACTATTTTCTCCAGCAGCTTGCCCGCAGTGTTCTGCATTGTGATGATTCTGTTGGCACTGATCTGAGAATGGTCCTTGTTTAAAATGTGTGATGTTGAAGTTCTGACACGCGAGTCTCTCTCAAAAATAGACATTCCGTTCTGGAAGAAGTGTGTTGAACATGTGCTGCGGGTGGAAGATGAGTACTGGAAACGAGATGGATTACTATTTGTCCAGCCAGTAATGATTATCAACCTCTTGGAATCGTCAGATTCGGAATGATTAAAATTAAGATGAATTCAATTCCAGCTGCAGTTAGGACGTCCTGACGTCTAATGGTGACCGAAGGACAAGACTAATTGTAACCAATTGAATTAATGTTTGTAAATACACATAACGAACAACACCCACAATTAAGCACTATGTAGATACGCCTCTGACAAGAATTGCAGTAAACTGGAAAATTTAACACGATTACTGTAAACTCTAAAATTTGAATCAACTTGTGTGATATCGTCATAAAAGATCAAAGGAATTCGCTGATGTGCAAAATCTGTTATGTTTGTGGAATAAAAAATACCAAAATCTTTGTGCCATCAATATTCTAAGATTGCATGCAAAATTTGAAACCAAAATATCAAGCGGTTATCACGCAAAACTAATTCAGGTGTGATTATGAATTTCTGAACGGACTATACTAATGGGAAGTCAACCGTCCGTATCTTTTCAGTTGAACACATCACGCTAGTTGGGATTTTATTTTCTGTCGGCGGGACTTATAAATCTATAGTTTGCTGTGGTCTAGACATAGCCTACTTAGATAGGCCTGACGAGAAAGGAAAACCCCAGAAAATCAACACTAATGTGACTATTCATTTATGCGAGTTATAGACGGCTGTTTATATAGAAATAGAATTGTTGGGATATGTTAAAAGACACAACAGCCTACTATAAATAATATTGGAAGGGAAAATACAAGGTAAAAGAGGCAGAGGCAGACCAAGACTAGCATGGACGAGTAACATCAAAATATTGACAAGTCAGCCTATGACAATCTGCATCATCAAAGCAAGAGACAGAGTGGAATGACGCTCCATGGTAGCCAACCTTCGATGTAGAGACGGCACTCAATAATGATGGTAGACCGCTGACGTCATTATGTACAGAATGTTTTTACAAGTGAAACATTGTCTAGCTGCCCTAATATTTGGTCCGCCTTTTTGTATCCGATGTTTATCACTTGATCCATTTTACATATTTTGTTGTATTGAAGAAGGGGGGGGGGGCCGATTGTTATTCCTAGATTTAAAAAAAAATGTTTTAATCTTGTAATTCAATAATCTACGTCCAAGTTTAACGTCTTCTTATTTACATCAATTCCGTTTTGTTTCTCTTCTGATTTTCATCCAGCGTGCCTTTAACTTTGTCGGTGGTTATGAGATGGTGTTGACGATTCACATCATTGTATCTACTATTAAAACTCTTTCCGTACGTTTCGCCGTACTGTGCGCCATGCCAATTTCGGCAGCTTACTTTTCGCCGCATAGTGCGCACCGCTTAATTTGATTAGTGTGAACGCCATCAAACCATATTCTTTTTATATGTCTTGTATCATCTTGATATTGGTGAAATCTAATACCTTGTTCAATTATCTAATAATTCACATATAATATGTTATATGTTAGATACATATAAATATGTAGATTGATTCTTAAAACCATGAAAAATGTTGTCTCTGAAATCTCTTCTGTTGGGTCGATAAAAAGCTTCCGTACAGAAAGAGTTAATGTTTAGTCAATTGCAGAATGCAGTTCAATTATATTACTTGCATTTTTGGTCTTAACATTTTTGTATATTTTGTCAATGTTGAACAGTAGTGACCAACTTAATGACAACAAGGAATAATAGAACAAAGAAGCACTCGGAAAAATTGACAGACAAGCAACAACAGAAAAAAACGAAGAACAATATATGGTCCGACGCGGGATCGAAAGATATATATATTCGGACCATATATTGTTCTTCGTTTTTTTCTGTTGTTTGTCTGTCAATTTTTCCGAGTGCTAACACATACTTCTTTGTTCTATTATTCCCTATTATCGCCTCGGAAGCTCCCTATATAATAATATTTATTTATTATTATTTGTATCCAGTTAATGTCAACAAGGCCTGAAGTAAGTAAAAAAAAGTAAAGTACCCCCTTCACGCCAAGTGACGCATAGGGAATATGGTGTTAGTGACCATACATTTCTTCAGGTCTTCAGCACATGATTCACAGATCTTCAGCACATGATTTTTGGGGTAATGTGGTCGGTATTACGCCCGTACCGCTTTACTTTCCCAGAAAAAATCCGGTACCCATTTAAGGCTGGGTGAACCCGGAAGCCGTCGGTTGGGATCGAACCCTACCTCTTGTCCATTGTCGTCCAGTTCACTAACCACTGAGCTATCGCGGCTCCCAAGGCCTGAAGTAGAGTAATTAAAAAAAATAGTAAAATAATAGTAAAACTTTATAGCAATGTAGACGTCAAAAATTACATTAAGTGATTTGATAATATAATAAAAATAAAATAATATAAATAAATTAAAAAAATAAATAATATAATAAAATAAAGCTTACACTTTGACGATATATTTTATCGTGTGTAACAAGACTATTAATTATTTATTTCATAATCACGCTTATATTATTTGTTTTCATGGACTGGAGCTTTGGTTCTTATTTATAGGTATTTAACAGAGTAATTTCTGTGGACGCATGAAGGGCCAAGAAAAGTAGACTGTCGGGTCTGAAATGGCCCGCCGGCCGCCATTTGGTCATCTATAGTGTAGCTAGTGGTCATCTATAGTGTAGCTAGTGGTCATCTATAGTGTAGCTAGTGGTCATCTATAGTAGATATAATAGTGAAAGAAAGCATCAAGAAAGGTCTCAGTCTGAATAGTAAGAAAACAGAAGTAATGGTCATATCGAAGAAGCAATCGTCACCAGCATGCAGCATAAAAATAAACAGGACAAATTTGAAACAAGTTCAACGCGTCAAATACTTGGGCACAATAATAACATCGAATGGAAGATGCACCACGGAAATAAAAAGTAGAATTGCTCAGGCCAAAATTGCATTTCAGAAAATGAAAAATATCTTATGCAACAAATCTATGTCAATAGAAATGAGAAAGAGCGTTCATCGGTGCTATATAGAACCAATTCTGACCTACGGAAGCGAATCATGAGCAGTAGACAAACAAATGAAAAGACAATTAGAGGCCACAGAGATGGGATTTCTCAGAAGAATGTTGAAAGTTCCCTGGACAGCTAAAAAGACCAATGAGGAAGTTCTCAAAGAGGCCAACACAAAAAGGCAACTTTTAAAAAAACATCAGAAAGTAACAATCAACATTGTTCGGGCACATCATGTGAAGAGGAAAGTTAGAATACTTGGTTACAACTGGAACAATAAAAGGAAAGAGAGATCGCGGACGACAAAGAGAGAAAATGCTGGATAACTTGGTGTCATGGCATGGAAAGCAGTCAACAACAGTACTGATACGATGCACTGTAGACAGAAGATTGTGGAGGGACATGATCGCCTACGCCAACCGGTATGGTACATGATGATGATGATGATAGTCTAGCTGATAAACAATATTAATGACATTATATTTTCCTGTTATATTGCTGATATTACTGTGAATGGGTTGCATCTTACCGATGGGATGTGACTGTTCCCTCGTCTCTTTCCATCTCCCACCTCAAGCGGATTATGATTGTTCCCTCGTCTCTTTCCATTTCCCACCTCAAGCGGATTATGATTGTTCCCTCGTCTCTTTCCATCTCCCACCTCAAGCGGATTATGATTGTTCCCTCGTCTCTTTCCATCTCCCACCTCAATCGGATTATGATTGTTCCCTCGTCTCTTTCCATCTCCCACCGCATGCGGATTATGATTGTTCCCTCGTCTCTTTCCATCTCCCACCGATTAGTCAAGTGTTTTCAAGATGGTCGCGGATGGTACTTTTATTAACAATTATGTGTGCATGAAACATTTAAATATTTCAAGTGACGGTTATGAAAGGAGGCACGTGATCATTATAACAAAAGTTGTTGGTTACTTGATTAATACAATTAGTGATCACAGGTTACTTTATCGTCGTAAAACTGAATCACATATAACCTAGATATTATCGTCGTAAACCTGAATCACATATAACCTAGATAACCTATAAAAGAGGGCGCATGTTACTTCACTATTATAAAGGTGGCGTATGTTACTTGACTCTCAGTTAAACATGAAAATATAAACAATCTTAGTTTTTGTTTGTTGAAACTGTTGAGATAAAATACGATAATAGATTTAGGAGGGTACTGAAGCAAATTTTTACATTTGAGGAGTATAAAAAGAAAAAAAAAAGTAAAGTATCCCCGTCAAGCCAAGTGGCGTATAGGGAATATGGTGTTAGTGACCATAAATTGTACAGACCTTCGGCACATAATTTTTGGGGTAATGTGGTCAATATTACGCCCATGCCGCTTTATTTTCCCAGAAAAAAATCCGGTATCCATTAAAGGCTTGGTGAACCTGGAAGCCGTCGATTGGGATCGAACCCTACCTCTTGTCCTTGTAGTCCAGTTCACCAACCACTGGGCTATCGCGGCTCCCATTCGAGGAGTATGGGATTGAATAAATAACAAAACAAATATTTTGAACACCAGCCAAACAAAGGTGCATGTAAGCAAATTAACTGAAGTAACGTAGTTCGTACATGTGACGTAAGTTCGGTTGAGACGAACTATTGTTTTCATAGACAGTTCATAGACAGTCGTGATGCTCTTCTTAAAAAAGAGTAGAAGATTGAGTATTAAAATAATTTGAAGAATTTTTTTTTACAGAAAGCAAGGCATCCTTTGTTCACTGTCCGTCGAGACTGTCTAATTGGGTTTTGCGAAATTCCATTGTGATACAACAATCGATCAAATCACAACAGACCGGTCAGGTCAGTGAGTGCACGACATCTATCAGAAAATGCTGAAAGGTAAGTATTATTGGTTCATCGTGTGTCTTAATTGTAGTAGAGAAGTTACAATCTATTGTAATCACTTCGCTTCTTTACAATCATCGTATGTCTTAATTGTAGTAGAGAAGTTACAATCTATTGTAATCACTTCGCTTCTTTACAATCATCGTATGTCTTAATTGTAGTAGAGAAGTTACAATCTATTGTAATCACTTCGCTTCTTTACAATCATCGTATGTCTTAATTGTAGTAGAGAAGTTACAATCTATTGTAATCACTTCGCTTCTTTACAATCATCGTATGTCTTAATTGTAGTAGAGAAGTTACAATCTATTGTAATCACTTCGCTTCTTTACAATCATCGTATGTCTTAATTGTAGTAGAGAAGTTACAATCTATTGTAATCACTTCGCTTCTTTACAATCATCGTATGTCTTAATTGTAGTAGAGAAGTTACAATCTATTGTAATCACTTCACTTCTTTACAATCATCGTATGTCTTAATTGTAGTAGAGAAGTTACAGTCTATTGTAATCACTTCACTTCTTTACAATCATCGTATGTCTTAATTGTAGTAGAGAAGTTACAATCTATTGTAATCACTTCACATCTTTCTTCTTTTCTTCCTTTCTCGACCAAAGACCAGGAAATAAATCAGTGGTTACTGCGAATTTGGACGTCAAAGGCCGTCCAATCAGACAATGGTCGAGACACTTAGTGACGTCACATACTGACAAATCAATCCGTGGCCGTTGCACCTTGTGGCGTCTTAAAGGGCATCAAATACATTTCCTTGATTCGCGCGATCCGTAGCCATCTCTCTAATTGTGTCTCATGTCTGATTCACACTATTAATGTCACCTTTTACTGTCTCCCACAAGATTATTCATAATATGCTTACATATCCCCCTTCGCTCCGAAGTCAACTTGACTGCAGTTTCTATTTCAGGTACATTTTCGTGACATGACCTTCTCTATCTCCATGGTCTGATTGCTTTATTGTTTTATCTCTTCCTTGTTGCATCTCTTGTGGTTGTAAATCTTGAACAACCACCCAAACAGCAAGGAAGAAAATCGATTCATTCGAAACAAAATGTTACAGAAAAATACTTAAGATACCTTGGATAATGAAAAAAAAGAATAATGTAGACATATTATAAGATTTATACATTAAAAATAACTAACGTATAATCATCATTCTACAAAGGAAATTAAAACACTATGTAAACGTCAAAAGACACAGCGGGCTGGAAAGAACAATAATTGAAGGCATGGTTCCTAGGCGACGTATCATGGGCAGACCAAGAAGAAGGTGGTTTCAAGACATCAAAGAGACATTGGACATGACAACAGAAGAAGTGGGAGATCTTGCTAGAGAGAGATTCTTTCAGACGGACTGTGGGCAATGCAAAGCCCTGTAAAAGACATGTGACCTCATGATGACTATTTTACCCAAATATAGGAAATGTCCTGCAGAGAATGACATGGCGTCGTACTGGATTTAACATCTCATTTTCTATTGTCCTCCAGCATTTATTTACATATCCGCTATATGTTCTCATGGTTAGTGGGCCTGCTTCCCTATATGTTCTCTTGGTTAGTGGGCCTGCTTCCCGATCAGAAGGGTCGCGGTTCGATTCCCAAGAAACTAAGGATTATTGTTGGGTCGGACATGGTTTGGGGTCTACCCAGTCTCTAAAAATGGGTACCAGATTTATTCCTGGGAAGTAAAGACGGCCTGGCGTGATACTGACAACATTGCCAAACAATGTACCGTGGTCATGGAAAAATATAATTACTAACAGCATAACCCTCATACTCCTGTCAAGGCGTGGAGGGACCTATTTACTTACTATATGCTATCCCTCGCCTTTATTTGTTATTTGAGTCAATTCTAAAAAAAAAAAAAAAAAAAAAAAAAACACAAAAAACAAACTAAAATACGTCTAGTAAACCTTTAACCCGAGGAAATAAGTTAGGACGAAAGTTGTTTTATTAATGTACAAACTACATCTGGATGCAATATGCGGTACGTGCAGACCTATAAGACAGGCCACTTCCTGCCAAATAAATCCTGAAATTGCAGCCTAGTTATATATTAATTTTTTTTATTATAAATTATATTTATGCCACAGAAGGGACTAATTAGTCTACACAAACTAGTATTAATTAGGTTGGCTAAGTTCGTATCATATTGATATCCGAATGCAGTTAAGTTAAAATGTTTATGGTGTTTTAAGGAAAAAAATGTCGATGTAATGAGGAAATTTATGCCTACATCAATTTGTTGTCAGTGCACAAATCTACCTCCTGATATGGAAAGATAAAGTGATGTTTTGATATTTTTGTTACAAAATGAAAATATCTTAGGTTTTGTCTTAATTTACATTGAGGTGGATAAGTTGTTAGTGCGTGCCCTACTAACCTGAATGGTCTGGGGTTCAGTTCCCAAGACTGGCTTACACAGCGTTCATCACGTAAATAGATATAAGACATTTCTTTTAATGACAACGAAAGGCGACCTGACGTGATGCCGGCCGTAGTATCAATACATTACTCCGTTGTTAAATGAAAAAAAATAAGGACACGTAATACCAAATTCACAATACGTCATGGGACATGGAGGAAGGCCTTAGATAGCGAGACATATTTCATTACATTAAATTACAATTACAGGATGAAATATTGTTCCATTTTATATCAGAGAAATGTTATTCTATTGTAACAAGATGAAGTGATCTATATGTCGCAACTCTCAAATCGGCTGCTGAGAAGGAGGGGGAGAGAGACAGGTAGGTGGGGATAGAGGGAGGGAGAAAAGAAAAATACAGTATTATGCTGATTATATTGTAGTAATGTAGATTGAAGCAAAAAAAAATATCGGAGAATTTAGACCTGTATATTATTCCTAAAATTTTATTGGGTATAATAATAGCCATTATTGGGTACCGGATTTTTTTCTTGGAAAGTAAAGCGGTACGGGCGTAATACCGACCACATTACCCCCAAAATCATGTGTCGAAGGTCTGTAAAATTTATGGTCACTAACACCATATTCCCTATATGCCACTTGGCGTGACGGAGGTTCTTTACTTTTTTTTTTTTTAGCTCCAAAAAATAAGGCGCACTGTCAGTAACAGAGTAACAACTGCCAGCGACTCACAACTAATGGATTGTGTGCGACATGACCACTGGACCAGAAACTACTACACCTCTTCAGCGTGCCCCTAGTAATAGACAAACTAGTTTAGTGTGGTCAAAGTGAGTAGGGATCGATTGGGAAGGCAAACAGACACTCTAAAAGACCACGCCGAAGGGGAATGCGTTTGACCGAAAGGCTGAAATAACAGTTTTACTACAAACGGCAGCACAACGCATTGACGTCCACTTTTAAGGACGGGTGGTGAAAAGGTATAATAGCTACTCCTCTAGTCATCGGGTAAACGCAAAGAGGAAAAGGAAAAAGATTCCCCCAAAAATGTATAAACACTAGTGGCTGATGTAGACGGGAAACTATAAAATATGGGGATGTTAAAACATGTCTCGGCACAAACGAAGTGACGCTGATGATGATTATTGAAATGTGTAGGGCTTTCTATCTATCTATCTATCTATCTATCTATCTATCTATCTATCTATCTATCTATCTATCTATCTATCTATCTATCTATCTATCTATCTATCTATCTATCTATCTATCTATCTATCTATCTATCTATCTATCTATCTATCTATCTATCTATCTATCTATCTATCTATCTATCTATCTATCTATCTATCTATCTATCTATCTATCTATCTATCTATCTATCTATCTATCTATCTATCTATCTATCTATCTATCTATCTATCTATCTATCTATCTATCTACTATCTATCTATCTATCTATATCTATCTATCTATCTATCTATCTATCTATCTATCTATCTATCTATCTATCTATCTATCTATCTATCTATCTATCTATCTATCTATCTATCTATCTATCTATCTATCTACCTATCTATCTATCTATCTATCTATCTATCTATATCTATCTATCTATCTATCTATCTATCTATCTATCTATCTATCTATCTATCTATCTATCTATCTATCTATCTATCTATCTATCTATCTATCTATCTATCTATCTATCTATCTATCTATCTATCTATCTATCTATCTATCTATCTATCTATCTATCTATCTATCTACCTATCTATCTATCTATCTATCTATCTATCTATCTACCTACCTATCTATCTACTATCTATCTATCTATCTATCTATCTATCTATCTATCTATCTATCTATCTATCTATCTATCTTTCTTTCTTTCTTTCTTTCGTTCGCCTGAGGTATTGTCTATATCTGAACTGTCGTTTCCTGTATACATTTTACTGTCTTTTGTAATTCTTGCAGTGGCCCATATAGTTTTGTCTGTAGTGTTGTATCTATGGGCCAATGGATTTTCCTCAGTCTACTATATTCAGTGCAGTTTTGAAGTATGTGTTCAGCAGTCTGGGGTGCCTGTCCACATGTACAAGTAGTTGATGTGCCGATCTTGAATTGTGTATACAAGTGACTATGGAGTCGATTGTGTTCTGTTCTGAGGCGTATAATGATAACATGTTCACATCTCATCATATTATGAAAGGCATCCTGATTTGGGACTTGTGGTCCTCTGATTGATTTAATTATCGCTATCTATGAGGGGTGAATAAACAATAAATGACGCTATCCCGATGTGATCCCACGTCAGACGCTAACGTATCATCTTGACCCACAGGCAGACAGCTTACCACATTCATGTCCTCATTACTGGAGACGATCCACAGTATTTTTTGTTGTTTCTTCAGCAATCTCTGGACCCGCTTTAACACTAAACGATGCCATAGGGGTCCTGATTGGCCTCAAAGAGCTTACAGAAACAAGGAACGCAAAAGTACAAGTCATGTTGTTTATTAATATGCTTGTTTCATCGAAACTGATTAACATTATCATCATCAAGGTGCATGTCCTTTCCAGAACGCTGCATTCACCACTGCCCGTATGTAAGAATGTCTGTGTAAGCGAGATCTCTCACTTCTTCTGTTGCCATTTTCAAGGTCCTTGGTGTCTTGAAACCACCTTCTTCTTGCTCCGCTCCCGATGTATCGCACAGGAACCCCGACTTCTGTTATTTTGTGTTATATTACGTTATGTTAATTATACTAAACTAAACTAAACTAAACTAAACTAAACTAAACTAAACTAAACTAAACTAAACTAAACTAAACTAAACTGAATTGAACTGAACTGAATTAAATTGTACTGCACTGCACTGCACTCCACTTCACTTCACTACACTACACTACACTACACTACACTACACTACACTACACTACACTACACTACACTACACTACACTACACTACACTACACTACACTACACTACACTACACTACACTCTGATGTAGACCTACACACATCTACGTACATTCCTCCTTGTTTACAACTACGTCATTCTGAAGACTCGCTCAAAGACTTCGTTTCTACATGAAAAGTGATGCTCGCAAGCTCAACTTGTTGATGTTATTTCATCTTCATCGAGGGCATTTGAGGGCCATTTTACTGTCACCGACTGACTATAATTGACATTTAAAGCTGGCCTGTGTCTGGTCTGAAGTTAACCTCTGACATGCTACTTCCAGAATCGTTTGGATGTTTCCCTCAGATACCACCATCATCGTCAATTCTGATGTTGGTCACGTTGAGTCTAAATTGCCTCCTGGAACTGGTTGCGTATCTATAGGATTACACAACCACAAGATCCTAGTTTCTGTTCATTTCGAACGTTGCACTAGATCCAGCTGTGAAAGAAGGTACATAGCCGGTTATCTGAGAGTTGTAATAACAGCTGGAGAAAACACTGACTATCTTCAAATGTAGTCCTTTGACAAACTGTGTTATGGAGTTGGAGATAAGAACAATATACAATAGGGTGATTTACTCACAACAAGGGAGAGAATTATGCCTGGGGAAGGGTCAATATTTAATTGGTGAGTTGTTGGGAAGCATAGTATTCTCATGTATTAAATAGTTGAAGGTAAAGGTATATTATGTACCAACCAATGATACAATATATGGGGAAAAATATGGAAGCCCAAAGAAATTAGCTTAAATACAAAAATAAAAATTTTCAACTCCTATGTTAAGTCAGTCCTATTATATGGCTGTGAAACATGGAGAACAACAAAATTGACAATCATGAAGATACAGACTTTCATTAATGGATGCTTACGCAGAATAAAAGGATGGAAATGGCAGGACAAATTCAGTAATATAGAATTATGGAAATGTACCAGTCAAATACCAGTGGATAAAGAGATACAGCGAAGACGATAGTGCTGGATAGACACACTGCGGAAGCCAACTGAGAGTATTACACAACATGCCCTTTTTTGGAAACCCCAAGGGAAAAGACAAAGAGGAAGACCAAGGAATTCGTGGAGAAGACAGAAAGAAGCAGAGATAAAGATGATGGGGAAGACATGGAATGATCTTACAAGAATGGCAAAAAAAAAACAGAACGACTTGGAAAGTGTTTGTTGAAGACCTATGCTCTACAGGGAGCTGAAAGGTAGAAGAAGAAGAAAGGTATATTATGCATATGGCCTATTTCGTCTTGTCAGACGGTCTAGTGGAGGCTATTGTGTATTTTTTGTAGTGATGTTTTTTTTTCCAACAGCTTCTCTCGTGGCTAAATCTACCAATGTTTGACAAACACACACGGCCACAGAATGAACAAGTCAGGTCCACTGATCCACAGGGTTTTCTATCCTTTTTCATTAGTCTTTTCTCATCTAAGTTTTGCCTTAGCACAGTCTCAAATTTTGTTATACCATTACTTATGTATGCTCTCCATGATGTGCGATCACTTGCCAGATGTTGCCAGTCATTTTCACAGATGGAGAAGTCATTTTGAGGTGATTTACATATATCTCTATATCGTAGTTTAGGTCTGCCGATGTGTCTTTTTCCGTGTATTAGTTCACCATATAGTATTTGCTTGTGGATACGTTTTTCTTCCATTCGCTGGACACGAGCAGTCATCTTAGTCTTCGACACCTGAGCATCGACATGATTGTTGGGGTCTTAGCACGTTGCAGGACAGTTAAGTTGGTTATTTTGTCCTGCCATTTGATGTGCATTATTCTGCGGAGACATCGAATGTGGAAGACATTTAGTCTTTTTTCGTGATTTGAGTATGTTGTCCAGATTTCAGATCCATATAATAGTGACTAAGCACACAAGTTTGATATATTCAGAGTTTGGTCTTTAGAGTTAGTTTCGTGTTGTTCCAGACCCTTTCTGTGAGTTTGCCGAAAGTCGCAGCTGCCTTACCAATTCAGCTCTTTATTTCATCATCAAGGGAAGTGGTTTGTGTAATTGTGGATCAAAGATACGTGAATTTCTGAACTGATTCTAGTGGACAATCTTTTAAATTGATTAATAGAGATTTGATGTCGCTTTGACTTAGTATTACTGTTTTCTGAACAATCATTAACAGTGAGAAAAGATCGCATGCTTTGTCCAGGCTGTTGATCAGCGATTGTAGGGTGGCTTCACTATGAGTGACCAAGGCTACGTCGTCTGCAAATAAAAGTTCTTTAAGTAGGGCAACATTTGTTTTTGTTTTTGCTCTTAGTCGTACTAAGTTGAACAGTGAGCCATCTGATCTTGTGCGAATGTAAATACCTCCTGAGCTGTTTTCGAAGGCGTAATTTAGAAGGGCAGCAAAAAATATACCAAAAAGGGTGGGAGCGAGGATACATCCCTGTTTCACTCCGTTTGTAAGTTTAAAACTCTCCGATGAACTCCCATCAAAGTAGATTTTACCATTCATGTTTTCATGGAAGGACATAATCAGCTTAAGTAATTTAGATGGGCAGCCTATGCTTTCTAACACCCTGTAGAGTCAATTTCTATTTACTGAGTCGAAGGTCTTTGTGAGGTCCACACAAAAAAGTAGTAAAGTAGCCCCGTCACGCCAAGTGGCGGAGTATAAGGAATATGGTGTTAGTGACCATACATTTTACAGACCTTCGGCGCATGATTTTTGGGGTCGGTATTACGCCCGTGCCGCTTCACTTTCCCAGAAAAAATCCGGTACCCATTAAAGGCTGGGTGAATCCGGAGGCCGTCGGTTGGGATCGAACCCTACCCCTTGTCCTTTGTAGTCCAGTTCACTAACCACTGAGCTATCGCGGCTCCCGAATACTGCAAGTAGAAGTAATAATTTAGAGAGATTTAGATCACTTGGCGTGGCGGGGGTACTTTACTTCTTTTTCTTTCATCCAAACAAACGATGTCGTAGCCTTCCGTCCTGCTCTCTCAGATCTGCCTCAGGTATTTACCCCGAGAAACAATCCATCGTGACTCCTCACAAACAATGTTCCTGCCAACATGTTTTCGAAAAGTGAAACTAACACTTCTTACAACATTCCACCGAGTAGTTTTTGAAAGTTTAATATTGCATTTCGATTTTAACTTAATTTTCAGTTTGCGGAGAGTGACAATTTGATTTGCAAGAAATATTTTCAAAATCTCACGTATAATAACATCAATGCCGAAATCACCAAATTTGTTCTTTTTTTTTTCACCGACAGGCGGTAGTTTTTTTTTTAGATTTAAAGTTCAGTCTTATCCACCTGATAAACTATTTTCTATCTACAGCCAGCGCGTGTTGTGTTCTCCGCCTGGTTCTTGAATGTTGCATATAATCGACCCCAGTTAGGCTTCTCGCAGAAGTGCCTGTACAATTTTAACGCTAGCTCACTATCTTAGAACTTTAGAAAATGTAACTATATTTTTTAAATACATCTTTAATATGAATTTCAACGCCGAATGTGTTCAACAAACAGCTGGTAATGTCACTTCCGACGTCAACCCCGGAAACTCGCGCGCAATGAAATTTTGCACAGTTGAATAGAGTTGAGAGAGCATGTCTCAATATGTGAATAAGGGTTATCTCTAAATGGAGTTGAGAGAGTATGTCTCTATATGTGAATAAGGGTTGTCCCTAAATGGAGCTGAGAGAGCATGTCTCTATATGTGAATAAGGGTTATCTCTAAATGGAGTTGAGAGAGTATGTCTCTATATGTGAATAAGGGTTATCTCTAAATGGAGTTGAGAGAGCATGTCTCTATATGCGAATAAGGGTTATCTCTAAATGGAGTTGAGAGAGTATGTCTCTATATGTGAATAAGGGTTATCTCTAAATGGAGTTGAGAGAGTATGTCTCTATATGTGAATAAGGGTTGTCCCTAAATGGAGCTGAGAGAGCATGTCTCTATATGTGAATAAGGGTTGTCTCTAAATGGAGTTGAGAGAGCATGTCTCTATATGTGAATAAGGTTTGTCTCTAAATGGAGTTGAGAGAGTATGTCTCTATATTTGAATAAGGGTTGTCCCTAAATGGAGCTGAGAGAGCATGTCTCTATATGTGAATAAGGTTTGTCTCTAAATGGAGTTGAGAGAGTATGTCTCTATATTTGAATAAGGGTTGTCCCTAAATGGAGCTGAGAGAGTATGTCTCTATATTTGAATAAGGTTTGTCTCTAAATGGAATTGAGAGAGTATGTCTCTATATTTGAATAAGGGTTGTCTCTAAATGGAGTTGAGAGAGTATGTCTCTATATGTGAATAAGGTTTGTCTCTAAATGGAGTTGAGAGAGTATGTCTCTATATGTGAATAAGGTTTGTCTCTAAATGGAATTGAGAGAATATGTCTCTATATGTGAATAAGGTGTGTCTCTAAATGGATTTGAGAGAGTATGTCTCTATATGTGAATAAGGTTTGTCTCTGCATAGAGTTGAGTGATCACATCTCTTTATGTGAATAGAGTTTGTCTCTGAGAGAGTATGTCTCTTTATGTGAATAGAGTTTGTCTCTGAGAGAGTAGAGAGAGAGCATATATGTATATGTGAATAGAGTTTGTCTCTAAATAGAGTTGAGTGATCATATCTTTTGTGTGAATAGAGTTTGTCTCTGCATAGAGTTGAGAGAGCATGTCTCTATATGTGAATAGATTTTGTCTCTGAATGGAGTTAAAATTGGATAGTGTACCTGTGATTGAACGCGGGGGGGGGGGGGGGGCGGAAGAGGAGCAGGGATTGAGTGTAAAACCATTAATAGTTTGTCCTTAAGACATCTTGCACTTTTTTTTTTTTTTTACATAATCACAATCCTACACTAGATCACTTTAGTAACAGATGAAAATACTGTATTAAGGTCGGAAAATAGGAGACTGCTTGCAAAATTAATTTCATTACACCAAATAGTTTTCAAGAAAATTGACTTTGAGTGTGTGCACCAAATTCTTAACGAACTATAATCTCCAATGGCAGCAACTCATACTGCAAGATCTCTACACGTTAATATATAATATGGTACTATGGATATGTCTGTATTGTCATTAGGTAGTCATAATATAAACAATTTTATACATGTTAATGATGCACTGTTACATCTAGAAATAAAAATGTACTTCAGAAAATTATTGACATTATATTAAGGAAAAGCAAAAATGAAGTTCTTAACTCAACAGCAAAAAGGCTGAAGTATGGTTGCAGCAAAGACACTGGACTTCTCCGAATGAAGAAATGAAATAAATGGGACACTATTAAACAGGCCAATGAGTTCAAATACTTGGAAATCATGTTAAATACATAAAACAATGTCGTACGCTGGCGATATTCCATTTTCAACAAATCAAGTGTTGTGAATGCGACCTTCCATCGTCTAAGCTTGTTCTACGCTTTACGTCACATTGGTGCTGTTCATGACCGTTGTTGGATTTGCTTGACGCAAGTTATTTCCATGTTACTAATTAATATGAAATGCTTCGTCAGTAGAAGTTTTATCTCTTTAGGGAATTTGCACCGTGTTCTGTTCGTCGTAGGCTACATTCACTAGAGTAATCAATAATCTAAAGGGCGCGTGATTGCTGTGCTTGCGCCATTGTTATGAATGCTACGTCATCGTAATGGCTCATCGTAAATCCCTAGACCGGCGTTACGCTAATCTTACGGTCTGTTGTTTGTTGTGTGACGGGGATAATCTGACGACTAACTGTGTGTTTATATGTTCGAAATTGGAGTCAACAACGATATCCTAAAATCATCAAGCGCTATACATTTTTAAAGAAATATGACGATCATCACTTTCGGGAGGACGTGAACTTCTGGTATATGGTGGATAGGCGGCAGGAACCATTGCAGGCTATGCATGAAAAGTGTTCCTCGTTGCAATTTTTTTGAATTACTGGCATACGTGTAGCAGAATGAAGTAAACATAAATTCTGAACAAAGAATGGTCAATATTGAGATAATGGACAATATCCATCAGCCAAGGGAAACATTTATTGCCCCTGGAGGCACAGGGAGAACATTTGTTACATTGTTAATTTTAGCGCAAGTCAGAAATGTTTCGTAATGACCATTAACAAACCACAAGGTCTCAAACGTTTCATATTGCTAGAGTTGACTTAACATGTTTTTTCTTACAGGTCAGTTACACAATTTGAAAACAAAATGCCAACTTCCAGACTAAATGTAATAGCAATTTCGTATCATCCAACTCATAATGTCAATGAAACTGGTAACGAAAATAAAAATAATAAAGGAAAAAGTGGTATGTATGATAACAGCTTTACGTTGGTGAGAAACAAAATAAAAGTAGAACGACGTTTCGGCCAAGTAGGCCTCAGCTGGAACAACAAAAACAGAATAAAAATATAAGGAGATATACACAGAAATCTAACTACTCTCATATATTGTAAGGCCTTTCATTTTATTATTTCATTATCCTAAAACCACACTATAAATTAAAGTCATCATTTGATATTGTGTTGCTATTGCATACATGAAATATAGATGATTACAAACTAGAACAACACATAGAGATTTGCACAATCTTTTGTTCTTATTTCTTAGACTGGAACTTTGGGTTGTATCAAACCGTTTGCAGAACTTGCCCTGTAGTGTGTAATAAAGGAGATGGGGGGATATGGTGGAAACACGTCTATATCAAAAGTGTTAAGATAAAGGGTGTCACGTGACATATTTTAATGTGATGGAAGAGTGAAGTATTAAACTTCACAGTGTTAGATCACAGCAATATGAGGTGATGGAGCCAGTGCTCTTTCTTTTGTTAATTTTCTTTCCCAACTCTTCGAGCTACACACCAATTTTTCCAACTACGTCAACTGAAGGTCCACGGACGGTCTCAACATTAAGTTTTCTCTGAACGTGAAAGATTGTCAAGAGTACAGAGTCACGTGATTTTGATGCTAAACAATGAAATAACAAAAAAGAAAGAATTAGTCTCTTTTAACAAGGTCACCAATCGCTCATTCAGCTCTACCCATGATCAATACCGCTTTCTTACTGACAGGAAAAGTTCACATATTTACTCAACTCGTTTTGTAGCAATGTTCATTCTATGAGAATATTATATTATTTCTTTGTCTCTCCACACATTAAAAAAAAACATAATATTTAAGCCTTTTATAATTATTTAATTTTCAAGCTTTTAGCTAATTCTGAATGTTGATATTTGTTTTTTTTTCAGCTGGTTGTTTGCAATTTTGAATGTTGATTTTTTATTTATTTATTTTTTTTAGCAGAGGACTGGGTGGTATAGAGGTCAGAGGTCGACCTCTGGAAATGAAGGTCCAGGGCTGGAATCCCTCCACAGGCGGTGAACATTTTTTACTTCCTGACTTTACCCATCCCCTTACCACCGGTCTGAGAGTAGTGGGACCGACGTCTGGCCTTCTCGGACAGGGGCGAATAACTGGAGGTCTTGTGTGCACTCGCGCACGTTAAAGAGCCCCTGACATTTAAAACTCGTAAAGAGCAAGCTAATAATCGCCGCTTCACTGCAAAATTGAAAACTGGTAAGCAAAACTATCCATCTCGATGGCAGATATGTCGGGCCGTAAGGCAAAGATATCTTGGCTTTGCTATAAAAATAGCCACACAACTCTCCAACACCCAATTAATGAGTGAAAGCTAAGAGGAAATATTTATTGTCTCTATTGCTGAAAATAAACGCACCGTGTCCTCTTCAAAACGGATACGATTATTGTTTTTAATGTTTACTTTTCTCTTGAGGAGTATCCTTTTTCTGATATCATATTTGTGAAGTTAATTTTTTTTGTCAATTATTGTACCATTGTTAATGCAATAGTTTCTTTATGTCTTCATATGGAACACAAGGATTTTCTTTGATCTCTTGTCTCCAAGTTTTATGAGACACTCGAACTCGGCTCCCATAAGACAAGTAGGGGACACAAGAAAAAATATCCCATCGTTCAACATGGTATTTAAGTTGAGGCTTGTCAGTGTTAGGCGCGCATCTTATCTACATAAATACAAGCATGCCTATTCATACATACATACATACATACACACATACATACATACATACCTATACACATACATATATACATACATACACACATACATACACATATACACAAAACACGCATACATACATACATACATATATATAATACACACATACAAACATATGGTGGATAGGCGGCAGGAACCATTGAAGGTTATGTCTGAAAAGTGTTCCTTGTTGCAGTTTCCTCATATTCCAAGTCCGGCTTGTTGCAGGAGCTACTGAGTTAAGTGCTCTGTGCACACCGTGAGCTGTGTGTCTCGTCCGTTTTGATCATGTTTCGATATTTCAATTGTTTATGATGAATGATGATATCGTATGACAGGGAACAGTTGACTGTGTTCACTTTTTGTGCGGTTTCGCTTTATGTCTTTTGGCGTGTGCTGAGATTGCTACGATGGGGACTACAGTTACCTTTCTTTGTTTGGGAGATGAGTTAGTAATTCGGATGATATCACTGGCACGGGCGGTTGAGCAAATATGGATTTTAATTCGTTTGCAGTGATACCGAGGCCTTCCATAACCAATAACAAATAGAACATACAATCATAGAAACATACATACAAACATACACACATACATGCAAATATATACACACACAAAACACGCACATATACATAATACATACATACGCACCGACACACGTACGCACGTGCACAGACACACATACTTACAAACATACATACATTTACACATTCATACAACGATATAATAATAAAATATTTTTCCTTATGTTACTTATATAATATCACTGAGAATAGTGACCGATTATTCATTGAACCGTTTCTTGTCGACTACGAATTGTGAAACGTGAACGAGGTTGGTGGGTGTTTTTTTTTTCTTCTAAATAATCGATACTGGAAAGGCTAAGCGATGGAATGGCGCGTATTTTGTCAGCAGTGGCTGCTGAAATTACTACTTGAAGAAACTGCTAGCAACCAATTCTGGCACTAGAAATGACAATTTGTCGAATGAACTTTGTGTTGTCTCAGCAGCAGATCCGTCCTTAAGTTGATAATTGACTTCCCGCAAGGAATATCGACGGAGAACCGGCAGGGCCCAACTGAAGAAAGACCACGGTTTCTAGATAAACAATTTCCAAATTGTTGGTCCCGGGGTCGCTAGAACAAAAAAAGGAAATTGTAATATAGTATTTTTTTATGAATCAATTAAAATTAATGTTTTACAGAAATGACATCTGTTCAACTGATCGTTTTAACATCATTCATGCCAGATAGCAGCAATCTGTCCTAGACAATTTTACTCAAATTTAATACATTCAAAATCGTCTGATAATGTCACTCAATAGTAACCTTTCCACTGTAACTCTTTTATCACATACTTTTAAAATGTGATGTCAATGTATATCTGTTCAGTGCACTTGTTTCACAGACAATCATCCCCTTTTACTTCTTGTAGCCTTTATTTCTCACAATTTTTACATTTCTGAAGTGTTTGTGTAATACTTGCACTAAAATTGTAATTCTGAGGTTCACTTAAACTAGTAGACTGAAATCATGTTTATTTTGCACATTTCTTTTCCTGGAGATAGGAATATTCATACATGTCATTTTTTGTGCATTATCGAAAGTTAATAATTATTGAGTATAATATATATATATATATATATATATATATATATATATATATATATATATACATACAATCTCCCAGTGTTTCCTTTCCTTCATTGTTATACATCGCCAAAAAGAACCTTTTTTCCCCCAATATTTTCACACTTCCAGCACTTCCGGCCATCACGTTTACTTTTTACTCAACTACATTACCATAGACAGGACCTCTTACTGTACCATATCTTCCATGTGCATATATTCCTTTGGCTATTATTTCCCCTGGTTAATTAACTTCCCTTGTTCAATATTGCCGAACGATAATAATCTATTCTCGTTCATTATCTCCCCTTGTCCATCTTTACCACATACATAATTATATCTCCTTGATAAGTATGTCAACTCGTTTATTTTCTTATCTCGTTTATCTTCGTCCAATATCTTTCAAACGCAAGCATCTCTATTTCTTCAGATCTTGTCCAGCGTTACTTGTTGACTAGTGTTGTCCGTGGTCTAGGGTTACCCGACGTCTAGTGTTACCTGTCGTCTAGTGTTGCCCGTGGTCTAGAGTTATCTGTCTTCTAGTGTTACCGGTTGTCCAGAGTTACCCATCGTCTCGTGTTACCCGTCTTCTAGTGTTACCCATAGTCTAGTGTTACCCGTCGTCTAGTGTTACCCATAGTCTAGTGTTACTCGTCTTCTAGTGTTACCCATAGTCTAGTGTTACCCGTCGTCTAGTGTTACCCATAGTCTAGTGTTACCCGTCTTCTAGTGTTACCCATAGTCTAGTGTTACCCGTCGTCTAGTGTTACCCGTCGTCTAGTGTTACCCATAGTCTAGTGTTACTCGTCTTCCATTGTTACCCGTCGTCTAGTGTTACCCGCCGTCTAGTGTTACCCGCCGTCTAGTGTTACCCATGGTCTAGTGCTACCCGTCTTCCATTGTTACCCGTCGTCTAGTGTTACCCGCCGTCTAGTGTTACCCGCCGTCTAGTGTTACCCATGGTCTAGTGCTACCCGTCTTCCATTGTTACCCGTCGTCTAGTGTTACCCGTCGTTTAGTGTTACCTTTGGTCCAGTATTACCCCCTACCCCCATCCAATATTACCCCTGGTCCAATATTACCCCTTGCCCAGTATTACTCCTAGTCTAGTTTTACCCCTCGCCCAGTATTACCCCTGGTTCAGTATTACCCCCTCTCCAGTATTACTCCTAGTCAAATATTACACCTAATCCAGTACTACCCCTGGTCCAGTATTACCCCTCGTTCAGTTTTTCTCCCAGTCTAGTACTACACATGGTCCAGTTTTACCCCTCATCCAGTATTACCCCTGGTCCAGTATTACCCCTGGTCCAGTATTACCCCTGGTCCAGTATTACTGCTATTCCAGTAATACTCCTAGTCCAGTATTACTACTAGTACAGTATTACTCCCAGTCCAGTATTATCCTTCGTCCAGTATTACCCCTCGTCCAGTATTACCCCTGGTCCAGTATTACACCACGTCCAGTATTACCACTTGTCATGTATTACCTCTCGTCCAGTATTACTCCCAGTCCAGTATTACCCCTCGTCCAGTATTACCCCTTATCCAGTATTACCCTGGTCCAGTATTACCCCTCGTCCAGCACTACCCCTAATCCAGTATTACCCCTGGTCCAGTATTACCCCTCGTCCAGTATTACCCCTCGTTCAGTATTACTGCTAGTGCAGTATTACGCCTCGTCCAGTATTACTCCTCGTCCAGTATTACTCCTGGTCCAGTATTTACTCCACATCCAGTATTACTCCTAGTCCAGTATTACTCCTCGTCCAGTATTACTCCTCGTCCAGTATTACTCCTAGTCCAGTATTAAACCCCTCCTCCTGTATTACTCCTCCTCGTCCAGTATTACTCCTAGCCAAGTATTACCCCTCGTCCAGTATTATTCCTCATTCAGTATTACTACTCCTTCAGTATTACCCCTCTTTCAGTATTACCCCTGGTCTAGTTTTACCTCTCGTTCAGTATTATTCCTAGTCCCGTATTACCCCTCGTCCAGTATTACTCCTCGACTAGTATTACTTCTAGTCAAGTATTACCCCTCGTCTAATATTACCCATGGTCTAATTTTACCTCTCATTCAGTATTACTCCTAATCCAGTATTACCCCTCCTCCAGTCTTACTCCTCGACCTGTATTACTTCTAGTCAAGAATTACCCTTCATCCAGTATTACACGTCGTCCAGTATTACTCCTGGTCCAGTATTACTCCTAGTCCAGGATTACCCCTCGTCCAGTATTACCCCTACTTCAGTATTACTCCTCGTCCAGTATTACTCCTAGTCCAGTGGTACCCCTCGTGCAGTATTACTCCCAGTCCAGTATTACCCCTGTCCAGTATTACTCCTAGACCAGTGGAACCCCCCGTCCAGTATTACTCCTAGTCCAGTGGTACCCCTCGTGCAGTATTACTCCTAGTCCAGTATTACCCCTCGTTCAGTATTACTCCTAGTCCAGTGGTACCCCTCGTGCAGTATTACTCCTAGTCCAGTATTACCCCTCTTCCAGTATCACTTCTAGTCCAGTATTACCGTTCTTGTATTATGATCCGTTGTTCAGTATTACCCTAGTCCTGTGTTATCCTTATTTCAGTATTGCCCTAGTCCTGTGTTATCCTTATTTCAGTATTACCCTAGTCCTGTGTTATCCTTATTTCAGTAATGCCCTAGTCCTGTGTTATCCTTATTTCAGTATTACCCTAGTCCTGTGTTATCCTTATTTCAGTAATGCCCTAGTCCTGTGTTATCCCTAGTTCAATATTGCCCTAGTCCTGTGTTATCCCTAGTTCAATATTGCTCTAGTCCTGTGTTATCCCTATTTCAACATAACCATTAGTCGAGTATTATGCCTCATACAGTATTACCCTTATCAAATATCGCCCCCCCCAACCCAATCCAGTATCTCCCCTCATGCAAGAACGCATATCGTCCAGTATTGTCATCCAAACTAACATCCCTAGCCTCGTGTTACGACACCTTGATAATTTCTCCTATATGAATTCCACTCATCACTTACATTCCTTCTGTTTGCCTCCCTTATTTTGTCTTATTTCAGTTCCTGTCTCAAATGTTCCAGTTTTACAGAAACCACCCAGATAAGTGACATACAATTTTTGGTCTTGAAGGTCGTTCTTCACATTCTCCCAGCATTTCACTGAACACAACGACCCACATCTTGCGCCAGGATCGGTGAACCGAAACCATCCAGACCCTGCTCCACCTCTCCGTGGTACCTCCAGTAACAGACTAACCTGTCTAGTCTGGCCAAGTGTGCAGGGATCGAAGAGGGAAGACAACCCGGTACTCAAAAATGTCGTGCTGAAGTAGGATGTGTTGGGCCGAAAGGCGCAAATATAACAGTTATACTGCAAACGACAACACAACGCAGACACGTCCACTACATCCTTGTAAGGGCGGATGATGAAGAGGAATATTCTAGTCTACCACGATACTCTAGAATACTTTAGTCATCGGGCGAACGCAACCAACCAACCAAATTATTTAATTTCGATTAGAAAATAGAATTTGCTATAGTTTTCTTATTGAAGCCAATACTTTTTCAATGATTGCCATTTACAAATTCCTGTGAACAAATACTGTTTGCCCCAAATGATAGTTTACTAATAATTATTTGTTAATGAATGGTAATTAAACACTTGTGGTTGTTGTATTGGTAAATCCACAACGTGGAGCGCTACTGCAGAAATGCTGCTTAAAGTAAATAAATTTATTAAGAAAAAAAAATACAGGGTAAACCACTGCTAAATTCTATTTTTGCAGAAGTTCTCAGTTGATGATATAAATATGAAAGTTCACGTGAACGTCACTAATGCAATGTGAAGGTCAAGCTTGATAGAAATATCAGCCTGAAGCTGACCATCGATTTTATGTGGAGAGAGAACCCTGTTCAAATAATGCCTGAAGGTGTTGGCAGAAAATAATGGTTGTTGGTTGGCAGAAAATAGTGGTTGCTGGTTGGCAGAAAATAGTGGTTACTGGTTACGCAGAAAATAGTGGTTGCTGGTTGGCAGAAAATAGTGGTTGCTGGTTGGCAGAAAATACTGGTTGCTGGTTGGCATTAATTAGTGGTTGCTGGGTGGCAGAAAATAGTGGTTGAGGGTTGGCAAAAAATAGTGGTTGCTGGTTGGCAGAAAATAGTGGTTGCTGGATGGGAGAAAATAGTGTTTGCTGGTTGGCAGAAAATAATGGTTGCTGGTTGGCAGAAAATAATGGTTGCTGGTTAGCAGAAAATAATGGTTGCTGGTTGGCAGAAAATAATGGTTGCTGGTTGGCAGAAAATAATGGTTGCTGGTTGGCAGAAAATAATGATTGCTGGTTGGCAAAAAATAATTTTTGCTGGATGGGAGAAAATAGTGGTTGCTGGATGGGAGAAAATAGTGGTTGATGGTTGGCAGAAATAATGTTTGCTAGTTGGCAGCAAATAATGGTTGCCTGTTGGCAGAAAATAATGGTTGCTGGTTGGAAGAAAATAATGGTTGCTGGTTGGGTGAAAATAGTGATTGCTGGATGGAAGAAAGTAGCGGTTGCTGGAAGGGAGAAAGTAGCTGTTGCTAGTTGGGTGAAAATATTGGTTGCTAGTTGGGAGAATATAGCGGCTGCTTGTTTCCTGAACATAATGGTTGCCGGATGGGAGAAAGTAGTGGTTGCTAGTTGGGAGAAAATATTGGTTGCTAGTTGGGAGAAAATACCGGTTGCTTGTTGGCTGAACATGATGGTTACTGGATGGTAGAAAATAGTGGTTACTGGATGGTAGAAAATAGTGGTTACTGGATGGTAGAAAATAGTGGTTGCTGGATGGTAGAAAATAGTGGTTACTGGATGGTAGAAAATAGTGGTTGCTGGATGGGAGAAAATAGTGATTGCTGTATGGGAGAAAATAGTGGTTGCTGGATGGGAGAAAATAGTGGTTGCTAGTTGGAAAAAATAGTGGTTGCTGAATGGGAGAAAATGGTGGTTGCTAGTTAACTGAACATGATGGTTACTGGATGGTAGAAAATAGCGGTTGCTGGATGGTAGAAAATAGCGGTTGCTGGATGGGAGAAAATAGCGGTTGCTGAATGGTAGAAAATAGCGGTTGCTGGATGGTAGAAAATAGCGGTTGCTGGATGGGAGAAAATAGCGGTTGCTGGATGGTAGAAAATAGCGGTTGCTGGATGGTAGAAAATAGCGGTTGCTGGGTGGTAGAAAATAGCGGTTGCTGGATGGTAGAAAATAGTGATTGCTGGATGGGAGAAAATAGTGATTGCTGGATGGGAGAAAATAGTGGTTGCTGGATGGGAGAAAATAGTGGTTGCTGGATGGGAGAAAATAGTGGTTGCTGGATGGGAGAAAATAGTGATTGCTGGATGGGAGAAAATAGTGATTGCTGGATGGGAGAAAATAGTGATTGCTGGATGGGAGAAAATAGTGGTTGCTGGATGGGAGAAAATAGTGATTGCTGGATGGGAGAAAATAGTGGTTGCTGGATGGGAGAAAATAGTGATTGCTGGATGGGAGAAAATAGTGATTGCTGGATGGGAGAAAATAGTGATTGCTGGATGGGAGAAAATAGTGGTTGCTGGATGGGAGAAAGTAGTGGTTGCTGGATGGGAGAAAATAGTGGTTGCTGGATGGGAGAAAATAGTGGTTGCTGGATGGGAGAAAATAGTGGTTGCTGGATGGGAGAAAATAGTGATTGCTGGATGGGAGAAAATAGTGGTTGCTGGATGGGAGAAAATAGTGGCTGCTAGTTGAAAAAACGTAGTGGTTGCTGGATGGGAGAAAATAGTGGTTGCTGGATGGGAGAAAATAGTGGTTGCTGGATGGTAGAAAATAGTGGTTGCTGGATGGTAGAAAATAGTGGTTGCTGGATGGAAGAAAATAGTGGTTGCTGGATGGTAGAAAATAGTGGTTGCTGGATGGTAGAAAATAGTGGTTGCTGGATGGTAGAAAATAGTGGTTGCTGGATGGGAGAAAATAGTGGTTGCTGGATGGGAGAAAATAGTGATTGCTGGATGGGAGAAAATAGTGATTGCTGGTTGGCAGATTGTAGTGGTTACTAGTTGGGAAAAAAATAGTGGTTGCTGGTTGGCAGATAGGAGTGGTTACTAGTTGGGATAAAATAGTGATTGCTGGTTGACATAAAATAATGCTTCCTGGTTTGCAGAAATGACAAAAGTGCACTTTAACTAATTCGAAAATGTACACTCTTATTGACCAGACTAAGGTATTGTGTAAGATTTCCTGTAAAAGTCTAGGTCGTTGTTCGCTGGTTATTTACAATTTATATCACCCTCCATAATCAACCTTTACTAATCGCTCTTAGGTTTGTTGCTCCTTCTTCTTCCTCTTTTCTTCCTCATCTGCCTTTCAGCGTCGCGGGGAGATATAATTTGTGGTCTTTGCTCTTCTGTTTGCTTCTGCTGCTGTTACGTTTCCTAATGCTTATAATATTCCAGTGATCCATCCTGTTTGTGGTCGTCCCTTTGGTCTGGTGTTCTTGCAAGGCTTATTGAAGACTCATTGTGTTGTGTTTCGATCACTCTGCCTTGTCACGTGGCTAAATCATTTTATCTGTTTTTTCTTTATATATACTATGGCGGGGGCTATTCCTAGCTGATTTCTCAGTTCTTCATTTCTGATCTTGTCTCTCATGCTGTTTCCTGTCATTTGTTTAACACATTTAATCTCTGTAGCGGTTATTTTTCTTAATGTTCTTGCATCTAGGGTCCAGGTCTGGCATTGGTAGCACAACGTTGTGATGAAGATTGTATTGTACAGTGCCTGTTCAAGGTTTGGTTTGTTTGACTACAATACTTCCGTAGTCGCATAATACAATTTTAGTATCATCATGTCACTATTGAAACTGTCATTACTGAGATCTTCACTAACCGCAACTAAAGATATCGTCACAGATAACCTATCAGGACTTGTATATGTGTAGTTCTAGACTCCTGCATACACTTAACATTACATTGACACAAGTCCTCCAAAGTTAAGAAACATCCATAAAATCAAGCAGCAGCGGGATAAAGTTCCAAATACAGAAGTTCTCAATAAAGCAATATATATATATTTAGAGAGAGCAAGAGAGAGAGAAAGAGAGAGAGAGAGAGATAAGCTATACAAGAAGCTAAAGTGTCGAAACACATGCTCGGCGAGGGACTGCTTCTGATGATCAGATTGCCTCCTGCTACAAAACTCTGTGTAACTGTTTCTTATTACGTTATATATATATATGTAGTGTGTGTTCCCACAATTCGTGTCTCCATAGTTAACTGTCAGCTCTCTGGTTGGTCTCACAATTCAAGGCATGTCGTTGGAAGCTACAAGAGACTATCCATTTACGTTCTGGCTACCCGAAAATAAGCAGAAGAATGACATGAAAAAAATTAAACAGAAAAAAGTCTGGCAAATAATTGACAAAACAATTTCTTGAACGAACTAATTAGAACAAGATGCAGACTGTGCTTTCACATTATAATAAACCATTTGCATTGCAGTATTTTTGCTATCTCGTTCCTAGTCATAATTTTTGTATTTTATATTAGCTATCACGTATGAACAAGCAATATATGTCATTATTGTGAAGAAAAACCTCTCACAATCGCGCAATGCATTATGTTTACTGGCGCCGTACGATAATTAAATCTGGGAACTGTAACGGAATGAGTCAATAGTCATGTCTTGTTTGTTCTTGTTCCTGATATATCTTCTTTCTCATATTGGAAAGTATAAAAAAATCTGCTCATCAATTCTTCTTATGTGAATAACAATAGCTGATGGATATTTAAAAGAGAAGGGGCGTGAATATTTGAGAAGTGAAACTAGGAATATATTCAAATTATGGTAGGGGGTCTACACCTAATATATGTAATCAAATAAGAACATGTGGGTTCTGGAGTAAGTAACAATGGAGAAAGAGATTAGAAGAAGATTAACAGTATGAACACAGGATTTAAAGACCGTGAAGAATATGTGGTACAAAATCAGCAAGGCAGTAAAATAAAAATAACCGAGGACGTGGATCTTCATGATACCATAATATGGTTTTGAAACATGGATAATCTCGCCAAAATAGCAGGAAAAACGATTAATGAGAAAAAAAATGCTGCATAAAATCTTAAAGATATGTTCGATAATGAAACTGAGAAATGAAGACATATTATTAATAGACTTAAATATTAATAGACTTAAATATTAATAGACTTAAATATTAATAGACTTAAATATTAATAGACTTAAATATTAATAGACTTAAATATTAATAGGCTTAAATATTAATAGACTTAAATATTAATAGGCTTAAATATTAATAGACTTAAATATTAATAGGCTTAAATATTAATAGACTTAAATATTAATAGACTTAAATATTAATAGGCTTAAATATTAATAGACTTAAATATTAATAGACTTAAATATTAATAGGCTTAAATATTAATAGACTCAAATATTAATAGGCTTAAATATTAATAGACTCAAATATTAATAGGCTTAAATATTAATAGACTCAAACATTAATAGACTTAAATATTAATAGACTCAAATATTAATAGGCTTAAATATTAATAGACTTAAATATTAATAGACTCAAATATTAATAGGCTTAAATATTAATAGACTTAAATATTAATAGACTTAAATATTAATAGACTTAAATATTAATAGACTCAAATATTAATAGGCTTAAATATTAATAGACTTAAATATTAATAGACTCAAATATTAATAGGCTTAAATATTAATAGACTTAAATATTAATAGACTTAAATATTAATAGACTCAAATATTAATAGACTTAAATATTAATAGACTTAAATATTAATAGACTCAAATATTAATAGACTTAAATATTAATAGACTCAAATATTAATAGACTTAAATATTAATAGACTTAAATATTAATAGACTCAAATATTAATAGACTTAAATATTAATAGGCTTAAATATTAATAGACTTAAATATTAATAGACTCAAATATTAATAGGCTTAAATATTAATAGACTTAAATATTAATAGGCTTAAATATTAAAAAGAACTGGCTTATAAACGCCATTCTACAGAGGAAATTTAATTCTACCTTTATTAATCTATGTATCATCTTTTATATTAATCTACTTATCAGTCAGTTCATTCACTCTACCCTTTTAGTTCCCTGTGGAGCATAGGTCTTCAACAAACTCTTTCCAAGTCGTTCTGTTTTCTTTTGGCCATTCTTTTAAGATCATTCCATGTCTTCCCAATCATCTTCATCTCTGCTTCTATCTGTTATCTCCAAGAATTCCTTGGTCTTCCTCTTTGTCTTTTCCCCTCGGGATTCTAAAAAAGGGCCTTTTGTGTAATACTCTCAGTTGGTTTCCGTAGTGTGTGTCCTATCTAGCGCCATCGTCTTCGCTTTATTTCTTTATCCATTGGTATTTGACTGGTCTCTTCTACCTTTTAGCTCCCAGTGGAGCATATGTCTTCAACAAACACTTTCCAAGTCGTTCTGTTTTTTGCCATTCTTTTAAGATCACTCCATGTCTTCCCCATCATCTTCATCTCTGCTTCGATCTGCCTTCTCCAAGAATTCCTTGGTCTTCCTCTTTGTCTTTTCCCCTGGGGATTCCAAAAAGGGCCTGTTGTGTAATACTCTCAGTTGGCTTCCGTAGTGTGTGTCCTTTCCATCGCCATCGTCTTCGCTGTATCTCTTTATTTACTGGTATTTGACTGGTACATTTCCATAATTCCATGTTAGTGATTTTGTCCTGCCATTTCCATCCTTTTATTCTGCGTAAGCATCCATTAATGAAACTCTGTATCTCCATCATTGTCAATTTTGTTGTACTCCATGTTTCACAACCATATAATAGGACAGACTTAACATTTGAGTTGAACATTTTTATTTTTGTATTTAACCTAATTTCTTTGGATTTCCATATGTTTCCCAGTGCAACGAATGCTCCTCTTGTTTTTGATATCCATAGTTTGGTATCATTTTCTGTTCCTCCCTCTGTATCTATATTACTGCCCAGATATATGTAAGATTGCATCTACTTATATTCCGTTTTTAAGAAATCTACTATATATATTTTTGTATTAATCTATTGCATATTTTTTTTATTAATCTACTGCATATTTTTAAAAAAATAGTCTAATGTATATTTTTTTTTTTTATTAATCTACAAAACATTTTTTTAAATAATCTACTATATATTTTTCTTTTTTTTTTAAATTAATTTACTGTATGTTGTATTTTACAGAAAAAATAAATGTGACAGAATTGTTGCTTTAACTTAGGATCAGAAGAAACCTATGGCTCTCATTGATATTCTTCAATGGATGGTTTTCTTTGTTTTTCAGTTTCTATAGAAAAAGTTTCATTTTGTAGTCCTAGTTGGTCGTGAAATTCGGATTAATCTTCTACAGTGTATATCCAACAGCTGCCACCACTGTGGGGATCATGACATCGTAACCTTGCTGACCAGACTGCTGTGTGATACAAACTGTTTCTATAGCGATCCAGAAAGAGGCGGATCGATATTTTAATCATCGTTGGGTTGTTTGTCAATACTTTTTCTATTGCATATTCTACTCTTTTTCTCCTGTATGAACACATTAGTATACTTACTTTATAAGCATAAAGTAAGTAAAGTACCTACGTCACGCTAAGTGGTGTATAGGGAATATGGTGTTAGTGACCATAAATTTTACAGACCTTCGGCACATGATTTTTGGGGTAATGTGGTCAGTATTACGCCCGTGCCGCTTTACTTTTCCAGAAAAAAATCCGGTACACATTAAGGGCTGGGTGAACATGAAGCCGTCGGTTTGGATCGAACCCTATCTCTTGTCCTTTGTAGTCCAGTTCACTAACCACTGGGCTATCACGGCTCCCGCTTAGTATATGCATAAGTTATGCTATTCACCGTTCCCCCCTACTAGACCACACTGCGACACTTCGGTGGTCCTCTATATCTCTTGTGTCTGGGCTGCTTACTTGTGTGCAAGGCGATACCCTTTCTGCCTGCACTACGCGGTACCGTACCTTTTATATGTTCTTAGTAAACCTCACTCAGAGACATATCACCCTTTCCTCACTTTGGGTACCCTGTATTCTTCTGGTCTACTTTGTGTGATTTGTGTATCTCGCGGACCCAGTTGTGGACACTTGTGTAATTGTATGATATATGCGCACTTCTTCACATGCATGTGTACGCACACGTATGGGTGTAGCAGTGTATATATATATATATATATATATATATATATATATATATATATATACATATATATGTGTGTGTGTATGTCTATACATATGTGTGTATGTAAATATATGTATACAGGTCTGTGTGTTCTCGCACGGTTGTATATACGTATAAACATTGCTATATGTATTTCTATAGTTGAGGTAATCTATACAATATCCCCCCTCCACACCAATTTTTAGAAAGAGTCTACCTTTGTTTTGACCCTCACATTAGTTGGTCAACTACACAGGTTGTCCTGCGCGGACTAGGCCTCGTTCATGTTCCTTCTGGCCACACACAATACGCAGGGAAGCTATTTCATGTTTAGTCCTCATTCTATTTTGAAAAATATTTTGTTTTAGATACTTCATTATTAGTTAGCTATGTAGTGCTAATTTTATTTATTTACATATTTGTGTGTGTGTTGTTTGTTGCTCTTACTGAAGGCCTATTGAGCCGAAACGTCGTTGAAATTTGTGTCGTCTATTAATTATGTAAAACTTTAACAATACCATCTTTAAATATTTTTTTTTCATTTCTCCGTTGCAATCAGCTTCACTATAACGTCGCATTTTTATGCATTTATTTGGATTGAGCCCACTGAACTAACCGACGGTAAAGTTAGATAGCTGAAGTTCTTCACCAACAGTTCCAGCATTATATCCGCAAGGATGCACACTTTTCGACACAGCGATGATGTTAATCATACACGTAAAAAGCAGAGAACATAATGTGTGGGGATAAAACTTCTTAAAAACTAAATAAATCAACTCTACGCAACTATATTTTAAATGACTATATTTTAAATATAAAAAATATATTTAATATATATATATATATATATATATATATATATCACTCGTGAGCTGCCGGGGCCCGAAATGGGAGTAAAAATAGTGGCGCTGTACACTACCAGGCATGTTCGTGAGAGGCGAGAAAGGAGGGTTGGGCATGGGACTGGCTATCCCATTATGTAAGAAGATAAGCCGAAAAAACTCCATAAACATGGACAAGTCAAAGAAAATAATACAAGTAAATTCTTCATCCAGGAAAGATAAAGGCTCTCTGTACAGACAGAAGCAGAGATGAAGATGACGGGGAAGACATGGAATGATCTTAAAAGAAAAGCAAGAAACAAAACGACTTGGAAAGTGTTTGTTGAAGACATATGCTCCACAGGAAGCTGAAAGGTTGAATATATATATATATATTTCATTAATGAACTTTCTGAAATAGATATTTCCATAACGTATTCGTTGACAGTGTATATCATTACTGTTTCTCAAAATCGAGTTGTATGCTATGTAGTAAGATTTATGTGGCCTTTGCATTGTTAAATGTGTTTGATATGCGCCTACGTATTATTACGCTTCCACAAACAGGACCCTCGTACTTTTCTCTATCTGGTACTGTAAATATTATAATTACTCTTGTCTCCAAGAATTAAGCTAACGAAAATGGAATGCACCGATGGGGTAATTTTTCAATTACATAATTATAAATTTCAAATATAAACGTTTCAAATACTTGGGCAAAATAATAACATCAGATGGGAGATGCACCACAGAAATAAAAAGCAGAATGGCTCAGGCCAAAATGGCATTTCAGAAAATGAAAAATATCTTATGCAACAAATCTATGTCAATAAAAATGAGAAAGAGAGTTCATCGGTGCTATATAGAACCAATTCTGACCTATGGAAGCGAATCATGGACAGTAGATAAACAAATGAAAAAACGATTAGAGGCCACAGAGATTCTAAGAAGAATGTTGAAAGTTCCCTGGACAGCTAAAAAGACCAATGAGGAAGTTCTCAAAGAGGCCAACACAAAAAGGGAGCTCTTAAAAAACATCAGAAAAAAGCAATCAACATTTTTCGGGCACATCATGAGAAGAGGAAAGTTGGAATACTTGGTTACAACTGGTAAAATAGAAGGAAAGAGAGATCGCGGGCGACAAAGAGAGAAAATACTGGATAGTTTGGTGTCATGGCATGGAAAACAGCCAACAACAGAACTGATACGATGCACTGTAGATAGAAGATTGTGGAGGGACATGATCACCTACGCCAGCCGGTATGGCACATGATGATGATGAATTATAAATTTGACGCACATTTGTATTATCAATTTGTAAAATAGTATAAAATAAAGGGTAAAATAATATAGCTATATAAATCTGATAATTTAATTACCAATTCAAAAGAAGTAGTAGACGTATCTTCAATGAATATTCAACACAGTAATTCGTTTAGCATAACAACGTAATGATTTTGTATTCTTGTTTTCAAGATAAACAATATCGTAAGAGTCATATTCTTTTATTCTGACGCAAAACTAACCCAATTTAAGCAATAATTACGATTAGTTGACGCGTGTGTGTGTGTGTGTGTGTGTGTGTGTGTGTGTGTGTGTTTTATATTTAACAAAATAAGAAAATTTGAAATACTGAGCTCAGGTCAGGTCGGAGAGCTATCACTACTATTGTCCAACAGGGAAATAACTCTTAGAGGCAAAACGGGCACTCTGCACTGCGATCTTTTTTTTTCCCAATGTTCTGCTACCGATGCCAGTCTTAGACCCCTGACACAAGAACAATAAGAAAAATAACCACTACCGAGATGAAATGTGTTAGACGAGTGAAAACAGGCTGAGAGATGAAATCAGAAATGAAGATTTGAGAAAAAGCTAGCAATAATTACGCCATAAAACATATACAGAAACAACAAATAAAATAGTTTGACCAAGTGATAAGACAGAAAGACAAAAACACAACGAGCCTTTAATAAACGTTGCGAGAACACGAGATTCAAAGGCGGCCAACAAAAAAGATGGATTCATAGGATATTATAAATAGTAGGAAACAGCAGCAGAGATCAACTAAAGAGAAAAAGACCACAAATTATATCTCCTCTCGACGCTGAAAGGCAAATGAGGAAGAAAAGAAGAGGAACATCAGGTCCACCATCAATGGACGTGTTTCCAACAAATCTCCTCAATTTACTTTATAAGCCCCCAGTTTGGTGCATCCATAACAAAGTTTTCTTTGACGTATCATTGTGTAAGAAAACAGAACAGAAAATTGAGGCCTTTGAAATGTGGATTTATAGAAGAATAGGTAGAATTGGATGGAAACAAAAGATAACAAACGATAAAGTTTTAAAACAACTGAAAATAAAAAGAGAACTACTAAATACAATTAAGACAAGACAAATGAAATTTTTGGGGCATGTTAAAAGAGACAACAGCCTACTAAAAGTAATATTGGAAGGAAAAATACAAGGTAAAAGAGGCAGAAGCAGACCAAGACTAACATGGACGAGTAACATCAAAAGATGGTCAAGTCAATCTATGACAGCCTGCACCATCAAAGCAAGAAACAGAGTAGAATGGCGATCCATGGTAGCCAACCTTCGTTGCGGAGAAGGCACACGATGATGATGATGATCATTGTGTAATTGACGTTTGCTGTAAGACGTTACGTCCGTTCTAAATTAATGATGTAATTATCGTTACACCTTTCAGTAGCCGTGAAGGCTTACGGTAATAATATATGCAGTATATTTTACTATTTAAAATATTTAACTTTTATTTCAGTTTATCTTCCATTTTCATATTTTGTTTCAATTTTTATTTTTCTTCTTATATATATATATATATATATATATATATATATATATATATATATATATATATATATATTAATTTGAAAAATAACCCATTCGTGTTTATTTCATTAAAAGGACATTAGCAGAAAGATCCATAGAATTTTAAATAGATCTGCACTTATGTTTTCTAGTCGAAAGCAAAGCATATGACAAAGTAAACTAACAGAAAATATCAACATTTTAGAAAGTATTAATGCTGAGAAAAGAAAACTATCAACAACAATGCAGAAACGGAATATCAAGACGAAGGCACAGCAAATACGAGTTATTGAGTTATTTGCGGGTCATCATCATTGCACTCCGAACATGTCAATAGGTGCTCAGATCCCCTCCTCAGCAATTCCCTCAGTGTCCAGCGACTGACGACTCCTGTTCTATGTTGTTCAATAAGTCTTCTTACACAGCCACTAAGTTTCTCATTTCTGGCTGTGCCCATCTTAACTCCCATTTCCATCATCCAAAGAAGTGACGTGGATCTGTGTTTGTCGAAGTCCTGTGCTCTTCCCACATCTCGGAGGGCATTGATGATGTCCGCCCGATCCATTGGTTGCCCGTCCTCAACGACAGCGCAGCTAGCCAACCTGTCCTCTCTTTCATTTCCCCGTACTCTCGCATGTCCAGCAAATACGAGCAATGTAGTAGATGTAGCATTGCTGAGGGCTTGTATCTTTCAGATAGCAACTTGTGCTTGCAAATTATAGACACTCAAGCCAACGATGCAGATTGAAAATGGGTTCATTTGAAGCGCTAAATGCTGCAAAAAAATGTTCATAATACCTTGAATAATTAAAAAAAAATAGATAAAATGAAAACATACTAAAAGTCTTGAACATTGAAGATAACGGTCTTATAAACAATATCTTACACGGGAAAATGACATATTTCTGTCACTTTAGTAGAAAAGGTGGTCTGGACAGAACAATAATGGAAGACGTTAGACTTTGAATACGAGACAAGAGGAGACAAAGAACAAGGTGGTATCAAGACATCTAAGAGAACTTGAATGTGACTACAGTGGAAGTGCGATATCTGACTAGAGACAGAGATTCCTTCTTCACAGCGCTGAGTGCAACGTTCTGTAAGGACACATAGATGGTGATAATCACTGACAATAAACGTTGAACATTATAAATAATATGTACTGGGAGTCAAAAACAGTAATATGGAACGGTAGACAATTGGGATGCCTCAACAAATAAAACGATATGTTAGACAAGTATATGTATTATCATCATGAGTTGTTAGGAAGGGTTTTGTAATATTACCAAGAATTCTGTCAGGAAGGGTTTTGTAATATTACCAATAATTCTGTTAGGAAGGGTTTTGTAATATTACCAAGAATTCTGTTAGGAAGGGTTTTGTAATATTACCAGGAATTCTGTTAGGAAGGGTTTTGTAATATTACCAAGAATTCTGTTAGGAAGGGTTTTGTAATAGTACTAAGAAGTTGTTAGGAAAGGTTATGTAATATTACCAAGAATGTGTTAGACAGGATTGTGTACTATCATTATATTTATTATATTTCTTTTGTTACTGTATTACGATCCATAATGAATGTGGTCATTAAAAAAAGGAAAAATAAAAAAAAAATAAAAAAAATGGTATGTAAGAAGCTTTACGTGACAAGTGGACGACACAGACTAAACAACGTTTCGGCTCAATAGGCCTTCATTAGGAACAAACAAAAAAACACACACACAAAACTAATAACGAAACAACCAAAACAAAAACAATCGAAATGTGTTAAAGAAAACAAAATAAATAAAACTATCCTGTCAAATCCAAAATGAAATCGTAACCAAGTGCGGCTGTCGTGAACGTCGAGAAACGTGCAAAAAAAGTGCGTAAATGTACACAGAACCAGAGGAGTACACACAGGGGTTAGTGTGCAAACACAAAGGAGAAAGAATCGAATAGTAGACTAACAGGTGTAAAAAGACGGTAAGAGTGAGATGTCTGAGAGTGGGGTACAATAAAAACAAATGAGGGGTAAGGAGCACAGAAAAAAAAGGTATAGAGGAGAAAACCGAAGTGTCTCATAAGGGACTAGAGGAGAAGAACTATAAAAAGCATGGCATAGTAAGTAGACCAAAGAACCCAAATATGTGTAGTAGAGAAGGCTATGCAAATGGGAAGGAGCAACCAAAAGGAAACTATGCGTATGAGTGTGATACATTCATAAAAAAACCAGCTAAGGTGTACTAATGATGCTGCACCAGATACTGTCTCATTCGCTATTAAACGAAAATGAGTTAAAAATGATAAATGGACATTTTGTGATGGAAAGCGAATATATAGGCCTTAGCCTCCACAGCTAAAGACAGTATTCTCTCTACAGCTAAAGACAGTATTCTCACTACAGCTAAAGACAGTATTCTCTCCACAGCTAAAGACAGTATTCTCTCCACAGCTAAAGACAGTATTCTCACTACAGCTAAAGACAATATTCTCTCCACAGCTAAAGACAGTATTCTCTCCACAGCTAAAGACAGTATTCTCTCCACAGCTAAAGACAGTATTCTCTCCACAGCTAAAGACAGTATTCTCTCCACAGCTAAAGACAGTATTCTCACTACAGCTAAAGACAATATTCTCTCCACAGCTAAAGACAGTATTCTCTCCACAGCTAAAGACAGTATTCTCTCCACAGCTAAAGACAGTATTCTCTCCACAGCTAAAGACAGTATTCTCTCTACAGCTAAGACAGTATTCACTCCACAGCTAAAGACAGTATTCTCTCCACAGCTAAAGACAGTATTCTCTCCACAGCTAAAGACAGTATTCTCTCCACAGCTAAAGGCTGTATTCTCTCCACTGCTAAAGACAGTATTCTCTCTACAGCTAAAGACAGTATTCTCTCCACAGCTAAAGACAGTATTCTCTCCACACCTAAAGGCTGTATTCTCTCCACAGCTAAAGACAGTATTCTCTCTACAGCTAAAGACTGTATTCTCTCCACAGCTAAAGACAATATTCTCTCCACAGCTAAAGACAGTATTCTCTCCACAGCTAAAGACAGTATTATCACCACAGCTAAAGACAAGTTTTCTCTCCACAGCTAAAGACAGTACTATCTCCACAGCTAAAGACAAGTTTTCTCTCTACAGCTAAAGACAGTATTCTCTCCACAGCTAAAGACAGTATTCTCTCCACAGCTAAAGACAGTATTCTCTCCACAGCTAAAGACAGTATTCTTAACAAAGACAACATTTTCTTCGAAATGCGAAATTAAAGTATGTAAAATAAACATAATAATGTATCTAACAGTTAAATTAATAGAGAGACGAGACAAACAACGACGTTTCGACCAAAGCCTTTATCAGGTACAAAACAACAAATATACAAAGATCATGATAGCAAATACTATTCTAAAATAATAGATTGTCTCGTTTTTTTTTTAAAACTAATTTAGCTGCTCGATGCAATTTTATGTTTATTTTACATATTCTCTGCAGCTCTGCTCGCGGCTCCATATAATATTTAATATTTTATTTGTCCTTATCGCTATTTATTTAGATGGAATAATAAAATAAGATAGGATATCGCACGATATCACATAACTGTGTCCATTTCCGCTGAATAGAAACAGGTGAATTATTTCGATTTCTGGGAACTGTTTCCTCTCGATGTACAGAGGATGTGAGGTAGAGTTCAGCTGAAACAAAGAACATATTCTAGAGAATGTAAAAAGATATTAAGTAACCCATTTTGATCATGGGAAAAAGAAGTAGAGTGCGCAAACGTTATGTATGTCTTGACATATAGAGGTCAATCCTGGACACGTGGGTAGAAGAAAGCAAACTCGTTTGGAGGCCACACATGCATGATTTTAGAGAGTAACGGGAGCCTTATAACAAGGAAACATTAACAATGTTGAATCAGGTAATGAGGAAGGTAAGCTGAAATATTTTGAGGGACGAAGAGATAAAAACAGAAACAAGATACTAAACAGTTTAACAGAATGATTTGGTTTAGGAAGTAACCGTAGAGTTGATAAACAGAACGTTGAGGAGAGACGTAATAATTTACGCCAACTTGCATGGCACTTGATGATGATAAATATAATGATACTGTTTACTTGGCCGATGAACTGGGTTAAAAAATGTTATTTTTACATGCACTGTTAATTAGTCGTTTTTGTTTTTGGTTTTTTAAGCATTGTCCAGCCAAGGTTGGTGCGATCATTTGAATTCTTGTCATGCTCTCCATATTTGTTTTTGTTCGTCAAGAATAAGAGTTGATCGTTCTGTCCCATAATTCAAGTCGAGCTGCTACATTGACGTTGTAGCCATCACAACTTTTTCACGACAATTTTGGAATTGGCTTTGCCCTCCTGTTTCTAATTTGTAATAACTTGTCAATGGCTGAGCTATATGTCTCATAATGTGGAGGTGGAAAAGAATCATGATCAGCACTGGTTTCATAAACCTGACTTCACATCGTAGAGTCCGCTAATTGTTGATAGTTTGCGCATTGCATGTCCAACGCCGTTCTCTCGTATCGACTCATTGAGCATTTTGTTAAAGATTCACTTCAAAGTAGAAGGGAAGACCAGGTTCTCTTCTGGTTTATTAACACATAGATTTTAATCGTTTAAATTTTAACTGTCATTTTTCTACATCACTTACTTAGATCGTGTCAAGAATGAACAAGTTCTGCAAAGGATACAACAAGTAATCGGAGTATGTGATGCCTTTTTGACTGTTGTGAAGAAACGCAAAATTAAGTTGTTTGACACACGTATCTGCAGCGTCCGACCTGACACCGGCTATTCTGCAGAAAGCTGTGAAAAGAGAGAGAAGGAGAGCTAGACAGAGAAGAAGATGAGAAGATAACATCAAAGAATAAACATGCCTCGACTTTGCAGAGTCTCAAAGAATGACTGAAAAGAGAAATCGATGGAGAAGAGACCACGAAGTCTATTGTGTATTGATTAACGAAGATTATTTTCATTTGAAAGAAAGAACTCTAACACACCTTGAGTGTTTTTAGTTCTCGTATATATTTTATATTATCGTTAGTACATTTTTAAAATCTGGTCACATTATTCTCTGGTCGTCTTTCCATCTCAGAAAAATTGTTTCACCCACTTATGGGTAAATAACCTAGGAGCCGTCGATCGATGATGAACCCGACTTTCCACATTTAGCAGACCAGTTCCCTAATCACTGCTCTTCTGTGGATCCCTAAGAGAGGAAATAAACATATTGTTTTTGTTGGACACTTGACAGACAACAACTCTAGAACCACAAGAGAACAGATTTTATGAAAATGGAGACAAAACGACACAAAGATTCACCTACACTTAAAAAGCTGATTGTGAAATGTCAACAACACATATGTCAAGCAGAAAGAGAAACAGGAAGATAAAGTTACAATGGCATGACAAGGAATGTCCGAAACAGTTTTCTTCGCCCACTTATCATTTTTAAACATCATCTAGAGAAAGACGTAGCAAGTTATTACATGTTCCTGATTGTCAGTCAAAGATGTGCACTAGCGTGTTCTCGACATTTAATTCGAGCATAAGGAAGTTCATAAAATGTGTCATTTGAAATATTGACAACCGGTTATCACGGCTTAAAGTATTTGTATTAAATATCATCATCAACTAAGTATCCTGCCTACTGGCGTAGGAGATCATGCCTTTTCATATCTTCCTGTTTCTACACCTTTTTATAACCTCAATTGTTGGATTCTTGCCATATTTTTTTCTTCAACTGTCAGGTGTATTTTCGATTTTTAAAAACTCTATATCTTCTGTCATCACTTGTTCCTGCTACCAAAATACATTCCATTTGCTCATTTCTATGGTCAAGAAATATGGTCTTCATATGGTCAAGAAATATGGTCTTCATAAGGTCAAGAAATATGGTCTTCATATGGTCAAGAATGTGGTCTTCATATGGTCAAGAAATATGGTCTTCATATGGTCAAGAATGTGGTCTTCATATGGTCAAGAAATATGGTCTTCATATGGTCAAGAATGTGGTCTTCATATGGTCAAGAAATATGGTCTTAATATGGTCAAGAAATATGGTCTTCATATGGTCAAGAAATATGGTCTTAATATGGTCAAGAAATATGGTCTTCATAAGGTCAAGAAATATGGTCTTCATATGGTCAAGAATGTGGTCTTCATATGGTCAAGAAATATGGTCTTCATATGGTCAAGAAATATGGTCTTCATATAGTCAAGAAATGATGATTGTTTGCACTTGATGTTGATATTACATTTATTATAATTTTCCTCTCGGGCCGAAGACGACACATAAGGCGGAAGTCATAGTTCACCAAGATTGACGATTTGCTGCTAGTTCTTGTAGTTCTTGTAGTTCTTGTAGTTCTTGTAGTTCTTGGTTGTTTCTTAGTCTCATGGATGAAGAGGTAAAGGCAACAAGATGCAGCAAGATGCGTAGAGATGCAAGGATGTTTCTTAGTCTCATGGATGAACCTTCCCTAGCAATTGTTCTGCATAGCGATTCTCTGGGTCTGCCTTGTTTTCTTTTACCGCATGGTTATCACATGAATACTTGGTAGGGAAATCTTTCTTCATTCGTTCTCAGCACATGCCGGATGTATTTCCAAAGCTTTCTTCTTACAGAGTATGAATTCCTGTTTTGAATCAAACACTCTCTTATCCGATCGTTTGAATTGTATTGTTTCTGGTATATATTTGTGATCTTACGACGACATTTGTTTTCAAAGACATTTAATTTCATATCCAAAATCTTGGTGGATTTCCAGGTTTCACATCCATGTGTTAGTACTGGTATCACACAGGAGTCGAAACAACCTAAGTTTTGCTTCTTTACTGAGAACTTTGAATCTCCAGACGTTCATCAATTTGTTCAAAACATTTGATGCTAGTGCAACACTTCTCATGATTTCTGTCATTATATCTCCATCTCTGGACATTGTTCTGCTTAAGTTGGTAAAATTTGTAACTTTTTGTAAAATGTCATTGTTAATTATTATATCAGACGCTTTGTTGGTAATATCTTTCGTTTTGATCGTGTAGAGGAGGATCGTGTAGAGGAAGATCGCGTAGAGGAGTATTTGACCATCTTGATAAAAATCTTACATATTTCTTCAGTCCTTTAAAAAAAAAAATCATAAATTGCCCTTTTCCTTTAGCTGGACATTGTATGTCTCAAAATTCTTCTCGACTATTGTCAAATCTTTCACGTTTCACTTCCATACTTCGGAAGCAGAAGCTGTGAATAAACCAACATGCACGAAGCTAAAGCATGCCCCGACCATATGTCACCCCAGAACAGACCAGGGCAGACGTTTGAGCCATCTTTACAGCTTAGGAATAAACCACACTGAAGAATGTCAGTGCGGAAGATGTGCCCAGACTTCGGAATGTGTTCTTCAGCTGTGTAACAGTTGTATTGAAATTGACGTGAAATCTGGCACACACAATTTGTGGGGACAATATGAAGACGTGGAAAGTATTGCGAACTGCGTGCTGGTGACATAGAAAACGATATAATATTACCTGAAAATTGGCGAATACGAAGAGAGACAGAGAGAGAGAGAGAGAGAGAGAGAGAGAGAGAGAGAGAGAGAGAGATAATTCCATATAACAAGACTGGCTGGAGATAAGGCTGGAGAACTCTTGATTTTATTATATTTCTTATCGAAAATTGTTGCATATCTTATTCATTGTTTGGAATTTGGTATTTGTCTGAATATTTTTTACATTTATGTAGTTTATAGAAACAGACAGATACAGATCAGATAGATACAGATTTAACATGAGAATACAAAAAGCAAATGCTCACATACCAGCTTTCACCATTGTTAAGACATCCAAACATTTCTATGGCAGCTAAACAACAAATGATAAATCGCATTTTCATACCAACTTTGTGCTATGAAAGTCAAACATGAACCCTTTCAAAATCGCATTTAAGAAAGATCACTACATGTGAGATGCGATGCTTGAGAAAAGTAACAAACAACACAAGAAGAAATAGAATACCAAATGAAATCATAAGAAAAATGGTAGGAACAAAACCCTGCCAAGAATATATAGAACAACAACAACTTAAATGGTTTGGCCACCTGGTCAGAATGAATCCGCACCAATCACCATCAAGGGCGTTCTTCTTGAGAATGCATGGAAAAAAACCAAGTGGAAGACCCAAAAGAAGATGGATAGATGCAGTGACAGAGACATGTAACAACAAAGGAAAATCACTAATTCAGACAGTTCGAGCAGCGCAAGAACGACAAATTATATAACCACGATATCTTTTCGGTACCAGTGAGAAAGAGAAAGAAGAAGATACGAAAGAAAGATAGAAACAGACACAATCATTAGATTAGGCAAATAACAAATATTTAATTGATCATTGATTCTTAAAGATTGTCCAAGAAGAGTTCTTAAAAACTCAAGAAATAGAGAATTAGAAACAATTAAAATTCAAAATCTGATAGGAAAACAATATTAGATAGTCTTTGTGCGATCGAGGTCAAATGTAGGGAATAAAAATGGAGCACCGATAGCAGGAGACCATTCGCTTTCTGTCTCTAGAAGAATCTGTCTCTAGCCAGATCTCCCGCTTCTTCATTTGTCACGTTCAAGGTCTCTTTGGTGTCTTTAAGACACCCTCATCTTAGTCTGCCTCTGATGCATCGCCCAGGAACAGTACTTTCCATTATTGTTCTTTCATGGTCACTCTATCTTTCAACGTGGCCATTGTATTGTAATTTCCTTTGTAGAATGGTGTTTATAAGCCAGTTCTTTTTAATGTTTAAGTCTTGTAATGTCTTCATTGCTCTTTTTCATTATCTTAAGGATTCTTCTGTAAAATTTTCTTTTGAATGGATCGATTTTCGTCCTTACTGTTTGCGAGATTGTCTATGATTCACAACCGTATGTTACTATCGAGAAGATACATGCAATTTTAATTCTACTGCTTTTCTGGTATTATACCACAGGTTCTTCATAGCGTTTAATTTTAATTTACTCCATTATTTTACCTCCATTGTTAATTGCAACAGACCCTATATATTCATAGTTTGTTACAATTTCAGTTCTTCACTGTTGGTGATGATTTTAGGTGGGTGTTTTGTTTTGTCAATGGACATTATCTTAGTTTGCTGTATGTTTATATAGAGGTTTTGATCTTCACTGTGCTTTGTTTACACATTCAGTTTTCTCTTTTAATCTTTCTTCCCTGTTTGAGAGGAGAATTGTGTCATCAACGTATCCGAGTTCTAGAATTATGATTGTTATTGAAGTGTATTATAAATACGTTAATCTCCAATGCTTAAGTTAGTCCTATTATATGGCTGTGAAACATGGAGAACACCAAAATTACAATCACGAAGACATAGACCTGTATTAATGGATGCTTGCGTAGAAGAAAAGGACGGAAATGGCACGACAACATAACTAACATAGAGCTATGGAAAAGTACCAGTCAAATACCAGTGGATAACGAGATAAAACGAGATGGCGCTGGATATGCCACACACTGCGGAAGCCAAATGAGAGCATTACACTTCAGGCAATTTTTTTTTTTTTTTTTTTTTTTTTTTTTGAATTCTCAGGGGAAAAGACAAAAGAAGAAGACCTAAATATTCTTGTAGAAGACAGATGGAAGCAGAGATAAAGATGATGGGGAAGACATTAAATGATCTTAAAGAATGGCAAGAAACAGAACGACTTGGAAAATGTTTGTTGAAGACCTATGCTCCACAGGGAGTTGAAAGGTAGAAGAGAAGAAAAATTAAAGTGTGTTATTAAGGGACTGTTTCCCATTATTTGGGAACCACAATAATTTTTTTTTACATTAACAAGTAACCCAAGACTCTTTCACGCACTCGCCAGAATCACACCCCCCCCCCCCCCCCCCCTTTTTCAACATACACAGCTATATATGTAACGAGCAGTAAACTTTCCAAGAATTTTTTTCTGAATATAACTCTCAATAAATTTGTAGTAAGCAGGTTGTAATGAGTGCATCTGGAAAACCTGCTTCAAAATGTGGTGTGGTAAAGTGTAGTTACATGATTACAACTGGTAAAATGTTGATACATATAGGACACAGATGGTAATGAGCAATTTCTCATAAAACAAATTACGTGTCAAGGAACTACTTGGCTCCAACAATAATTCATTCTGCACTTCATTTGGAACATTAGCTACACTCACCAGATAATGTGGGTTCTGTGTTTAATGTGGGTTCTGTGGGTAATGTGCAACTATTTTATGCTCAATGGAGTCTCTATTATTTTAAGTATTCGCAGCGGTTGTCATAGCAACCCTATGTCATTCTACTTCATTAAAAAAAATACTATTGGTCGTTTCAAAATATTTTGAAGGTGTTTAAAATTCCATATCTCTGCAACCAATTGATTGATAATGCTGAAATTTTGCATATGGTCTTGTGATTTTTTGGTCCCAAGAAGTACATTCATTTCCTCACCAACAAACGTATAGTTTTAAATATTCTTTATTTGAAGTATACAAATTTAAGGCATTTTGGTCAAACCATATATTTGGAGGAATTACCGCTTCATATGAGTGAGCACCCACGGACTTGTCATCTTGAACGTAATGCGCGCCAATTTCCCTGTTTTAAGCACTAAAAAACACATAAAACGCGTCATAGTTATAATTTTATATCCGGTGCATCCCATTTCCTGTCGTTTTGTTGTGATTTATGTGCAACGGCGTATCCTAATTATTGGGTAATTTCGTTAAATTTGTGATCTGTTAGTCAATGGGTATAAAAGTAAAGTTCCTTACATTGCAATCAGTGGCAATAAAGGTGTATAAATATTTTTGCATAGAAGCTAAGCGTGGAAAACTGTATCGAAGCATCTCAAAGCCAGAAAAGAGAACTATTCACGCATTGGGTATAAGCAAACGCTTTTTCAAACAAGTGCTTAAAGCTAACGGAGTGTCCAGTTCAATCAAGACTAGGACGCTAGGAAGAAAGAAAGTAGTAGATAGTTTTGACAAGGAAGTGATTAGAAGAGCAATTTGTAAAATGTTCGATTCCAAAGAAACTGTGACTTTAAGAAAACTGAAAATTCGACTGAGAGCAGAAAATGACATTGTTGTGTCGAAAACAACATTATGGAGAACTGTTAGAAGCATCGGTTTTACGTTTAGAAAGTACGATAGTGGTAGAAATGTCATCTGCGAGAAGCCGCACTTAGTTTCTATGAGGAGTAAATATTCACGTGAAGTACGGGAAATGCGTAACCAAGGTTATATTGTATTTCTAGATGAATCTTGGATAAATTCTCACCACACAAGTGCCAAGGAATGGCAGTTATCAGATGGAAGTATTAAAAGATGTGTACCCACTGGAAAAGGACAGCGTATTATAATGGCACATGCAGGCAGCCGAAAAGAAGGGTTGGTGAAAAATGCAGAACTTATATTCACCTCTAATTATACTGACAACAGGGACTATCACACCGAGATGAATGGCCATATATTTAGAGAGTGGATTGAAAATACTCTTCTTCCAATTCTAGACAGACCATCCTGTCTGGTAATGGACAACGCGTCGTACCACAACGCTGTGGCAGAAGAAGACAAAATTCCTACATCTACCAGTACAAAAGATGTTATAAAGATTTGGCTAAGAAAGGAAGGAATTCCATTTAACGAGGGATTTTTGAAACCTGAATTACTGTCATTTGTTAAGAAATCGCAAAAGACCAAAGTATTCCAAATAGACAAAATCATTCAACAGCATGGTCATACGTGCTTGAGACTGCCCCCTTATCATCCACAATTAAACCCCATTGAACTCGTTTGGGCAAAAATTAAAGGGCAGGTGGCAGCTGAGAATACAAGTTTTAAACTATGCGATATAAAAGGACTGACATATGCTGCTCTATCACAGATTGACAAAGATTTTTGGTGCAAATGTGAAGATCATGTCTTAAAAGAAGAAAATGACTATTGGAAAAAAGATGGACTATCGTTCGTTCAGCCCAGATTAGTTATCAATATGTTAGACTCCTCTGATTCAGAATAAATGAAATAATAATGGACGTTTTTATATGTCCGCATGATCAATCTTTAGCTAAAGTTGATAACGTTTTGAAAATGTAAAGATTCTTGATATGTGTACTGCAGGCATGCAAAGAAACTAAATCACTTTCATATGTCTTGTTTACGTAAAATAATGAAATTCACATGGAAAGACATAAAATGAACAATGTAGCTCTTTACAGTGAAGAGGATCCCGTGCTTACATCGGACTCTTTAGTCACATGCGTACCCATAAACAATAACTTTGCTTGATATGTCATGCTCGTTATCGCTCGCAACGGATAATTAATTTTTTTAAATGTATTCTTTGTTGTATATTGTTTAAATAGTTTTCATTAATGGAACTGTTTATACGCTGATTTGTTTTAGACCGTCTGTAAAGGCTATAACATTGACATTCTCATAGTATTTTAAAGAAAGTAAACAATAGAAAGTAAACAGTTGATAAACGCCTCCAACTTTCAAGTTGTGTAGAGACGCCTATGTCGAGAAGCTGATTTCCATTAATGTACGGTAAATTATTTTCTCCAGGAGCAAAAAGATCCGTAAATTCACTGAGATCAAAGGAAAGTGCTGCTTCATGATGAAGCATACTTCCTACATCATTAAATTTTGTGAAATCGGTGGGACCTTGGAAAAACAAGGCCAGGTGCAAAAAATCAAGTTTGTAAGTGCAGGGAAAGAGGAGATATTTCATGTTAATCGTGAACATTTAGATTTGAAACGACCAATAGTTGTAAAATATGGCAGTGTTGCTAAGACAGGATGAGTTCGATATTTCAACCAATCCAGTTAAAGGTTTGCCCAGCAATAAATGGAGATAGAATATTGTTTTCTGGAAAGAAAGACTGCACTGGCGAAGCGCTTACTACAGTGATACAATTTTAGCAACAGAAAGTATAATTATGGGTATTAACATTCTACTCCATATTTACTAATACTATACTCCATAAGTACTCAATTTATATACCATAAGTACTCAATCTATACTTTATAAGTACTCAATCTATACTCCATAAGTACTCAATCCATACCCCATAAGTACTAACACTATGCTCCATAAGTACTCAATCTATACTCCATAAGTACTCAATCCATACTCCATAAGTACTAACACTATGCTCTGTAAGTACTCAATCTATACTCCATAAGTACTCAATACATAGTACTAACACTATACTTCATAAGTACTCAATCCATACTCCATAAGTACTAACACTATGTTCCATAAGTACTCAATCCATACTCCATAAGTACTAACACTATGTTCCATAAGTACTCAATCCATACTCCATAAGTACTCAATACATAGTACTAACACTATACTCCATAAGTACTCGATCTATATTCCACAAGTACTCAATCCATAAGTACTAACACTATACTCCCTAAGTATTCACACTATACTCCCTCAGTATTCACACTATACCCCATAAGTATTCACACTATACTCCCTAAGTATTCACACTATACTCCATAAGTATTCACACTATACTCCATAAGTATTCACACTATACTCCATAAGTATTCACACTATACTCCATAAGAATTCACACTATACTCCATTAAGTACTAACACTAACTAGACTCCATTGTAACTAACACTATACACCATATTAACGCTATACTCCATGCCATACGCACTAACCAATAGAGAAGTTTATTAATTTGGTCGCCTTTGTTTGTCTAAACTAAATCAAGCTTTTGATAATAGAGCCCACTTAACCTTTCTTCCAAACAACAGCAATTTATTCAAGACACACAAACCACAAAGGAATCTATTTGATCTTTTGTTCTTGTAGTGCAGTAGTTTTGTTATTCTCATCTTCCGTTGCCATTTACGCTGATTATATCTTGTCACAGATTATATTCCCAACATGTTTAAAGAGCTGACATCGTAAAATCAATAAGATAATAATGTCATTACTGTAATGAGAATACTCGTATTTAAAACCTACTTGTAAGCGACCTTCCAGAACTTTGTTGTCTTAGTTTTATATCATCATCATCATCGAGTGCCTTCTCCGCAACGAAGGTTGGCTACCATGGATCGCCATTCTACTCTGTTTCTTGCTTTGATGGTGCAGGCTGTCATAGATTGACTCGTCCATCTTTTTATGTTACTCGTCCATGTTAGTCTTGGTCTGCCTCTGCCTCTTTTACCTTGTATTTTCCTTTCCAATATTACTTTTAGTAGGCTGTTGTGTCTTTTAACATGCCCCAAAAATCTCATTTGTCTTGTCTTAATTGTATTTAGTAGTTCTCTTTTTATTTTCAATTGTTTTAAAACTTTAGCGTTTGTTATCTTTTGTTTCCATCCAATTCTACCTATTCTTCTATAAATCCACATTTCAAAGGCTTCAATTTTCTGTTATGTTTTCTTGTCTAATGTCCATCTTAGTTTTACATGTATTTTCTTTATTCCAAATGAATATATATCAACTCACATTTCTTTATCATTCCTCTAAACGACGTGCTATGCTCTTATGTTAAATATTACTAAACTATCTTTTCATTAGTTGAAATCATTTCATTCGATATTTCTGCTTCGCGAGCAAGCTCAACTGACATTAATTAAAAGCAATGCTCAGAAATATATTCCATTGCACTTTTGAAATTCCCAGAATAATTTATCAGTGTATTTTTGTTCCTAATTCCATGTTATCTACCGAACACTTCCGTAATTATTATCTATCTCTTTTCCAATCAATCTCTACATTATCTCAAAACATTTTCTATATTTTCTCAAAATAGCTCTCCAGTTTCTCTCTAAACACTCTTGTGTTTGAAAATTCTCTTTTAAATGTTGCAGTAACTCTCTATATTCTTTTTAATCACTCTTTGGTTTATCTCTAATTATTCTCACTCTTCTCCAAAGACTATCTAGTCTCTTTTTACTTACTCTCTATCTTCTATCTAATCCCGCTCTAGTTTTAGTTTCTTTCTAATTACTCTCTATCTTCTCAAAAAAATCACCTCTAAACTCTTTCTATCTCCTCTATATCTTCTTTTTATATATTTTCTCGTGAACTAATGTGTTTTTTCTCTTTAAACCCGTGAATATTTTTTTTCTGGAATTCTTTTATAATTGCTATTGTCTTCTTTATAATGCTCACTATCATTTGTTTAATCCCGAAGAAAGGAGGAAGAAATGTCTCCTGCATTATTTTTCTCTATCTTTACTCCAGCACATGTTTCCCTGTATTTTCAATACTTGGATGTCTTTTCTAAATCCGTATCACTGTTGCATTTCTATACCCAATCTATCTTATCTTGAACACATTTCCATCTTCTCAGTAGCTCTTCTCTGGTGAAATTAAAGCTCTCATACCAACAAGTTCTGGCGACTGATCGCGACATGCGGGCTTTATTCTCCACCGCAATAGACCCCAGCAATGGGATAAATGACGTCACGATATTTACGCTTATGTATATATTTCTTTCTTTTCTTTTTACACTTCTTTGCTCTCTTTCTCTCTCTCTCTCTCTTTCTCTCTCTCTCTCTGATTCTCTCTCTCTCGAAACACACTCTGCTATCACTCTAAAGCTCCACCAAATTATATCTAAATCCATTCTGCCTTTCTCTAACTCAATGTCTGCCTTTCTTAGAAGCCAACACGAAACCCAAACCCATATCTATTATATTTCTTTCTCTGTCCTCGGTCTAAATCTCAGTCATTTCTATAAATTATGCCTGTCTTCTCGCAAACTTCTATCCAACTTTTATATAGTCTATCTCTGTTTACTCTAGGACATTTGCATGTTTTCGTCACAATCTACACTATCTTTTCTCTAATGTCCCTCTATATCTTCATTAACCCCGCTCTATCTTCATTCTAACCCCATATATACCTTCATTTTAACTCAACTCTGCATTTTGAATTTTCTTTGTGTTCGCTTTCAACACTCTTTGTCTTCATTCTACTATCCCTCTCCCCTTTTCTCTCTTCCTTATCCTTCTTCGCCGAGGTTAGTAGAATCTGTAACAACAACCTTTGCTAGCATCATGAATATAATCCTTGAGTCCACGCCTGTAAAACACGCTCTTAACCTTTGCTGAAACAGTGTACTAATTAGAGACAAGTTTCTCCTAAATGAATTATAAACTGTCCAGTTCAAAGTCACCAAAGTAACCGATAGTTTCCGATCTTCTTTGATGGTAAACACGTAAAATAATTGGAAAGTAATTAATTATTTAGACAGGTAATTATTTAACCTGACCAAAATATCTTAAAATTAACTGCATTTTCGAAGCATAGAAACTGCGCTTACAAAAATCAAATTAATATTCATATACAGTTCGAGTTATGCACGACAAATCGCTGTCTGTTGGACTACACTTAACAGCCAAGTAGGGATGTAATTGTTGATATAGACATATAAAATATAAAAGGTATTTTAAAAGGATATAATTTACACGGTCAATGAACTAGTTGAAACAGGTCTTGATTGAAATATATTAAAGAAAAATGTTAACAGCACCAAATATATATGTATACTTTCGTTCAATGTGGATAATAACAGATAATTAATTCTGTGATGAATGTGAAAATTATATTCAGAATGATGACTATGATGATGATAATCGGATGCCACGTGGTCGACACGCGCTGTTGACACTTGGATCCTGGTAACCGATATATCGATTGCAATTTATTCTTTATTCTTTATTTCCCGAGTTCTGCTCAAAGAAGTGAAGAATTGTCCATACTAGGCATACTACAATACTGGGTCTATCAACAGTCTCCATCCCAATCATATTAATACTAGGTCTTCTGTATCAACAGTCTCCATCCCAATCATATTAATACTAGGTCTTCTGTATCAACAGTCTCTATCCCAATCATATTAATACTAGGTCTTCTGTATCAACAGTCTCCATCCCAATCAAATTAATACTGGGTCTTCTGTATCAACAAGTCATATTAATACAAGGTCTTCTGTATCAACAGTCTCCATCCCAATCATACTAATACTAGGTCTTCTGTATCAACAAGTCATATTAATACAAGGTCTTCTGTATCAACAGTCTCCATCCCATTCATACTAATACTAGGTCTTCTGTATCAACAATCACCATCCCAGTCATACTAATATTAGGTCTTCTGTATCAACAGTCTCCATCCCAGTCATACTAATACTAGTTCTTCTGTATCAAGTCTCCATCCCAGTCATACTAATACTAGGTCTTCTGTATCAACAATCTCAATCCCAGATAACTGCTATAGCAGGTCGTTTATAACAACAGTCTCCATCCTAGTCATACTGGAACACTATGTCTTCTGTATCAACAGTCTACACCCCACACATGCCTCAATAGTAGGTCTTCTATATCAACAATCTCCATCTCACACATATATAATAGTAGGTCTTCTGTATCAACAGTCTCCATCTCAGTAATACTAACACTAGGTCTTCTGTATCAACAGTCTCCATCTCAGTAATACTAATACTAGGTCTTCTGTATCAACAGTCTCCATCCCAGTCATACTAATACTAGGTCTTCTGTATCAACAGTCTCCATCTCAGTAATACTAATACTAGATCTTCTGTATCAGCAGTCTCCATCTCAGTCATACTAATACTAGGTCTTCTGTATCAACAGTCTCCATCCCAGTCATACTAATACTAGGTCTTCTGTATCAACAGTCTCCATCTCAGTAATACTAATACTAGGTCTGCTGTATCAACAGTCTCCATCGCAGTCATACAAATACTAGGTCTTCTGTATCAACAGTCTCCATCTCAGTCATACTAATACTACTTCTTCTGTACCAACAGTCTCCATCCCAGTCATACTAATACTAGGTCTTCTGTATCAACAGTCTCCATCCCAGTCATACTAATACTAGGTCTTCTGTATCAACAGTCTCCATCTCAGTAATACTAATACTAGGTCTGCTGTATCAACAGTCTCCATCCCAGTCATACAAATACTGGGTCTTCTGTATCAACAGTCACCATCCCAGTCATACTAATACTGGGTCTTCTGTATCAACAGTCACCATCCCAGTCATACTAATACTAGGTCTTCTGTATGAACAGTCTCCATCCAAGTCATACTAATACTGGGTCTTCTGTATCAACAGTCACCATCCCAGTCATACTAATACTAGGTCTTCTGTATCAACAGTCACCATCCCAGTCATACTAATACTAGTTCTTCTGTATCAACAGTCACCATCCCAGTCATACAAATACTAGGTCTTCTGTATCAACAGTCACCATCCCAGTCATACTAATACTAGGTCTTCTGTATCAACAGTCACCATCCCAGTCATACAAATACTGTGTCTTCTGTATCAACAGTCACCATCCCAGTCATTCTAATACTAGGTCTTCTGTATCAACAGTCTCCATCCCAGTCATATTAATACTAGGTCTTCTGTATCAACAGTCTCCATCCCAGTCATACTAATACTGGGTCTTCTGTATCAACAGTCTCCATCCCAGTGATACTAATACTGGGTCTTCTGTATCAAGTCTCCATCGCAGTCATACTAATACTAGGTCTTCTGTATCAACAATCTCAATCCCAGTCATTCTAATACTAGGTCTTCTGTATCAACAGCCTCCATCCCAATCATACTAATACTAGGTCTTCTGTATCAACAGTCTCCATCCCAGTCATACTAATACTGGGTCTTCTGTATCAACATTCTCCATCTCAGTAATACTAATACTAGGTCTTCTGTATCAACAGTCTGCATCCCAGTAATACTAATACTATGTCTTCTGTATCAACAGTCTCCATCCCAGTCATACTAATACTGGGTCTTCTGTATCAACAATCTCAATCCCAGTAATACTAATACTGGGTCTTCTGTATCAACTGTCTCCATCCCAGTAATACTAATACTAGTTCTTCTGTATCAAGTCTCCATCCCAGTCATACTAATACTAGGTCTTCTGTATCAACAATCTCAATCCCAGATTACTGCTATAGCAGGTCGTTTATAACAACAGTCTCCATCCTAGTCATACTGGAACACTATGTCTTCTGTATCAACAGTCTACACCCCACACATGCCTCAATAGTAGGTCTTCTATACCAACAATCTCCATCTCACACATATATAATAGTAGGTCTTCTATACCAACAATCTCCATCTCACACATATATAATAGTAGGTCTTCTATACCAACAATCTCCATCTCACACATATATAATAGCAGGTCTTCTATACCAACAATCTCCATCTCACACATATATAATAGTAGGTCTTCTATATCAACAGTCTACATCCCACACATGCTGCAATAGTAGGTCTTCTATATCAACAGCCTCCATCTCACACATATTGCAATAGTAGGTCTTCTATATCAACAATCTACATCTCACACATATTGCAATAGTAGGTAGGTCTTCTATATCAACAACCTCCATCCTAGAACCACTACAATACTAGATTTCCCATATCAACAGTCGTCATTACTACTTAAATTATATTTATGAGCAGTTTCAATAAAAAGACACGGTTAGACTAATTCACTGAGTGTAAATTGATTGAACATAAAAGAAATTGCCCTAAAACACTCTGAAGTAATAATTTGTTTTCAAACTAAAATGCATCCAGGCCAGAAAAGCAATTATTGGAGTCTTTTGAGGTGATCAACTAAACCGGTGGTTCTCAACCATTTTTTAGATGTGCCACCGCCTTTTTTCATGGTAAAAAAACATTACTCAAAGCCCCCCTGGAAGCGAGCTTTCTTTCTTTTAACCTACAAAAAGTTGTATCACACAAGGCTCCGTAAAAACATTCTTTTGGTATTAGTGTAGGAAGCGTTCTAGAACATTCGCGCTGCATATATTATGCAATGACTTGAGCGCACAACAGAGCTGCCATGAAGTAAAAAAGTAAAGTACCCCCCGTCACGCCAAGTGGCGTATAGGGAAATATGGTGTTAGTGACCCTATATTTTACAGACCTTCAGCACATGATTTTTGGGGTAATATGGTCAGTATTACGCCCGTGCTGCTTTACTTTCCCAGAAATAAATCCGGTACCCATTTAAGGCTGGGTGAACCCGGAAGCCGTCGGTTGGGATCGAACCCTACTCCTTGTCCGTAGTAGTCCAGTTCACTAACCACTGAGCTATCGCGGCTTACCAAGCTGCCATGAAGGCTGAGTAAAAATATGTTTCCCATGTTTCTTCCAATGGACTGGCGGCACAGGGCATGACAAACAGGATGGGAAGTAAAGGCATATAAATAGGGCAGAACACAGAGATAGAGAGTGAGAAGGGAGGAGGCAAAACAAAACAGGACACACATGATAGAAATAAAAGCAGGATAGTACTGGACAGACAAGACTATCAGGAAGAGACAAGGGATACAGGAGACGACAAGATGCGACGGGAAGGGATTCAGCTGGAAAGGATGCGACGGGAAGAGATGCAGCGGGAAAGGATGCGACGGGAAGGGATGCAGCGGGAAAGGATGCGACGGGAAGGGATGCAGCGGGAAAAGATGCGACGGGAAGGGATGCGACTGGAAGGGATGCGACGGGAAGGGATGCGACTGGAAGGGATGCAGCGAGAAGATTTGCGACGGGAAGATTTCCAATGGAAAGGGGTGCGACGGGAAGGGATGCGACGGGAAAGGATGCGACGGGAATGGATTCGATGGGAAGGGATTCGACGGAACGGAACAGAGCGGACAAGACTAGGCTATATAGACTTTTGAGGACAGGATAGAAAAGGAGACGACAGGGGAGGATGGGACATATAGGGTGGGAGATACAAGCAGATAAGACACAGACAGGCAGGAAACACAGATAGAGAGGACAGACAAATGTGTGAAAGATAAACGTGTAAGGTGAATAGGGTAGAGAAGCAGACAGAGAGTTAGATCAGGTTGACAAACAGAACAGATAGAGTAGAGATAATGATGGGCAAACAAGAAAGAACAGAACAATAATGGTAGGGAAGGACTGAACAGAACAGACGGAATATGAGCATAGGTGACACGAAAGCATACAATGAGTCAAATTTAGACTAAGACTGAATGCGGCAGACAGACAGGACGGGATAAACAAACGAACAAACATGACGTGGTAGACAAACAAGTGGACCAAACATATAGGACAGGGCAAATATGCAAGAAGAAACAAACAGTAAGATAGGACGGGACAAGTAGACAGACAGGACAGATCAAAGAGACAGAACGGGGCATACAGACAGACATAAAGGGAAAAACAGAAGCGACAGAACAAACAGACATGATTGGAAAGACAGATTTGAACAAAGCGGTAAGATCTGTAAGATAAACACGAACACACATGACAGGAATGACAGATATAAACAAATAAACAAACAGTAATGGAAAGAGCAAAGGAGGAGTAAGACGTCTCCTTTCCTCCGCTAGTCTTCGGGACGCCCCTGGGCAAGGTGGAGCTCCCGTTCAGCCCCCCTATCAGGGTTATGTGAAGCCATTGGAGCAGGTGGTGGATGGTGTTGTGGGAGCAGCCGACAAGTAGTGCTGGTTATGGTCCCCACGCCGCGATGGCAGGCAGAGGATCTCATGTATAGAGACAATGGCTGCGATCTCCGACTAGTACAGTCACTGCCAAGAAGGAAAGGAATGGCAAACTACCTTCTTATACTGCCTGGAATAATTATGAACAATCACAAACTTATATTTACAGCTAACGACGTTAATGGGGACTTCACAGCCACCTCGTCCGGTAGGGAGCGTCATGTGCTACAGGTGACACCCAATCGTCATCAAGCAACTGTATGCAAAATCAAAAATAAAGAGACACTAGCAATAGGAACTTGGAACGTTAGATCAGCATTCCAGGTTGGAAAACTAGAAAACATCAGCCAAGAAATGAAGAGAATGAAATTGAACATCTTGGGACTATGTGAAATGAGATGGACAGGAGCAGGATTATTACAACGCGACAGTGGAAATGTAATTTACTCAGGGGGAACCACACATGAAAGAGGAGTAGGCATCATGTTAGATAGAGAAAGAAGCAAAACATGTGACAGGATTTTGGCCAGTATCAGACAGAATTCTGCTAGTAAAATTGAGCGGAAGACCAATGGATATCAACATAATTCAAGTCTATGCACCAACAAGTAATAGTGAAGAAGAAGACATTGACACTTTTTACGAGGTGCTAGAGACAACCATGGAACAGTGTAAACCCCATGCAATAACTATTATATTAGGGGATTTCAATGCAAAGGTAGGAACAGCTAAAGTGCAAAATGTGCCTGGGGGACATGGCCTTGGAGAGACGAATGACAGAGGCGATAGATTGATAGATTGGGCAAAGACACATGAAATAATTATAGGTAACACCTGGTTCAAAAAACACCCTAGGCGACTATGGACATGGCAAAGCCCAGACAAAAAAGTACACAATCAAATTGATTTTATACTGGTACAGAGAAGATTCAGGAATGGGCTAACATCGGTTAAAACAAGGCCAGGAGCAGATTGCAATAGTGACCATGTACCAGTAGTTGGAAAGATAAGAATAAAACTGCGGAAGGCACAGAAATCACCAAGAAATATAAAATTAGAACTAGATAAGCTAAGATTAGATGAACAGATGAGTGATAAGTACAGCACAATAGTACAAAATAGATATAATGCTATTGAGAAAATACAGGACATCCAGGAGCAGTGGCAAATGCTCAAACAATCGATTCAACAAACATCAAAAGAACTAATACCAGTGACTAAAAGAATCAACAAAAAGAAATGGATGACAGAAGAAATATTGCAACTAATGGACAAAAGAAGAAAACATAAGAAAGAAGAACTGACATACAAAATATTGCACAAAGAGATCCAAAACAAGTGCAGTGAAGCAAAGGAAGGATGGTTAAAACAGAAATGTGAAGAAATGGAAAAACAACAACAGAAAGACTCAAAATTTATGCACAATCAGTTAAATGAATTAACAGGAAGAAAAAAAGTCAAAGTTGCAGGATGTGTGAAATCAAAGGAAGGAAATATAATAATGGGACAGGAGAAGACAATGGAAAGATGGACAGAATATATCAGTCAACTCTCTGATGATGAAAGACCAGAATTAAACAATTCAAATGAAGACACAGGACCACCAATAATGCAGAGCGAAGTGGAGGACGCAATTCAACACATGAAAAGAGGCAAAGCTCCAGGTCCTGACAATATAACAATCGAAGAGATAAATGCATTAGGAGAGCTAGGAGTACAAGTCATAACAAAATTACTCAATGACATATATAACACTGGACACATACCCGAAGATCTACTAAAATCTATCTTTGTAGCCATACCGAAGAAGTCAGGAGCCACTGATTGTGAAGACCACCGCACTATTAGTCTCATGAGCCATATGACTAAAATATTACTAAGAATAATCATGAGTACGTGTAAGGAACAAAATAAAACCAGAAATAAGTGAGGAATAATGTGGATTTGTGAAAGGAAAGGGCACAAATAATGCAATATACATCTTAAGAACATTGAAAGAAAAAGATCTATAGATGTAAAGAAAGATCTATATATGTGCTTTATAGACTACACAAAAGCATTTGACAAGGTAAAGCATGTGGAAATAATCAATATGCTGGAGAAATTAAACATTGATGGCAAGGATCTGCGAATCATAAAAAAACATGTACTGGCAACAAACAGCAGCTATACGAATTAACAACCAAACAGGACGACTCCAATATATAAAACAAGGAGTCAGACAAGGATGTGTTCTGTCACCGGATTTGTTTTCACTTTACAGCGAATATATTATGAGATCAATAGTAGACAAAAAAGGAATTGAAGTCAACGGTCACAACATAAATAATTTGCGATATGCGGATGACACAGTCTTAATAGCAGAGACAGAGAACGAACTACAAGAAATGATAGACATAATAGTAAAAGAAAGCAACAAGAAAGGTCTCAGTCTGAATAGCAAGAAAACAGAAGTAATGGTAATATCGAAGAAATAATCATCACCATCATGCAGCATAAAAATAAACAACACAAATCGGAAACAAGTGCAACGCGTCAAATACTTGGGCACAATAATAACATCAGATGGAAGATGCACCACAGAAATAAAAAGCAGAATAGCTCAGGCCAAAATAGCATTTCAGAAAATGAAAAATATCTTATGCAACAAATCTATGTCAATAAAAATGAGAAAGAGAGTTCATCGGTGCTATAAAGAACCATTTCTGACCTATGGAAGCGAATCATGGACAGTAAACAAACAAATGAAAAGACGATTGGAGGCCACAGAGATGGGATTTCTCAGAAGAATGTTGAAAGTTCCCTGGACAGATAAAAAGACCAATGAGAAAGTTCTCAAAGAGGCCAACACAAAAAGGGAGCTCTTAAAAAACATCAGAAAGAAGTAATCAACATTTTTCGGGCACATCATGGGAAGAGGAAAGTTGGAATACTTGGTTACAACTGGCAAAATAAAAGGAAAAAGAGATCGCGGACGACAAAGAGAGAAAATACTGGATAGCTTGGTGTCATGGCATGGTAAACAGTCAACAACAGAACTGATACGCTGCACTGTAGATAGAAGATTGTGGAGGGACATGATCACCTACGCCAACCGGTAAGGCACATGATGATGATGATGATGATGAATGGAAAGACAGACACGAACAAACACACATGACGGAACAAGGGGACAGAAAAAAATAGACAGGACAATCTAAAGTAATCAGACTCATGATGGAACTATTCCGCTTATTCACAGAAGTACAAGAGTTTGAATGTTCGATTACTGGAGGATAGCACTGAATCACCGAATATCAAATCCTATATCATGTGTTGGAGCCGCGATAGCTCAGTGCTTTGTGAACTGGACTACAAAGGGCAAGAGGTAGGGTTCTATCCCAACCGACGGCCTCCGGGTTCACCCAGCCTTAAATGTGTACCGGAATTTTTTTCTGGGAAAGTAAAGCGCCACGGACGTAATACCGACCACATTACCCCAAAAATCATGTGCCGAATGTCTGTAAAATTTATGGTCACTAACACCATAGATGGAGATCCGTTTCCGGTTGTATTAAAGATGGAGAAATTATTTTTCTCCTGCTTGGTATAGAACCGTTGATCAGAGGTTGAACAAGCCGCTATCGTAAAAACGATTTTGTTAATGAAACTTAGACCTGATACAGAATGTGTAAATTAGCAGTAGATAGTAGTGATAGTTTTTTCGGCCCTACGTGAAGAACAGGCTGGGTTTAGAAAATGGAGAAGCTGCCTAGACCACAATTTTTATTCTGCGACTTATATTGGAGGAACACATTTAAAGCAAAAACCTTTTGTACTTAAATTCATCGACTTCAAAAAAGCATTTGACAGTATTCATAGAGATTCTTTGTGGAAAATTATGAAGCAATATGGCTTACCATCAAAAATCATAAATATTATTAAAGACATATATGATGGTTACACATGTGCAGTTCGAACAGAGGAAGGACTGAGCGAATGTTTCCCAATAGAAACTGGGTTTAAACAAGGATGTATTTTATCGTCCTTGTTATTTTGAATTGTTATGGACTTCATAATGAAGAAATGCTGCACTGGTAATAAAGGCATTGAATTTACAAGGAGACCATTTGGAGGACCTTGACTTTACTGATGACATAGTTCTCATCAGCAGTCAGATAAAAACGATGCAGGAAAACACAAATGAACTATCATCAGTAGCCAGCAAAATTGGGCTTGATATCAATCATGAAAAGACTAAAGTCATGAAAAGCTTAATTCCAAAAGACGACAAAATATACATGGAAAACAAACTAGTGAAAGAGATCGATCACTTTATCTATCTTGGAAGTCACATTGATCGAGAAGGGGATACAAGCAAAGAAATTAGAATCATAATAGCTAAAGCAGCAATGTCTTTCAGAAGCCTTGAAAAGTTTTGGAAATCAAAACTCATCAGCACAAACACAAAACTTCAAATCAAATGTACTATCAACCCTTACGTATGCGTGTGAAAGCTGGAAAACAACAAGAGATATAGCAACAAAGTTGAACGCATTCGAAAATAAATGTCTAAGGAAAATACTTGGCATAGCGTGGAACGAATTCAAAACAAACTAGGAAATTAGAGAAATCGCCAATCAACCACTAATATCTTCAGTAATAAAGAAAAGGCGATGGTCATATGTTAGACATGTGATGAGAAGAGATAATAACCGAATAGCAAAGCAAGCCCTCATGTGGGAAACAACAGGTAAGAGGAAAGGAGGAAGACCCAGGGAGACACTGAGAAGAGCATTGATGAGAGAGGCAAGAGCAGCAGGAATCGGCTCCCTCAATGAGATAGAGCTGCTTGGACAGAATAGAGACAAATGGCGAGATTTGATAAAATATCTTTAAAAGAATTGAAAACTGCTAGAACAAAAATTTAGATAAGAGAAGGAGTATCTTGGTCTACGCCCTATGGGCCGGCTATGGCTCGAAAGGTCAATAGATAGATAGAACACCATATTCCCTAGTTGCCACTTGGCGTGACGGGGGTACTTTACTTTACTTAGGTCATTTGTTTTTTGAACTCACAACTAATCAACTTTCTCAAATAAAAATGTTTTCACATCTCTATAATTATGTTTACACAACCCTCCTATATTCATTTACTGTCCCCCTCCCCCAGTTGCACCTGAGGCAATCCCGAATTGTTCCAGTGCCCCTTCCCCAAGGTGGCGGTAATACCCACGTTGTGAAACACTGAACCAGCTCCTTTAACATATTTCTCTATAAATAGAAATGACGAATGTGCTATTTAAAAAAGAAAAAAAGAAATAATAAACATCAGCATACGTTCTGGGAAAACATGTGGTTATACATTGCTGCTAGCGTGTAGATAAGTAATGTGTACGAGCCACACCTCGTGCTGTCAATAGGAACGTGATGATAGTGTCTATATTTTTCCAACGCCCATTGGCAGATTAATTTGGTGATGTCATCAAGATCACGCGCAGGCGCCTGACTTTCACTGACGAAAACTTCTGATATCTATTTTTATCTCCATTGGTTGAGTGAACCCCACAGCTTTGTCAATCCTAAACAACAACAGCAACAAAATTCCCCTCATTTAGAAATGAACTCGGCCGCACGTGATCATTACACGAGCACATTAACCATTCAGTCGCATTGGCTTCCATACAAGGTAATTCCATTTCAATATGAACGGCTTCTACCCTTCCTGCCATTTTTGTCATTCCCTTTCTTTTTCGTGGTACTAATTTATAGCTTCAAAGTTAACATGTCAAATTTCGCTACTTGAGAACTCAGTAGGTCATCATTATTTTCATGCCATTAAGTAAAGGTCTAAGTCAAGAGGAGGCATCTACAAGGCTAAGACTTATCAAGCAAATAGGATGCTCATTTGTAGTTCCCGCAACTGCTTTATGTAGGACATTCTAGAGCAGTTGTTGACTTCTTTCTTCTACCTACACTCCATTGTAAGTGAGGCCTGACAGTCAAGGTTAGATCAAGTAAGAAACCAACCGCAACGATTTAATAAGTGACGTCACTCGGACAAGCTCGTGCAAAATAAATACTAATATGAGCCATTACAATTTAGAAATATAAGAAATGTATAGAAAATGGCAAAGAACTGCTGCCAAAAACAATGTATACATAAAATATCTTTCCTAAGAATCGCAAAGAATGTGGCAACAAATGTGACCTACCCACACACAGAGCAGTAAACACAAGTATAAATATATCTCCTGGGTGACTAACAGCTATACCCACAACATGGACTAACATCTGTTGAAGACAAGAGCCTCTACTACTTAAGACCATAGTTTAGCTAAGTTAGTTAGGTCATTCTTTCTCTCTGTACATTGGACAAGTCCATAAGTGCTCAGATCTCCTCCTAAGTATATGTCTCAGCGTGCAGCGACTAATTACATTGGCATTGTGTGGATTTATAAATCTTCTTTGGCTCTGTGCTTAGCGCTCCTAGCTGTTTGGCGTCTCCCAACTTCATGTAATATTCGTACAGTCGTTGCAGATTCTGAGACATTTATTTTTAGTCAGTTGTAAGTCCAGAGTTCATGAGCGTATTCATAATGTCAGCGCTCTCTTGTCAACACTTTAGATCAGCCAAGCTGGCAAATCCTGTCAAAACACTCAGTACCGCTTCTACCCGAGTGCCTTGGCAATAAAAGGAAGCACTTACATGAGACTAGACCTCATTTGAGACTGACAACTGCCGTCGAGCCCAGCCAGTTGTTGTCTATCTTAGCACACCGGGTTCACCCAGCCTTAAATGGGTACCGGATTTTTTTTCTGGGAATGTAAAACGGCACGGGCGTATTATCGACCACATTACCCCAAAAATCATGTGCCAATGGTCTGTAAAAATTATGGTTACTAACACCATATTCCCTATACGCCACTTGGTGTGATGGGGCTCTTTACTTACTACTATATATATATATATATATATATATATATATATATATAGGCCTTTTATATACTTAACATTCGAACTGCATTAATTTTATTTTATTTGTTGTCATAAGACGTCTCGCATTGCGTGTGTTTATATTTTGCTACATCCCTCCGTCACCAATGTCATATCACTGTATTTCTTGGCGATTCTCTTCTGTTTGGTTTATGTCTGTTCCAGCTGAAGACTTTCCGAGTTAAAACGTCTGTTTGATGTTTAATCTTGTGTTATCTGAAAAGTTTGAATATTTGATTTTTGTGTTTTTATTGTTTTGTTAGTTAACCGACTTCACGATAATAAAATTTACCTCATGTTAAAATCCACCCCATCATGCTAGAACGACCCACGTTATTTTATAGATAATCAAATTATGTCTGCATTACCGTCACCATGCAGCTCACCTTTAGATTACCTCAATTTGCTTTAAACGATGAATTATTTTACGGTTCAAATTATAATGCAAACTTGAATTCATTGCAATTTTATAGCCAAATTAATCATACTAGAACGGACTTCTTTATGTTAGATCGAGCATGATTTTTTTTTTTATAAAACTCAGTTAGCCTCGCTTAATTGAATCAACTTCTTAATGTTTACTGTTTTAGTGTGTTATTCCAAAGCCCTAACGAAACTGTCTTAACTGTTCTCTCCATTTGGCGTTCGTTTTGCACCTTTTTGACCGGTTAAATCTAAACTTCTGTCTTTCATTTGTACAATGATAATTTTATTTGCATCTACAACAGTTGTATTGTCAATCTAAAATATGGTGTGATTTTGACTGAACACACATTACAAACGAAGCTTAGGATTTTATCCAATCCTTTCCACACAACGGGAAAATGATGTGAGATTGGACACTTGAGACTGACTTAAGGGCTTAGGGCTTCTCCGTGCCGATAATAGGATTAGATCAGAAAATGTGCAGGCAATTTTTATGACAGTAAGGCCCAAATAAATGCGATGCAAACTGGTTAGATTGCATTGTGCGTGTTTGGACAAGGGAGCCAAGATTGGCCAGAATGTAGAGTTGAAAGTAATTTAGAACAAAAAAAACAGTACATAAATATATATGAGTAATATATATATAATCCAACAACCTGAAAAATATAATATTAGGTTAGGAAATTTGGGAAATAAGAAAAATAGAATAATAGAATAATAGGCGTCGAGAAATAGAAATATAGAATAACAGGAGTCGGGAAGCAGAAATATTAAATTACAAGGGTCGGGTGGCAACAACAAAATAATAAATAGAATACAGGGAGTCAGGATAATAAAAAATAGAATACCAGGACTTTGTGAATAGAATTGAATACCAGGAGTAGAGCAATAGAAAAATGAAATATCAGAAGAGAGACAATTACAAAAATGAGATTTCATGAATCATATAATGGTAAAATGGAATCTCAGAAGTGTGACAATAGGAAAAAGAATATTAGGAGTAGAACAATAGAAAAAAGAGGTCTCGGGTAGCAAAAAAATTACATATGAAGTGCAACGTTCAAGTTTGCCATAATAATTAAGGACTGTCCGTGTTTTGAAGCCAAAGGTTAGAGCTATTTTGACTGACTCTGAGTCAGATACACAAAAATGCATGGGTCAGGCATCCTACTCAACGCATTTATGTAAAAGTTGGTTATACATTTGTTATCTCTATATTATTGTTCACATCACAGCACACATATCACAAGGTTAATCATCACTGACTTTCTCAGTCATTATAAATCATAATCAAGTTTATTGATCTCTAACTTGGCACGTGATACATAATAGTGGAAGCACTTCCCTTAGAATTAACGTTCTTTAATTCTGGACATTCAGAGACTACCGTCGATGGATATTGAAATGCCAATAAGTGCACACTAAAAATTAAACTCTCTCTCACAACTTACTTACAAGTTCTTGTCTCTATGAAGCATAAACTTGGAAACACTCTCAAAAACACTTTTACAACTAACTGTTCATTATGTTATAATTCACTTGTTCTGTCTACATTGCTCAAATAATTTCCTAAGTCACTGCTATCTTTTCCTATGTTCTCTACTCTAAGCTTGTCTAGTCCACATTTATGATTCTAACTGCTTCTTACTACTCTCTAGTCTGTTCCTTCATAACTTCTCAACTAGCTTAAAACTAACTACTTGTCTCTTCTGAATTGTGGACCTAACTCTTGGAGATTGCTAACTACTTCTCTGTCCTGAATTGCGGGCCCAACTCTTGGAGATTGCTAACTACTTCTCTGTCCTGAATTGCAAGCCTAACTGTTGGAGATTGCTAACTACTTCTCTGTCCTGAATTGCGGGCCTAACTCTTGGAAATTCCTAACTACTTTCTGTGACTTGAATTGCGGTCCTAACTTTTTCCTGACTTGCGGGCCTAACTAACTGAAAACCTATTGTGTCGAAGCTTAAATGCCCAACCATAACTTTGAGCGTGAAATATCTACAGCCAATGATATTGTCGCAATTGTCGCGAAGTGACAATTTTCAACCCCACCTACTATTTAGAGTCCACAATCCTGAGCCACATCTGACCCAGAGCTGAACCTATGCCTCAGACTTTACAACAAGTTGTTTTTGTGACTCCAATATAACCTCTGGTCAGTTTCTCCTCTTCTGAGTTTCAAAATAATGTTTATTTCTTGACTTTCACCTGTCCTGGAAGTTGTTTGTCAACCTATTTACCTGATGGTCAAGCCATGTGTTTATCCGCACTTCCACAGCCGCTGCTTGGAAAATGTCCATTCTCCCGAAAATTGTTATGTCCAAGTCCTATTCTGCACCCTTTCTTCACCTTAGTCCTCGGCTTTGTTCACTATCGCTATGAACTTTCCATTAGCACAACTTGTTATTCTGTCACTAACACTGATGACCGTTATTCTATGCTACTGTTATAGTCTGTTAAGAAATGGGTACCGGCTGAGCTACTTGCCCCATACTTTCATTCACTTATACCGTTACATTTAGCTTGATAAACTATATACACAGCAGAGAGGTAGAACTAGTACCGTAGAGTGAAATACGTAATGGACGAGAGGTGTTTAACAAATAATAATACTCCATCATCATGCACCGTACCGGTTGGTGAAGGCGATCACGGCCCTTCACAATTTTCTATCCACATTGCATCGTTTCAATTCTGCTGTTGAATGTTTGCTATACTCTAACACCAAGCTATCTAGTATCTTTTCTCTTTGTCGTCCGCGATCTCTCTTTCCTTGTGTTTGCCAGTTGTAACCAAGTATTTCAATTTTCCTCTTTCCATGATGTGCCCGAAAAATGGTGAGTATTTGTTTCTGATGTTTTTTTTAGGAGCTCCCTTTTTGGTTGGCGTCTTTGAGAATGTCCTCCTTGGTCTTTTTACCTATCCATGGAACTTTCAACATTCTTCTGAGAAATCCCATCTCTGTGGCCTCTAATCGTCTTTTAAATTGTTTGTTTAAGGTTCAAAATTCACTTCCATAGGTCAGAATTGGCTCTATATAGCACCGATGAACTCTCTTTCTTACCTCTATGAGCATAGGCATGTTGCATAAGACGTTTTTCATTTTCTGAAATGTTATTTTGGCCTGAGCTACACTGCTTTTTATATCGGTGGTGCATCTTCCATCTGATGTTATTATTATGTCCCAGTATTTGACGCGTTGCACTTGTTTCAGACTTGTCCTGTTTATTTGTATGTTGCATGATGGTGAAGACTGTTTCTTCGATATGGCCATTACTTCTGTGTTTTTACTATTCAGACTCAGACCTTTCTTGTTGCTTTCTTTTACTATTATATCTATCATTTCTTGAAGTTCATTCTCCATACCTGCTATTAAGACTGTCATCCATATATTGTAAATTGTTTATGTTGTGGCCGTTGACTTCAGTTCCTTTTTTTGTCTACTATTGATCTCATACTATTTTCGCTGTAAAGTGAGAACAAATACGACGATAGAACACAGCCTTGTCTGACTCCTTGTTTTATATATTGGAACTGTCCTGTTTGGTTACTAATTCGTATGGCTGCTGTTTGTTGCCAGTACATGTTTTTTATGATTCTCAGATTCTTGTCTTGTTTAACTTCTGCAGCATATTTATTATTTCCACATGCTTTACTTTGTCAAATGCTTTTGTGTAGTCTATAAAGCACATATATAGATCTTTCTTTAACTGTATAGCTCTTTCTATAAATGTTCTCAGTACGTATATTATATTATTGGTGTCATTTTCTTCCACAAATCCACATTGTTCCTCACTTATTTCTGTTTATTTTAATTCCCTCCGCGTCTCATGATGATTCTTAGTAATATCTTGGTCATATGCCTTATGAGACTAATAATGCAAAGGTACTCACAATCAGTAGCACCTGATTTCTTCTGAATGGCTAAAAAGAAAGATTTTAGTAGATCTTCGGGTATGTGCCCAGTATTATATATGTCATTGAGTAGTTTTGTTTTGACTTGTACTCCCAGATCTCCTAATGGATCTATCTGGTCGATTGTTATGTTGTCGAGACCAGGAGTTTTGCACTTATCTTGTGTTGAATTGCATCCTCCACTTCATTCCACTCCTGCGTGTTACCGGGCCTCGTTATAAGGGAAGTAAAGAATAGTGACGCTGTGACCTTCCATGCATGTCGTAAGAGGCGACTAAGGAGGTTGATCGATGGCTTGACAAGCTGTCATTGTAAAAAGTATTGTTATGGAAGCAGACCATAGATTTTAGAAGCAGTGATCTCTGCAATATGTGCCATTTTGGCACGCAAGGTTTCTGTTTTTGAGATTGTGGTTCTGCCCTATGTGCCGTCTTGGGCTCCAAAGGACAATTGATAGATAGACTTCATTCTGCATTATTGATGGTCCTGTGTCCTTGTTTGAATAGTTTAGCCCTGGTCTTTCATCATGATAGAGTTGACTGATATATTCTGTCCATCTTACCAAAATGTATTCCTTTCCCATTATTATATTTCCTTTCCTTGATTTCACACATCTTAAAACTTTGATTTCTTTTTGTCATATTGGATAATAATGCGCAGCTAAATTGTTAAGCGATAAGAGTAGTTTTCTCTCCTCTCTGTTATTGCTTATTGGCAGCTCTGTCATTGTGACTTCAAATGTGAACATTATTGATTGATGAATGCTAGTCTGGACAAAAATAGACCTCTATCTTTGGGTCTTAAAAGTAACCCCAAAACATTGCTCTTTCTTTCTTTCTTTTTTCTTTCTTTCTTTCTTTCTTTCTTTCTTTCTTTCTTTCCTTTTGATTCCTTGCTTCCTTCCTTGCTTCCTTGCTTCCTTCCTTCCTTCCTTTCTTCCTTCCTTCCTTCCTTCCTTCCTTCCTTTCTTTCTTTCTTTCTTTCTTTTGTTTGTTTGTTTCTTTCTTTCTTTCTTTTCTTTTCTTTCTTTCTTTCTTTCTTTCTTTCTTTCTTTCTTTCTTTCTTTCTTTATTTGTATATCTATCTTTTTCACTTTTCAATTCTCGCTCTCTGTCACCATAGGCATAGATACATGCCATAACGTAATGTAAACTAATGGATACAGCAGGATTAAGTCATAAACGTCAGGATATGTTTTAGTTCACCCAGAACAGGAAACAGTTTCATTTAATTATTTAATTTATCAAAATCTTGTTTTTAGAGCTGCTGTTGCAAAAATATTACCCGAATTCTAAAAAAAAGAAGGAAATGGATTAAATGAACTATTTTCAACTTCTAAAACCCAAATGAGAACACCTATTTAAAAAAAAAATGGCTTGATGAGAGTTTACACTAATCAAATTGAGAGTGACGCACTGTGCGGCTAAACGTACATAACCGATATCGACATGGTGCATGGTGTGTTGAAATGTACGGAAAGAATTAATCTTATTATTAAATTGTTTATATTATATTTTCTATTTAATGAGTTCAGATTCTGATGTAACAACAAAAACGTGGTTTCTATAGAGTGTAATCTTCGGGGAATAACAAATAACACAAATGGAAAATACAAATATAAGAGGACTTATTAACCAACACAGAATTCGAGTTGTCAGTCGCTAGACGCTGCGGGACTTGCTGAAGAGGGGATCTGAGCACCTAAGGACATGCTCGGAGTGCAATGATGATGACTCGCAAATAACTCAATAATAAATATAAAAAGTAACAGCAATAAATAAAGAATAATTTATTTTTCTAAAAACGAATGTAATCAATTAAAGTATAATATGAACAACGACCTACAACGAGAATACTACTCTCATATTTTTTTTATATTCTTGTTGCTTTTAGCTCAATTTCTGCTCGGGGGGTACCTAATGAGCTGGTAATAATAGCGCGTTTTTGTGCTGTCATCGCGTAACGTACAGGTTATGGATTTTATTTCACTTCAAATAGAGTTAGTGAATTAAGGGGTAAGGCACTCAACAGCACCTGAGCTGGAAGTGGTAAGCAACTCATAGCTGACTGTTTGCGTCAGTATCAGTGGCAGTATCTGATCCAGATCCCAGTCCATCTCTCCAGGGTGCTACCAGAGACTAGCCAGTCTGGGAATAAAACTGGGGAAGGTATTCCAGAATGCCTAGTTAACGTTATGTGTGTCTGGCCGAAAGACGCAATTAAATGCTGTAAGAGACAACAAAAGAACGCATCTATGCCATTGCTGTTTAACATGGTTTTATTGGAGGACGATGTGTTATGGCGTAAACAATCATAATAACGAATAAACAACAGTTACGATGAATAAACAAACATACTTTGACAAGGGAGACCATCAGCCGGACTTTGAGTTGCTTGAACTTTGACAAACAGAAATGCCGACATGAATTATAATAATGACGTGTGGACGGCGACTCGCAGACGTCCCATGACCAGAGAGAGAAACGTCATTAATGAGTAATACCTCTAGTCACGGCTGACGAATATGGAGATAAAACAGAAAATTCTCACAACATTCCTTTCCAGAATTTTCTTTGACAGAAAATACTGTCGTCCACAGGGACCTAACTTTAATGATATTCAGCTGTAGTAGAATCGAATATTTCTCTGATGTCCAGTGATAGTACATGCGAAGATTTCTCAGATTGATTGGTTATTGGTTATGAAAGGCCTCGGTATCACTGCAAACGAATCAAAATCCATAATTGCTCAACCGCCCGTGCCAGTGGAATCATCCGAATTACTAACTCATCTCCCAGACAAAGAAAGGTAACTGTAGTCCCCATCGTAGCAGTTTCAGCACACGCCAAAAGACATAAGGCGAAACCGCGCAGAAAGTGAACACAGCCAACTGTTCCCTGTCATACGACATCATCATTCATCGTAAACAAGCGGGATATTGAAAAAGGATCAAAACGGATGAGACACACAGCTCACGGTGTGCATAAAGCACTTAACTCAGTAGCTCCTGCAACAAGCCGGACTTGGAATATGAGGAAACTGCAAGAATGAACACTTTTCAGACATAGCCTTCAATAGTTTCTGCCGCCTATCCACCATATACCATGGAAGTTCACGTCCTCCCGAAAATGATGATCGTCGTAGCACTTGATGATGTTAGGCCATTGTTGATGACTTCAATTTCGAACATACAGACACACAGTCAGTCGTCAAATTTTCCCCGTCGCACAACAAACAGCAGACCGTAAGATTTGCGCACGGCCGGTTTAGGGAACCATTCAGATTTCTCAGATGTCTAGTGTTAGTAGAAGCGAAGATTTCTCTAATGTCCAGCGATAGTAAACGTGAATATTTCTTTGATGTCTGGATTTAGACTCGAGCATTTCTCTGGTGTCCGGAAAGAGTGAACGAGATCAAAAGATTTCTACCAGAGAATCAGAGTAGTCAGGAAATATCAAGGACAGCTTTGTTTTAAGGAGTCAACAGATAGAAGTGATTGACAGATGTTGATCAAGACTCCTCATTAAATGATAGACGATTGACAAGCAATCAGTAAGCGAGACGATTGTCATAAGATTGTAAGGTGGAGCTCCCAGAACGGACCACACCAGATACTCAGATTCCCCAAGAAATCGGAGGAGCCCAGCTGGCAACAAGAACACCAAGCAGATACTTTCTCGGGACATTTCCGGTTACTCATTCGAAGCCTGTAGGATAAACCACAAAGATGTAAAGTTAGACTGATTTACGAACCTGTCTTAAGGCAGAGGAGTCCTGGTAGATGGTTAAGGAAATAATTAACAATTATCAGCAGATTTGTATAACCATTAGAATAATAATAGAGTCAGAATGAAAATATAGAAGCTATCAGTGAATTCCAGAACCATGGAGTTATTATAAACCAAAGAAGAGTTTTCTACAGAATTCCTCAGGAAATTGATAATTGAGTTACGGAGGATTATACATCAAGTATCAAGTTATGATATATCAAGATATGATAAAACATAAGAACATTCAGACAGAACAAATGTAAAATACGGTTATAGATGAAGTTGGAATTAGACTTCATGTGAACGTAGAAAAAGAGGAGGGAAAAAGAAGAATCAAAAGTAAAATGAGAAGCAGAAGAAGAAAACATTGGCTCTACACAGATTTGGATCCGCGCCCAGATATTTGGAAACGACCAAATACTTCATCTGGCCACCAACTTACTAAAATGAGAAAGAAAAAAAGTGCAAAGTCCAAAGTTTACTGAAAATGTACGCCCAACAGGTAACTGAAATTTTGCTCATGTTGACATATAACAATCAACAAACTAAACAACAAACATTACTCTGGGGTACATTAAAAAAAAACAAATCTAACAAAGACTAAAATCGCTTGGTTTTGTATCAGACGTGTCAAGATTTACGACAGTTCTCCCAGGGACTACTTGACATTAATGTCCGGCTATGTTTAGAAGAGACCCAGGCAACAGCCTTCACGTGCAATAATTCCCAATCTAACGCTTGCTGTTCTGAGATTTGTTGCTGTAACTTATCTCAGATGTCAAGAACACGTTTTTAGCAGTGTGGATATAAAGATGTAGAAAGGCATTAAATTAAACGAAAGATAACTGAGTGTAGTTTAGTATTTATGATTGCTGTCGGTTTTATGTTTTTATTTCTATCTTCCTCGAACACAAATACGCAAACATATACACAGACATTCGATCCTATCATTCCGTTAAAAAAAAAAAAAACAAAGACTAAATGTAAAAGATCTTGATCTACGCTGTTTTTAACTTGGTTCTCTGAAGATGCTGAAATCTGATAAAACAGAATGGCGATGAAACTGGCGGCAAGGGTTTAAGTGGAAAACGGGGCTCAGAAGCGCTAAACAACACAGGAACTAGCCAAACAACACAGAAACTAGCCAAACAACACAGGAACTAGCCGAACAACACATGAACTAGCCAAACAACACAGGAACTAGCCAAACAACACAGGAACTAGCCAAACAACACAGAAACTAGCCAAACAACACAGAAACTAGCCAAACAACACAGGAACTAGCTAAACAACACAGTAACTAGCTAAACAACACATCGACTAGTCAAATAACACAGGGACTAGCCAAACAACACAGGAACTAGCTAAACAACACAGGAACTAGCTAAACAACACATGGATTAGCCAAACAACACAAGAACTAGCCAAACAACACAGGAACTACCCAAACAACACAGAAACTAGCTAGACAACACATGAACTAGTGAAACAGAACATGAACTAAGCTAGATAATAAATGAACTAGCTACACAACACATGAGCAACCGAAACAACACTGAAACTATCCTAGACAACACATAAACTAAGTTAGACAACATATGAACTAGCAAAAGAGCACATGAACTATGCAAGACAACACATGAACTAAGCTAGAAAATACACGAACTAAGTTAGGCAACACATGAACTAGCAAAGCAACACATGAACTAAGCTAGAAATTACACGAACTAGCGAAAAACACATGAACTAAGCTAGACAACACATGATCTATCTGGACAACACATGATCTAGCTGGACAACACATGAACTAAGCTAGACAACAAAAGAACTAGCGAAACAACACATGAACTAAGCGAGGCAACACATGAACTAGCTGGACAGCATATGAATTAACTAGACAACACATGAACTAAACTAGACAGCACATGAACTAAACTAGACAACACATGAACTAAATTAGACAACACATGAATTAAGCTAGACAATAAATGAACTAAGCTAAACAATACATGCACTAAATTAGACAACACATGAACTGGCGAAACAACACATGAACTAAGGTAAACAACACATGAACTAGCAAAAATACGCATGAACTAAGCTGGAGAACACATGAACTAAGCTAGACAACGCATGAACTAGTGAAACAACACATGAGCTAAACTGGACAACACATGAACTAGCGAAACTACACATGAACTAAGCTGGACACCACAGGAACTAGCTGGACAACACACGAACTAGCTAGATAACATATGAACTAAGCTAGACAACACATGAACTAGCTGGACAACACATGAACTAAACTTCAGTAACAAATGACCTAAACTAGACAACACATGAACTAAACCAGACAACACATGAATTAGAGAAACAACACATAAACTAAGCTAGAAAACACATGACCTACCGAAACAACGCATGATCTAAGCTAGAAGACACATGACCTAGCGAAACAACATATGAACTAAGCTAGACAACACATTAACTAGCGAAACACATGAACTAGCTAGACCGCGCATGAACTAAATTAGGCAAAACGTGAACTAAATTAGACAACATATAAACTAGCTAGACACCACATGAACTAGCTGGACAACACATGATTACATTTAGAAAACATATGAACTAGTGAAACAAAACATGAACTAAGCTAGACAACACATGAACTAGCAAGACAACACATGAACTAGCAAGACAACACATGAACTAGCAAGACAACACATGAACTGTTATCGGGCATAGCGTTTGATAATTCATCCAGATTGTACTCTACATTCCTTGCGGTTGCCATGGAAACACACTAACTAGTATCGCCAGCAACTGTTGATCGCAGAGGTCAGTCAAATCCGGTAATAACAAATACAGAACTGAAAACGGATGTGCTTTACCGAAAGTCACAGCTTGCCGTAAATCAAAATACAACGCGACTAAACTCCAGACTGAAGATTAATAGAGATAAGACTAACATTATGAGAATTAATACAGTTGGCAATAACCAAATAAAACTAGGAGAATTACCTCTATTAGATGTACAATCTTACATATATCTGGGCAGTAATATAGATAAAGAGGGAGGAACAGAAAATGATACCAAAATAAGGATATCAAAAGCAAGAAGAGCTATCATTGCACTGGGAAACATATGGAAATCCAAAGAAATTAGGTTAAATACAAAAATAAAAATTTTCAACTCAAATGTTAAGGCGGTCCTATTATATGGCTGTGAGACATGGAGAACAACAAAATTGACAATCACGAAGATACAGACTTTCATTAATGGATGTTTATGCAGGATAAAGGATGGAGATGGCAGGACAAAATCACTAACATAGAATTATGGAAATGTACCAGTCAAACACCAGTGGATAAAGAGATACAGCGAAGACGATGGCGCTGGATATGACACACACTACGCAAGCCAACTGAGAGTATTACACAACAGGCCCTTTTTTGGAATCCCCAGGGGAAAAGACAAAGAGGAAGACCAAGGAATTTTTGGAGAAGACAGATAGAAGCAGAGATGAAGATGATGGGGAAGACATGGAATGATCTTAAAAGAATGGCAAAAAACAGAACGACTTGGAAAGTGTTTGTTGAAGACCTATGCTGCACTGGGAGCTAAAAAGGTAGAAGAAGTAGAAGAAACTCCAGTATAGGAGCGGAGATGTTGTTGTAAGGTTAATGCAGAAAAAGAAGGGAAAGCATTTAAATGTTCACTTCTTTTTAAAAAGCCGCTTACCGACAAAATGTGCATTTATCTATGAAGTAATTTATTACCAAGCTTGTTAAATCTATACACTCAGAAAATTTTTAAAAACATCATAGAGATGCCAGGCCTACAAATTAATGGAAAGATAATCAATAACCTAAGATATGCTGACGATACTGTACTACTAGCAGAAAATCATAAAGATCTACAACAATTACTTAATGAAATAAACATGACAAGCAAAAAATATGGACTAGATCATCATCATCAAGTACCGGGCCTACTGGCGTAGGTGATCATGTCTCTCCACAACTTTCGATTTCGGCAGCCATTTATCATTTCTGTTGTTGACCCTCTGCCAAGCCATTCTCTTAAGCTGTCTGTTATTTTTTTCTCTTTGCTTCCCTCTATCTTCGTCCATCAATTTTTCCAGTTGTTCTCTACTCATTACATGGACAAAAAATTAGGATTGTTTCTTCCTAATATTGGAAATTAGCTCTCTTTTTGCTTTGACCTCTCTCAGAACATCTTCATTACCCTTCTTAGCTGTCCATGGTACTCTCAACAATCTTCCGTAAAACCACATTTCTACAGACTCCAGTGATTTTCTTGTGTGTTGTCCTATTGTCCATGATTCGCATCCATATGTTAAGATTGTCTCTACATAACATTTAAGAACTCTTTTTCTTGTTTCTATTGTCAAAAATGGATTGCATAGTATCTTCCTCATTTTTAGGAAAGTTACTTTTGCCTGAGCCATTCTGCATCACAACTCTTTTGTACATCTTCCGTCTGAGGTTAACAAAGTTCCCAAATATTTAAATTCATTTACCTGTTTTAATATTGTTCCACTTGTCTTTATTTTGCACTGAGGTGAAGTCTTTTTCTTTTTTGTTACCATTACCTCTGTCTTTTTGCTATTAAAGCTGAGTCCTTTATTTTTGCTTACTTTCACTATAATGTCCAACATTTCTTCTAACTCATTTTCACTCTTAGCGATTAAGACTGTATCATCAGCATACCTTAGATTATTTATATTATGACCTCCAATTGTTATTCCAGGTATGCCCCTTATGGATCTTAAAATAATCTCACTATAAATATTAAACAAATCTGATGACAGCACACAACCTTGTCTAACACCCTGTTTTTTTTGTTGAAACATTCCCAATTGGTTTCCAGTTCTTATGGCCGCTGTTTGTTGCCAGTACATGTTCTTTATTATTCTTAGATCTTTGCTGTCTACGTTTATGCTTTCTAAAATGTTGATTATTTCTTGGTGCTTTACTTTGTCAAATGCCTTGGTGTAATCTATGAAACATAGATATAGATCTGTTTTCACCTCTGTTTGCTCTTTCTACTAAAGATCTTATGATATAAATGGCATTGCTTGTTCCTTTATCTCTAACAAAACCACACTGTTCATCGCTAATTTCTGGACTGATTTTGTTTCGCACTCTTCGCATGATGATTCTTAGTAATATCTTAATCATATGACTCATAAGGCATATTGTGCGATGATCATCGCATTCAATCGCACCAAAAAAACTAAAACTACGATCATAAACAAAGAAAATCTCACAACCCACAAGTGTATATAAAAATTGAAGGTATAGACCTGGAGACAGTTCAGAACTACAACTACTTTTGACATACTATAACCTGTGATGGAAAATGTACAACTGAAATAAACAAAAGAATAGGAATGGCAAAAAGTTATTTTAATGTAATGAAGAACATACTAACATCAAAACAAAAAACACCAGGGCTAAAACTAAGAATAGCAAAATGTTACATCTCAATATCCCTATATTGTGCAAAACATGGGCATTAGACAAGAAAACAGAACAGAGAATTGAAGCCTTTGAAATGTGGGTATATAGAAGAATAGGTAGAATTGGATGGAAGGAAAAGAAAACAAACGATGAAGTCTTAAAGCAACTAAAAATGAAAAGAGAACTACTAAGCACAATTCAAACAAGACAAATGCGATTTTTGGGCCATGCTATATGACACAACAGCCTACTAGAAGTAATAGTGGAAGGGAAAATACAAGGTAAAAGAGGCAGAGGCAAACCAAGACTAACATGGACGAGTAACATCAAAAGATGGACAAGTCAGCCTATGACAACCTGCACCATCAAAGCAGGAGAAAGTGCACAATGGCGTTCCATGGTAGCCAACCTTCGTTGCGGAGAAGGCACTCGATGATGATGATACATTTTTCAGAATCTGTAGGAGAAATGCTAGGATACTATAGACAGAAGATATGAATGGTCATTACAGCAGAAAAGAAAAAGCCACAAGAAGCTAAGGAATGCCACGGCCGAAATTTGCTCGACTTTCCTCCCCTGTCCCCCCAATAAAATAGTGATCTCTTGAAAACTGAAATACTGAAGGAAATAACACGTTATTGTTGGCGTTATTCATTTTCTTCATTTTTCTGCAAAGCTCCTTATTTTACCCATTCATGTATTAAGGATTATTATGAGATACAAAAATCACATACAAACTGTATGTTACATATTTACAGGTAAATTAAAAAGATATTACAACCACGCTTCTTCGATCAAAAATGATAATATCAAGATGCAAGTGTCTAGTTGTGTTTCTTTTATCAGCTTCGACCCAGAAACGGCCGGTACTTTGGTTGCTGGCGCCAGGGACAAGCTGAACTGCGGAGGCCTTTTAAAAATTGTATTGATTTATTTTCACTTTTTAAAAAAATAAAGATTATTGCCTGAGTTGCCGATATCTTAATGCAGTTCGACCTTTTGCCATTTTGTTGTTTTAATTGTTTCGTGGATGTTTTCCTTTAATCTAATTCGATGTACGTTTCTTGCTCTACTACCCACCCCCAACCTCTTTTTACCCCGCTTCTTTATCACATTCTAGCGGATCATCGTAGACGACAACAACAACAGTTTGTCTGATGGAACTGGACCTTTCATGTGAGCGCATCATCATCATGTGTTGTCTGATGGAACTGGACCTTTCATGTGAGCGCATCATCATCATGTGTTGTCTGATGGAACTGGACCTTTCATGTGAGCGCATCATCATCATGTGCCATACCGGTTGGCGTAGGCAATCATGTCATTCCACAATCTTCTATTCTCCATGCATCGTATCAATTCTATTGTTGACTGTCTACCATGCCTTGACGCCAAGCTATCTAGTATTTTTTCTTTGTTGTCCGCGATCTCTCTTTCCCTGTATTTTTCCAACTGTAACCAAGTATCCCAAGTTTCATATTCTCATGATGTTCCTGTAAGATCTTGATTGTTTCTTTCTTATGTTTTTAGGAGCTCCCTAAGGTGTACATGTGTACTTGTAAAGTCTCAAATTGCCGTAGATGGAACATGTGTGACTGTAAAGTCTCAAACTGCGTTAGATGGGACATGTGTGACTGTAAAGTCTCAAACTGCCATTGATGGGACATATGTGATTGTAAAGTCTCAAACTGCCATTGATGGGACATGATTGATAAAAGGGTCCTGCCATGGGTGGAACATGTGTTATCAGAGCGTTATATCATAGATGGGACGTTTGTGATCAGAGCGTTATACCATAGGTGGGACATGTGTGATTAGAGTGCTCTGTCATAGGTGGGACATGTGTGATCAAAGGGCCCTGATAAAGGTGAGAAATGCATGATCAGAGCTTTATGCTAAAGATGAAACATGTGTTATCAGAGCGTTATATCATAGGCGGGACATGTGGGATCAGGGCGCCCTGTCAAAGGCGGGACAAATGCGTTCAGAGCGTTATGCCATAGGTGGGACATGTGGGATCAGGGCGCCCTGTCATAGGCGGGACAAATGTGTTCCGAACGTTATGCCATAGGTGGGACATGTGTTATCAGAGCGTTATATCATAGGCGGGACTTGTGGGTTCAGAGCGTTATGCCATAGGCGGGACATGTGGGATCAGGGCGCCCTGTCACAGGCGGGACAAATGTGTTCAGAGCGTTATGCTATAGGCGATACATGTGTTATCAGAGCGTTATATCATAGGTGGGACATGCGTTTCTATTATTTCTCGTCCACTTTAATGTTTCTTTTCGCTGTGGGCATGTTTAGCAATTTTTATTTGCCAAAGTTGGATTTCTGCTAAACGATTTTCCAGGAAAAGATGTCAAAATTGAAGCTTATAAGAAGCCTCTTCTTGCAGTACAGAATCAGTTATCTCTCCAATTAGACAAACCATTAAACATTGTTGTCTCTGATAGCTTGACAATTAATTTTATAAAACTCTATCTCTTATGCCTCATTCATTTTTTTTTTCACTTTTAATTTTGATCTGAAGCTCCAAACTTGAATCTTCTTTTATTGTAATGGACACGTTCTGGGACAGCTGTTAAAAATAATTTGCGCCATATACAAGCTGATCAATAAAAAAGAGGACAGAATATATTTGAGTGATTCATTAGTTCGATTATTAACGATCAGAAGGTTCCGAGCACATCTTTCATCATCTTTTTAGCTTCACCCGCTAAGGGGGACATGGATTTTGTGTCGTTAGTTTGCAGCAACGCCGCGATATCTGCCACTTTCGGACTCAGATAACAACTATCATCAGCAGGAAAAATACTCTAATTCTACAGTAAGTGATTAGGCACCTATGAGACTGACAATAATTATTAAAATTTTTGTTGCATTTTGCAACCACAAACAAGAGTCAAGGTGTTTCATATAATGTATCAAATCCGCAAATCGTACAAAGTGTGACAAACAACATGAGCCGTGGCGTTTAACATAATATATTAAATGGAAAAGTCATAGAAAGTTCGTTTTAATAGAAACAACACAGACATTATTCTTAATTCTTGATCCTTCCAGTGCTGTCAGTCGGTACATAAGGCTCTCAGTCTCTTACCAATTGTCTCTATTCTGATCGAGCTGTTGAGTTATAGAGAGTGAGTTTATACCTGCCAACTTTGCTACTGTTTTTTTTTATTTATTCTAGTTCTTTTCTGTGTTTTTCAGGGTCGTCCTTTTTTCCCTTTGAGCTGCTGTTTCCCATTTAAGAGCCGCCTAGTAATACTCTGGTCGTTTCTCCTAAATACATGCCCGACATATGTTCATCTTCTTTTCCTAATAATGGACGAGATAAATAGTTGCATGACCATTTCTCTTATTTCAATATTAGTCTTGAATTCATTCCGTTTTAATGTAAGGTATTCTTCTTAGGCAATGCCTTGAGTTTTTTTTCTCAAACATCTTTAAGGCTACAATCGAAAGGTTGAAGATTGTCCAGTGTTTTGCGTCTACTAATGAGGCTGATGGCAGACCCTATTACATAGTATTAAACGGTAAAGACAACGACATATTTAAAAAGTATGGCTTTTATTTATACCTCAGAGGGACGTCAGTTCAGAACTTTCCTCAGTGCAATTGTGGCCAGCCATAGGTGTCTAATCATTTATAACTGGTACTTAGTGGGAGGTATGGTGTTGAAAGCATCTAGTCTTCTTCCACGGAAAGCTTCACAAAAACGTAGGAAACTTTGATTTGATTACTATCTTCTACACAAACATCAAAGTCATCAGGTTGCATGTTCTTTGCAGAACGCTGCACTCATCACAACCCATCAGAAAGAATCTCTGTTTTTAGTCTGGTCTCAGTCTTCTTATGTTGTAAAGTTAAAGGTCTCTTTTTGGTGTCTTGAAAACGCATTATTTGTGGTCTATCCCTGTATTGTCCTTCCCATGCCTTCCTTTATTATACTTTCCAGCCCAATGTGTCTTATGACGAGACCACATTATATTAATATCCTCTGTAAGCCAGTTCTTTACAAAGTTTATCTATTTTAACATTGTCTTCATTATTGTTTTCCTGAAGATTTTTTCTATAGAATTTTGTTACGAAATGTAAAAAAAAAAAAAAAAAAATCATCAATGTTACCGCACAATAAGCGAAGCAAATAAAAGAAGGAAAAGGATACAAAGACTGCAACTCAATTATTATTCTTGTATGTAGATTTATCATTATTGAACCGTGTATCATTATTGAACCGTGTATCATTATTGAACCGTGTATCATTATTGAACCGTGTAAAAATATGCATTATTAATGCCATTGTCTGATGACAAAGAAAGCCCTCAGCACAGTACAGGAGTTCACTAATACCAGTGATGGATCTGGATTAAACTTTAGAAAGCTGGTTAATATTACTTTACAGACAGACATCCTGATAATTATCTTCATATGTAAACATCGTGGTCTCTGGTATACATTATCATCATGACTCTTTACAATTTTCTATCTCCGCAGTTTTTTTTTACTATTTCTGTTGTTGAGTTGCTACCACACCACTTTCCTAACCCTGACTACGACTACCTATTTTAAACCACGTTATTCCTTCAACTGCGGTAAAATGTGCAACAATACTGCTAAACTAATACCTTTTATATTAGAGAAATTATATAATTTTTGCTACAAATAATTGCATTAAGCATAATTGAATACTGTGGTCTAAACGCAAATTTAATCATTTTGAAACGCGTACACCGCTATCTGTACCAGCGATTGCATGAAGTTATTTTTCTTTTCCCCGTCTCTGTTTGGAGGTTATTAGACCGACAGGCCGGTATGTGCTCTTGTTTCTTTCAGTCTATTTTAAAAACAATAATTCCTTGTTTTCAAAGGCTCGATTGATGTTTTGTCAACAGTCCGCCTTTCACAGGCGGAAATGACTGTTTTTCTTTTAACCGCCAATTACAAAAAAATAACAACAACATCTTAACAACATATTCGTAACATTTACGAAGTCCGCGGTATATTTAAACACAAGTTCGGACACGTTGACTAAATCAAAGTTAGTCGTTGAGAAAAAATTAGGAATGTAAACGTTGGGGAACATATTTGTGCTCGGAAATTGTCACATAAAAAAAATGTGTTCTGAAACGATATCTTTAACGACGTGGTAAATGTTGTTTACAACCTTTAAACTGGATGATATATTCTCTTTCTTTCTCTCCCTTATTTTTTTCTCCCTTATTATTTTTGATGATTGTTTCAAGCTGTCCCCATCTCATCACATGACCATTAATTGATGATTGTTTCCAGCTGTCCCCATCTCATCATCATCATCATCATCATCATCATCATGTACCATACCGGTTGGCGTAGGCGATCATGTCCCTCCACAATCTTCTATCTACAGTGCATCGTATCAGTTCTGTTGTTGGCTGTTTTCCATGCCATGACACCAAGCTATCCAGTATTTTCTCTCTTTGTCGTCCGCGATCTCTCTTCTCTTTTATTTTGCCAGTTGTAATCAAGTATTCCAACTTTCCTCTTCTCATGATGTGCCCGAAAAATGTTGATTGCTTCTTTCTGATGTTTTTTAAGAGCTCCCTTTTTGTGTTGGCCTCTTTGAGAACTTCCTCATTGGTCTTTTTATCTGTCCAGCGAACTTTCAACATTCTTCTGAGAAATCCCATCTCTGTGGCCTCTAATCGTCATTTCATTTGTTTGTCTACTGTCCATGATTCGCTTCCATAGGGCCCATCTCATCACATGACCATAAAATGATGATTGTTTCCAGCTATCTCTATCTCATCACATGATTATTATTTGATGATTGATTCCAGCTGTTCCCATCTCATCACATGACCATAAAATGATGATTGTTTCCAGCTGTCTCCATCTCATCATCATCATCATGTACCATACCGGTTGGCGTAGGCGATCATGTCCCTCCACAATCTTCTATCTACAGTGCATCGTATCAGTTCTGTTGTTGGCTGTTTTCCATGCCATGACACCAAGCTATCCAGTATTTTCTCTCTTTGTCGTCCGCGATATCTCTTTCCTTTTATTTTGCCAGTTGTAACCAAGTATTCCAACTTTCCTCTTCTCATGATGTGCCCGAAAAATGTTGATTGTTTATTTCTGATGTTTTTTATCTCATCACATGGCCATAAAATTATGATTGTTTCCAGCTGTCTCCATCTCATCACATGACCATAAAACGACTATTGTTGCCAGCTGTCTCCATCTCATCACATGACCATAAACCGACTATTGTTGCCAGCTGTCTCCATCTCATCACATGACCATAAAACGACTATTGTTTCCAGCTGTCTCCATCTCATCACATGACCATAAAACGACTATTGTTTCCAGCTGTCTCCATCTCATCACATGACCATAAAACGACTATTGTTTCCAGCTGTCTCCATCTCATCACATGACCATAAAACGACTATTGTTTCCAGCTGTCTCCATCTCATCACATGACCATAAAACGACTATTGTTTCCAGCTGTCTCCATCTCATCACATGACCATAAAACGACTATTGTTGCCAGCTTACGTTGGCAACAGCTTTTGCCTTTTGACTTTATCCTCTTTTAGAACGTCCTAGTTGTTCGTATTACCTGTCTAAGATATAGTTTACATTCATATGTAATGCACATTTCTCTCGCCTCTAATATGTGTCTTGACGTTCTCCAATTGCACAGGAATCTCTTCCGTATATCAAGACCTGCTCAACATAAACAAAAGTGATGCAGATCTTATTAATAATTAAATGGTAAAGCAGGACATAAAAGGACAATGTACTAAAAAGTTGTTATCAAATAACTCGCAGACTTTAATAACAGTAGTTGTCATCCCTTGCCGTGCAATACATTGCCACAGATAATAACAATAATATTGAACATTGGAGAAGAATACGACAGCTTCCAGTGATGCTGCTGCGGACGATACAAAATATACGAGACAGAATAGAATCATAGGATAGCAACCTGACAATTTGTGCTAGTATATAATTATTAGAGGAAAAAAATCAAAGTTGATAGGTTAACAAAGGTATAAGAGCGGACCAGCGAAAGAGGTTGACAAACATCATGATGTTTTAACAGGCAGAGAACAAACAGTGTGTGTTGGTCAAAGTTGAAGATTGAAGATCAATAGAAAGTGATGGACAAGGTGAAAAGGGACAATAAAAGAAAGTGATGGGCAGAGGTGAAGAAGGGACAATAAAAGAAAGTGATGGGCAGAGGTGAAAAAGGGACAATAAAAGAAAGTGATGGGCAGAGGTGACGAAGGGACAATAAAAGAAAGTGATGGACAGAGGTGACGAAGGGACAATAAAAGAAAGTGATGGACAGAGGTGAAGCAGGGAGAACAAAAGAAAGCGATGGACAGAGGTGAAGTAGGGAGAAAAAATTAAAGTAATGGACAGAGGCGAAGCAGGGAGAACAGAGGAAAGTGATGGACAGAGGTGAAGAAGAGAGAACAAATAAAAAGGTTATAGACAGAGGTGAAGCAGGGATAACACACAGAAAGTGATGGACAGAGGTGAAGCAGGGATAACACACAGAAAGTGATGGACAGAGGTGAAGAAGAGAGAACAAATAAAAAGGTTATAGACAGAGGTGAAGCAGGGATAACACACAGAAAGTGATGGACAGAGGTGAAGCAGGGATAACACACAGAAAGTGATGGACAGAGGTGAAGCAGGGATAACATACAGAAAGTGATGGACAGAGGTGAAGAAGAGAGAACAAATAAAAAGGTTATAGACAGAGGTGAAGCAGGGATAACACACAGAAAGTGATGGACAGAGGTGAAGCAGGGATAACACACAGAAAGTAATGGACAGAGGTGAAGCAGGGATAACATACAGAAAGTGATGGACAGAGGTGAAGCAGGGATAACACACAGAAAGTGATGGAGATAGACTTTTGCAGATCGTGTTTCTCGTGGAATAATTGAAGAGATGATGGCATCGAATTCTGAAGTATCGAGTATTAGCCCGTGATGATTACTTGATTCACGAGCTCAATACTGTCTCCGCGATACAGGCTCGCGTCTAGCCAGCTGTGACAGGCTCGCGTCTAGCCAGCTGTGACAGGCTCGCGTCTAGCCAGCTGTGACAGGCTCGCGTCTAGCCAGCTGTGACAGGACATCTGACTCACAGCATTAAGAGCCGTCAGACGGCAAGGAAACGCACTCGTTAACTGACTCACAAAACATTGACACTTTATACAATAATGATCACCATAGTTCAAATTACGTTTAATACTATATAATTACTTTACACTTGCTTTACATTTCTCGTTGTCTTTAAGTTAGAATGTAAAAGATCGAATGTAACATCTAGTGATCTAGCACGCGAGAAAACATCTCCGGGCTACCACCAACTTGTGGATTTAGATTCAGCCTTTAATTGACGACATAATCAACAGGTTGGTAAGGGAAAAACATTTTATGCTCAAAGAAATCACAGAAAAAAATGGAGATAGACCACAAATGTAAAGTAGCAGCCATTAATATATGTCAGCCTGAGAGACAAAATCAGAAATGAAGAACCGAGAAAAAAAAACTAGGAATAATCCCCGCCGATATAATATATATACAGAAACAACAGCTACAATGGTTTGGCCACGTGATATGGCACAAAGATCAAAGCACAACAAAACGAGCTCCAATAAACGTTGCGAGAACACCAGATCCAAGGGTCGCCCACGAAAAAGATGGATTGATGGAATATTAGAAACACTAGGGAAAGTAACAGCAGCAGAGGTGAACAGAAGAGCAAAAGACCGCAAATTATACTTCCCCTCGACGCTGAAAGGCGAATGAGGAAGGAGAGAAAGAAGAAGATCTTCTGGGTCTGCCTGATCGCCGTTTCTGTTATTATTGAGTATTAATCCACACAGGTTTTATTTTGTTGTTGCGATCATGTTAATTGTATTTATTTCGCAAAAGTTTCTCAGCTCTTACCCTTCATTTCTTACTTTGTTTTCTGTATCACTTCATGACCAAATTAGAGTTATAGGGAAACGATCGAGAACAATTGTGTAACCATCGTGAGGAGTCCGACTATCAAGTTTTTGGGAATAGCATTTGATAGGTCCCTTTCTTGCAATCACCGCTTGAGCAATCTCACTCAGAAGATAAAGAGAGAAATCAACGCGATCAAGATCACGAGCAAGGCGAAATTCCAGCAATCGTTACAATTCTTGTGGTGCTCACTGTACTGGAATATGGTTCGTTACACTGAACGTGGATCACGCAGTCTTAGTGACTAACTCGCAAAGTATGCTACAGAAGATTTTCAGATAGTGTCAGCAGCAGGAGTGGATGCAGCTCTTGGATGACTCAAAACTGAGCACGTTAACCTTGGTGTACTGTCCAGGGGACGATGTTATACACGGTAATGTTCGCTGCCACCTCAGGCACTTATTGTGGTCTTATTCTGGACAAAGAGGACATCGCCAAGTTTGTTTTAATTTCCTTAAGAGAAGAAGGGGACAATTGATGGGACAATGAAGTATATTTTGAGAGATTGATGAGTCTAAAAGTGGGAAAGGAATCTGGTCGATTAAAAGTGTTTAGTGGGAAAGGCAGATGTATCTACAGTCAACACCTTACAGGAACAATAAGTCTGCATACGCTTCGCGAGTGCTGGGACGGGCAGTAAAGCAGTTAAGGGGATGCCTCAACTACGATGAAACTGATTCTATTCGTGATCAATAGAATAGAATAGAATAGAGTAGAGACTGAAAGTAAATATATTTAGTTGAGTAATATAATGTCGCGAATCGTCATGAGCTATTCGCTTTCAGGCCTGAATATTGTTGTGGTGCTCCTCATTTACTCATCTTTATTTCTCGAGTTGTGTTAAAGAATTTGAAGTTAGTCAATCTAAATGACACAACAGTAAATGCTAGGTCTTCTATATCATCCATCTCACCACAGTCTGTACCAAGTTTATCCTCACCAGGCCACCAAATCTGTCGTCATTTAAATTTGTTCAAAGAAACTTCGGAGGGAATGGGAAGGAAGATGATGTTGGGTTTGATCAGAGATAAGTCGCTGATTCTGTCCGTCGCAGATCCTCAAACTGGTGCTCTCCGGCTGTTAAGTTTCTTTATTTATTTGGTCATTACTTTTTCTCTAAGCTTCGAAAACAATGACTACTCTTCGTACTTCGTTAAAAGCACATTCATTTTTAAAAAATTCCAGATTTACCACCAATCATTATCATTAAGTGCCTGCTGGCGTATGTGATCATGTCTCTCCATAACTTTCGTTCTCGGCAGTTATTTATCATTTCTGTTGTTTACTTTCTGCCAAAATATTCTCTTAAGCTGTCTGGTATTTTTTTCTCTTTGCTTCCTTCTATCTCTTCGTCCCTCGATTTTTCCAGTTGTTGCAATATATTCCACATGTTCCCTTCTTATTACATGGCCAAAAAACTATGACTCTTTCTTCCTAATATTGAATATTAGCTTTCATTTTGCTTTTTCAGAACGTTTTAATTACTCTTCTTAACTCTCCATGGCATTCTCAAAATTCTTCTGTAAAGTCAAATTTCTACAACCTCAGTGATTTTCTTATCTGTTGTCCTATTGTCCATGATTCACATCCATTTGTTAAGGCTGGCTATGCATAACATTTAAGAACTACCACTAATACTATTTTATAATCCCCCTTTCTGAATTCCTCTTTGTCATTATGCCTTCTCCACCAAACGTCACACCATTCCTTACATTTGTATCACTTCCCTTGAGATGCCAGTTACAATTCTACCCATGTCTGCCTCGACCATTGACAAGCACAGAAAATAGCACCCAGTTCCTCACGTTGACAACCATCCAGGGGAAGTCAGAAGAGGGGGAGATAATTTATGATCACCTAGACACTGCATGTCAACATCGATTATTGTGGGTTCAGTTTGCGATACTGCTCTGTGATTATAGGGACAGCCAAAATAAAACCGAGAAAATCAATACCCTGGTGGGAATTTGTGGTAGATGTAGTTAACTTAATGGCAAGGAATGTGCAAGGTAGTAGAGGAGAAGATTGAGTAACAGATAGGCGGAGTGAGAAAATAAATTGGCAGGCAGGAATACATTCAGAAGAGATGGAAAGAGAGAGAGAGAGACAGAGACAGAGTGAGAGGGAGAGTGAGGTAGAATGGTAAATAGAGAGACAAATTAAAAGATGAACAAATTGAGCTGTATGTAGTACATGACTTAGTCAACAGACTGGCAAACAAGGGGACAGACAGAAAGAAAGACGGTGAAACATAAACGGATAGACCGGCAGATAGATTAGATAAACATGCAAACAAGCATGAATATGGCAGACAGATAAGTAGATTGACTGGTGGGTTACTGATAGATGAGTGCAATTTACAGATGCTTTAGAAATATGCAGATGGACAAACATGCAGACAGAAGAATCAGTTATCTTGTGACCATACTATTTTATCTGTTGTTTCTTTATGTATTCTACTGCGTGAATAATTCTTCTTCTGGATTTCTTTATTTCAGACCTTATTTTTCAAGCTGGCTCACATCATTCGTCTAACACATTTCATTTCGATATTGGTTATTTTTCTTATTGTTCTCGCAACTAGGGTCCATAATTGGTATTGGTAGCAAAACTTTGCGATGAAAATTTGAATTGTAGAGTGCCCGTTTTGCCCCTAGCAGTATTTTCTTGTTGAACAGCAGTGGTGACAGTTGTCCGATGATTTGACAAGCTTTGTTGCATCATGAGTCTGTTTTTGTTGCATGTGAATTGTGGTTTCTGACTAGATTAGCTAGATAATTAAATTTCCCCACTTGCTTTAATTGTCGTTTATCAATATATTGATGTTCTATTTCTCTTTTGCGACATTAAGAATCTCTGTTTTGTTAATTTTCATGTCGCAGTGAGTGCATGTGCTGTTGAATCTATTTAAGTGTATATGTAGGTCTTCTATATTAAGTAACGCATACTTAAAAGGCAAAGAAAAATTGAGTAAAGTCAACAGAAGAGTTTAAGTTGTTTTCATCATTGACTCAATTTGATTTGCCACTTATTAAATCCATGAACCATGTTGCACTAGTTTTCTGCTGAGGCAGGCACATGGCACTTCATGTCGATGGGGTGTCGTTCTGCTCGTTTACCTTGATTTATATTTGTTATCTTTACGTCTAACCCGTTAAGGGTGAGCCCTCCTTTTATCAACGTGTACCTCATGTTTTCAGCCATTTCCTTCATCAAAGTATTTCTTCTCTTATTCGTAAAAATGTGACTGTTATTGTTACTCACTGGCAGTGTCTGTTAATGCTCCTATATCCAGTTTTATCAATAAAAAAAAGGTATCAGCCATATACCATTCGAGTCCAATGAGCAACTTAAGAAAGTTCATTTTTATTTGCGGAACACAGTTTCAAGTCTTTTTTTTAAATTGAAAAGTGGCATATAGTCTGTTCGTAAATTATTTTGTCCCCTCTTTTTAATTGTTATTTTAGGGTCTCAATCTGAAAGTGGGATCTACGAGTTAAAGTCCGACTCTGATAGGATCTGGTACTTGGATCTCACCTGTATTTAAATCAGTGCGACTGGAATAGAGATACAACTGATAACTAGATAAGAGAGCATTTGAACGTGAGAGGAGAACCTCAAATTCAATACTGCAACCACCCAGCCTCGTTTTGTCAGTCACCTTAACAATTTTTTCCCTTCTTTTTGTCAAAACCAAAACTTTTCGCCTTTTAGTGATTCTATCAAGTCTATTTATTTTACCAAAAAGCAAAACACTTTGTCATAAGATGCCCTCACATTGTGACAAGCTGCCCTCAATTTGTGACAAGCTGCACTCACTTTGTCATAAGTTGTTCTCACTTTGTCACAAGCAGCGCTCACATTGTCACAAGCTGCCCTCAATTTGTCACAAGTTGTCCTTAATTTGTTACAAGCTGCACTCACTTTGTCACAAGTTGCCCTCAATTTGTCACAAGCTGCACTCACTTTGTCACTAGTCGCCCTCGAGTTGTCACAAGCTGCACTCACTTTGTCACAAGTTGCCCTCAATTTCTTACAATCAGCCCTCACTTTGTCACAAGCTGCCCTCAATTTTTTTCAAGCTGCACTCACTTTGTCACAAGTTGCCCTCAATATGTCACAAGCTGCACTCACTTTGTCATAAGTTGTTTTCACTTTGTCTCAAGCTGCCCTCACTTTGTCACAAGCTGCCCTCACTTAGTCACAAGTTGCCCTTACTTTGTCACAAGCTGCCCTCACTTTGTCACAGGCCGCTCTAACTTTGTCACAACCTGCCTCACTTTGCCACAAGCTACCCGCACTTTCCCACAACCTGCCTCATTTTGTCACGAAATATTCTCACTTTGTCACAAGCTGCTCTCATTTTGTCACGAGATATCCTCACGTTGTCACAAGCTGTTCTCATTTTGTCACGAGATATCCTCACTTTGTCCCAAGCTGCTCGCATTTTGAAACGAGATATTCTCACTTTGTCACAACCTGCCTAACTTTCTCACAAGCTACCCTCACTTTGTCACAACCTGTCTCACTTTGTCACGAGATATCCTCACTTTGTCACAAGCTGCTCTCATTTTGTCACGAGATATCCTCACTTTGTTACAAGCTGTTCTCATTTTATCACGAGATATCCTCACTTTGTCACAAGCTGCTCTCATTTTGTCACGAGATATCCTCACTTTGTCACAAGCTGCTCTCATTTTGTTACGAGATATCCTCACTTTGTCACAAGCTGCTCTCATTTTGTCACGAGATATCCTCACTTTGTCACAAGCTGCTCTCATTTTATCACAAGCTGCCCTTACTTTGTCACAAGCTGCACTCACTTTGTCACAAGCTGCCCTCACATTGTCACAAGCTGCCCTCACTTTGTCACAAGTTTTTTCAATGTGTTACAAGTTGCCCTAAATTTGTTACAAGTTACCCTGACTTTGTCACATGTTGCTCTCACTTTGTCACAAGTTGCCCTCAATTTGTTACAAGTTTCCCTCAATTTGTCACGAGCTGCCCTCAATTTGTCACAAGCTGCACTCAATTTTCGGGGGGGGGGGGGCGACCGAAACACCGATTTATAGACGTATGTAAACGAGACTTGAAGCCTCTTAACATAAACCCCGCATCTGGAAAAACATAGCTGCAGACCGCAATCTTTGGAAAAGGTAAAGATAAAGTACGAGATTTGAACCTGCGTCTTAGCACGCGAGTCTCACCCATATGTGCTCGGCCGCCTATCCAGAAATGTTCGGATATTTCTGTATAGTGTTTCCTCAAACATCGAAACTCAGATACGAGGCGACATTCCTCACCTTCCCAGGGTAATACCCTGGTACCCATTTCTGCCAACGGCTTGGTCGACCGTGGAGTTATTTTTTTTTTGTCCAACCACGAGTACAATTCAAACTGCCCCCAGCGGGAATCGAACACGTATTGCCCGAACGTCGGTGCCAATCTTTGGAAATAAACTCTAAAACTGAAACTCATGCTAGAAGCTGACAGATTCATAGTGAAGGAAAATACGCGGCGAAGTGAAAAAAAAAAAAAAAAACATTTCCTGGTGCGCTGCAAAATCCTTAGTCAACTAAGACTGACGGAAGCTACTACATGTACTACACTCATGATGATATAGGCGGCCCTCACTTTAATAAAAGTAACCACTATCGAAATGAAATGTGTTAGATGTATGACATGAAACAGCATGAGAGTTAAGATCAGAAGTGAAGAGCTGATAAAAAAAGGTTAGGATAAATTACCGACATTAAATACATAGAGAAAAAAAAAACCAGATAAAATGGTCTGGCCACGTGATAGGACAGGAATAGCAAAATACAACACAAAGAGTCTTTATCAAGAACACCAGAACAAAGCGGTCGACAACGGAAAAGATGGATTGATGGAATATTAGATATATTTTTTTTTTAAAAAGTAAAAGCAGGAGAGGCCAAAAGACCGCAAACCTTTATATCTCCCCTCGATACTGAAAAGCAAACGAAGAAGGAACAAAGTAAGATGAAAAAGAACAATATTCTATATTGTACACATACTCTCTCGCTCTCTCTCTCTCTCTCTGGCTATTTCTCTTAATATATTCAGTTTTTCTTTCTCAAATCATACTCTCTTTTCCACCGTCTTTTTCTCATTCGCTCTCTCTCTCTTCTACCCCATTTGTTTTTCTTTAATTCTCTCTCTCTTTTCAACCGTCTTTGTTTATTAATTCTCTCTCTCTCACACTCTCTCTTCAATCCTTTTTTCACTTTTTCTTTTTACCTCTCTTTTTTCTCATTCTCTCGCCCTCTCTCTTATGTCTACATATTTTTTCTGTTATCCTCTCTCTCCTCTACCTATTTCTCTACGTTATCCTCTCTCTCATGTCTACCTATTTTTCTGTTATCTTCTCTCTCATGTCTACCTATTTCTCTATGTTATCCTCTCTCTCCTCTACCTATTTTTCTGTTATCATCTCTCTCCTCTACCTATTTCTCTATGTTATCCTCTCTCTCATGTCTACCTACTTCTCTATGTTATCCTCTCTCTCCTCTACCTATTTTCTGTTATACTCTCTCTCTCTCTCCTCTACCTACTTTTCTATGTTATCCTCTCTCTCCTCTACCTATTTTTCTGTTATCCTCTCTCTCTCCTCTACCTATTTTTCTGTTATCCTCTCACTTTCCTCTACCTACTTTTCTATGTTATCCTCTTTCTCCTCTACCTATTTTTCTATGTTATCCTCTCTCTCCTCTACCTATTTCTCTAAGTTATCCTCTCTCTCATGTCTACCTATTTCTCTATGTTATCCTGTCTCTCCTTTACCTATTTTTCTATGTTATCCTTTCTCTCATGTCTACCTATTTTTCTATGTTATCCTCTCTCTCCTCTACCTATTTCTCTATGTTATCCTCTCTCTCCTCTACCTATTTTTATATATTGTCCTCTCTCTCTCCTCTACCTATTTTTCTGTTATCTTTCTCTCCTCTACCTATTTTTCTATGTTATCCTCTCTCTCCTCTACCTATTTTTCTATGTTATCCTCTCTCTCCTCTACCTATTTCTATATGTTATCCTCCCTCTCCTCTACCTATTTTTCTATGTTATCCTCTCTCTCCTCTACCTATTTCTATATGTTATCCTCTCTCTCCTCTACCTATTTTTCTATGTTATCCTCTCTCTCCTCTACCTATTTCTATATGTTATCCTCTCTCTCCTCTACCTATTTTTCTATATGTTATCCTCTCTCTCCTCTACCTATTTTTCTATGTTATCCTCTCTCTCCTCTACCTATTTCTATATGTTATCCTCTCTCTCCTCTACCTATTTTTCTATGTTATCCTCTCTCTCCTCTACCTATTTCTATATGTTATCCTCTCTCTCCTCTACCTATTTCTATATGTTATCCTCTCTCTCCTCTACCTATTTTTCTATGTTATCCTCTCTCTCCTCTACCTATTTTTCTATGTTATCCTCTCTCTCCTCTACCTATTTCTATATGTTATCCTCTCTCTCCTCTACCTATTTTTCTATGTTATCCTCTCTCTCCTCTACCTATTTCTATATGTTATCCTCTCTCTCCTCTACCTATTTTTCTATGTTATCCTCTCTCTCCTCTACGTATTTTTATATATTGTCCTCTCTCTCCTCTACCTATTTCTCTATGTTATCCTCTCTCTCCTGTACCTATTTTTCTGTTATCCTTTCTCTTCTCTACCTATTTTTCTATGTTATCCTCTCTCTCTCTCTCTACCTATTTCTCTATGTTATCCTCTCTCTCCTCTACCTATTTCTCTATGTTATCCTCTCTCTCATGTCTACATATTTTTCTATGTTATCCTCTCTCTCCCCTCTACCTCTTCTCTCTCTTCGACCCTTCTTTTTTTCTCACTCATCTTCTCGTGTACATGTTTTTCCCCTTCTACTTCTACCTCTATTTTTCTCATTCATCCTTTCTTTTGTACTTCAATTTTTCGCATTCAGCCTCTCTCTCTTTTCACCATCATTTTTTTCATTCATCCTCACTTTTTTTTTTTTTTTTTTTTTTTTTTTTACAAATTTTGTATTCACTTTATTCCACAATCCTTTTCTCATTTATCCTCTCTCTCTCTCTTTTCCAACTCCTTGTCCCATTTCCCCCTCTCTCTGTTTTTTACATCTTTTTTCCATTTTTTTTTCTCTCTTTTCCATCATTTTCTTCTCATCTGTCCCATCTCTCTATCTTTTTTTACCCTTTTGTCATCCAGTCCCTTTCTTTTCCTCCTTTATATCTCTCTTTTTCTCAATCATAATCTCCCTCTTTTCTACCTCTCTTTTTCTCATACATCCTCTCTCTTTTCCACCCTTATTTAATTCATTTCTTTCGCTCTCTTCCTCTCTTTTTTTCTCATTCATGTTCTCTCTTTTCCTCATACTTCCTCGATAATTCTTCCCATTTACTTCCTTCACCTCCTCTTTCATTTTTAATAAACTGTTTTTCTGCATTATTTTTATTTTATTCTGTTCACTTTCTTTGCTCACTCCATTTCTGAATCAATACCTCCCTCCATATCTAAATCCTTGCCTCTATTTTTATTTCTAGCACACGCCACGTGATTGGTTACAACGCATGCCAAGCCAAAATGTCTCCCACAGCTTTCGTAATTCATTCTCATAATTTCCCATCAATGTTATCGCTTTCTTTACTCCCGCCCATCACCTCTGTTATGACAGACTCACATACTCCCCTATGTAACCCCAGTTTCTTCCTGCTCTTTTCTTATTTGGTTCCACATATTACAATCGATTCGTTCTGCTGTGTTATTCTTTATCGTGCTCTCGGCTGCACGTTTTTTTCCCATTTTCCTTTATCTGATATTCTTTCATCAAATTGGGCATTTTTTGGCACTCAAGTAAAATTATCACTTTGTGCATGAAAAATAGTCAGGAAAGAAGGCGTCGATAACTTTGTGACAATCGAAATCATCGAGGCAAGAGAAACTGAGGAAGGCAGAAGGAACATTTCTGCAATAACAAGACAATGCGAATGGGGAAAACTGAAGATATGAAGCATTGAAACGTTCAAATGACAAAAATAGAAACAAATGTTTGCGACATTAATACTCTCTTTCTCTCTCTCTCTCTCTCTCTCTCTCTCTCTCTCTCTCTCTCTCTCTCTCTCTCTCTCTCACTTTCTGTTATTCCCTTCCGGGTGTCGAGGACAATACAAAGTTCTAGTTATTGCTCTTCTGGTCGACCAAATGGACTATAATCAACTATGTTTTAGCGTCACTCGGATCTTGTCAGTCCATCTTACTCTGGGTCTACCACAGGCTAATCTTTCATCTCCTCTTTCAGTATATTTTTTTGCTTGGTACAAAGTCTCTTAGCATTTTTTTTTCCAGATAAACAAAACATTTAATTTGTTGTCCCTGTATGTAGCTCAGGATTGATTTGACGGCCAATCTCTCTCTTACATCGTTTCTGATTCTGTTTCTCCTGTTCTCTCTCGGCGTCTTTCTCAAATATTTCAAGATTACCAGCTTTCGTTTATGTTTATTCCTCCTACGTGACCATGTTTGACGTTGATAGCACAAGGTGGGAATGATTATGATTTGGAAAAGATTGTTTTCCCGATGTTACTGCATTGCGTTGGATTATAGGTGCATGGTGATGATAATAATTATTATCACTTCATTTACCTTTTATCCAACTCATAACATGCACTTTCTAAAATACAAAGTAAATTTAAAAATCTCACAAATACAAATTTGTCAAATTATGAGTTTTTTTCTGCTAGTGTTATTGGTATACGTTGTACGTCTTTCAAAGGCGTTGTCAGCGATCAGTCAAGATAGTACAAACGAGTGTACATAGTATAATGATAATTATTGTTATACTATGTACACTCGTTTTTACTAAGGATAATTATTGTTACAAGAACATGCAGAATTTACTCACACGTGTTCTGTCTGGATATTCTGCCCCATGCCGGCCTCATGTCTACCACGTGACTTCAGACTTTCCACAAACGAGGCTGTTTTTAAGGTAACAAAAGTTTCTGCTACTCCACAATAATGAATATTATGTCACTTCCTGTCAGAATGTCTACTGCGGGCACATAACTTTAGAAGATGACTTCAGGTCTCAGAAATGGTTGCCTCCCTTCCTGAAACAATCTAAGAACACAACTGTTGACCTCATGTAGGTGTTTCAGACTTTCGTTGTTGGTCAGAGAGTGATTGCTCGTTCATTTCGAGAAGCATTTTAAAATTGTAAACAAAAACATTTAAATTCAGTTATGCCGAATCACACGTTGGTTTATTTCGAAAACTCAGCTAATTATATCGTCATATTACCTCAGGGCGTTTGACTTGACGATAGTTTTGTATAACGATAACTGTGACTCCAATTATGACTCTTCCATGTATGCAATTTTTTATTTGTTTTAAAGATTTCATTGAAAATAAGACTCACTGAGGAATTGTTGTTTTGTTGTGTGTAGAAAGTCGTTATATTTTAGGCGGTTGCGCTTTAGTCACAGGTTGTAAGTACGCACACTTGTGTTAAAGTATTGGTATGAAACGTCCAAATTTTATAAACACTCGTGTTAAAGTCTTGGTATGAAACGTCCAAATTTTATAAACACTTGTGTTAAAGTATTGGTATGAAATGTCCAAATTTTATAAACACTTGTGTTAAAGTCTTGGTATGAAACGTCCAAATTTTATAAACACTTGTGTTAAAGTCTTGGTATGAAACGTACCAATTTTGTAAACACTCGTGTTAAAGTCTTGGTATGAAACGTCCAAATTTTATAAACACTTGTGTTAAAGTCTTGGTATGAAACGTCCCAATTTTATACACACTTGTGTTAAAGTCTTTGTATGAAACTTCCCAATTGTATAGACACTTGTGTTAAAGTCTTGGTAGGAAACGTCCCAATTTTATAAACACTTGTGTTAAGGTCTTGGTATGAAACATCCTAAATCTATGTACACTTGTGTTGACGTTCTCATATTAAACGTCTAAAGTCTAATGAACCACGGGACAATCCTAATCAATTATTAAAAATGACGTTAGGGTAATGACACAACTCTAACTTTTATCCGTTGAAAATATCCATACATTGTGAAATTTACGTTTTAAATTGACACAAACGTCAGATCCGGCGTTCTAGTTTAGTAGGAGAACAGCCTCATGCAGTTGTCCATAGATGTTTTTATTTAATTTAACATAAAGTTAAGTAGTCAAGCGAAGGTTTATTTGCTTTGTTATGGAATCTCATCAGTGGTAGTTCTTTTGTGAATAATTCTAAATATTTTATTTGTATTTTAAATGTAAGTAAATGTATATCAATTCGATATGTTCAATTATACTGTAAAAAGAGACAAAGTGAATTGATCAATGTGATTGGTGTAAAGTTTACTTGTGTTTATTTAAATGTAGTGGTAAGTACAAGAACGTTTTCGTTATTGTTTACATATAATAGTCAGTTTTTAAAAAAATAATAAATATGTTATTTGTGCTACGATGTGGATTAAAACCATACACAAATGTGTAGATAAGGATCTAATATTAAGAGAAAGTAGAGTTTTATGTAAATTGTGTGTAGAAATTATTTTAGTATATTTTGAAGTGGAAATTTTATTTCATTTTGTGTGTTTTTTGTTTGTTTACTCATATACAAACAACATTTTGTATGTGGATTTTCTTATACAAATTTATGATACTATTGTGATTAAAAAGAGCAGCTAGTCCCGAATATTTCTTTACATGTACATAAAATAAAGTGCCTCGTATATATTTTAAAATGGTTTAGCCACGTGACATGGCAGAAAGAACAAAACACAACACAACGAGCCTCCAACAAACGTTGTGAGAAAAACGAGACCCAAGGGTCGACCACGAAAAAGATGGATCGATGGAATATTAGAAGCACTAGGAAACATAACAGCAGTGGAGGCGAACAGAAGAGCAAAAGACCGCAAATCATATCTCCCATCGACGCTGAAAGGCAGATGAGGAAGAAAAGAAGAAGAAAAAGTATTTGACGCGTTGCACTTGTTTCAACTGTGTCCTGTTTATTTTTATGCTGCATGCTGGTGATGATTGTTTCTTCGCTATGACCATTACTTCTGTTTTCTCACTATTCAGACTGAGACCTTTCTTGTTGCTTTCTTCTACTATTATGTCTGTCATTTCTTGTAGTTCATTCTCTGTCTCTGCTATTAAGACTGTGTCATCAGCATATCGCAAATTATTTATGTTGTGACCGTTGACATCAATTCACTTTTTACTTTAACAAATATCCAACGATTTAGACTATAGAAAAAATAACGTCTTTGGAGTCTCTTCTTTTTCCTCCTTTCAGCTCCCTGTGGAGTATAGGTCTTCAACAAACACTTTCCAAGCCGTTCTGCTTTGACTTGTCCATGTTTGTGAAGTGTTTTCGGCTTATTTTTTTACAGTACGGTATAGCCAGTCCCATGCCCAGCCCTCCTTAGTCGCCTCTTACGCACATTCCTGGTAGGGAACTATTCTTTGGAGTACTGATTATCAAATTGTTGTTCTCAGGCAATTTATGTTTTTCTACAGGAGATAGAAACGCAATATGAAGTTAAAAAGACGATATTGTTACTTTCAGTCATATTTCAGTTTACGCCATAAAATATGTTCACTCATTGTTGATTAGAATAAATGATAGTGCCGTATATGGCCCTTTTGGTTTTGTGTGACGATCACAGCAAACATTTGTCCACAGAAGTTGTCCTCTAAACGGATCATTCTGTTAAAACCCTAATAGTGTCACAATTGGATGAATGATAAAGTTACTGAAACAAAAAGCCCTCTACAGATTTACTTGCATTACATTTGTATGACAATCCATTACCGTCGCCAGAGAAGCAAAATTAGTGACACTCTATCATACGAGAGAACAGTAAAGCTATCAATGCAATATTCAAGTATTTGTAAAAGTATTATGATTTAACTTGTTTATTTATTTAAACACATTTTTTCGTCCTGGTTACAGATCGATTTAGCACGCAGTTGTGACATGAAGGCAGTGTGTGATCTGTGTGCTCTATTTGAAGGACGCATCTAAGAGGAAACGTCATGATTCTGGTCGTTCCTACTTTGTAAAGCTGTCACCTTACTTTGTAGGAGAGTACGTTACACCCAACCACTGGCTCCTTGCTACCAGCTTTACCACATCACTGTCATTATGTGCATCTTCCATGCCCTATGTCGTTTTGTTGGGCAACAACACTTTTCCTTCACTTGGCGCGGTCATACAACAATTTCACGGTTACATTTGATATGCTTTAATAAACAATATAGAGACATCTTGAAGGCTTGTACAAACACAGAACAGAAAAAGTCAAGTGCTTTGAGAGAAACTAATACAAATCAAAACTTGTTTCGGAGGTGTGGGGGAGGGGGGAAGGTGGGGGGAGGGAACTAAAGCAATCCTAAAATTGTGTCTTGATAAAGGTAATGCACGCTTTAAATGTGCAGTACGAGAACTAATACAAACATGAAGACGTGCTTTAAGAAGGCTAATGTGAACCTAAAGTTGTATCTTGATAAAATCTATTGCATGCCTAAAGTTGTATCTTCATAAAAATCGAATGCAGGATAACGTTGTATCTTGATGAAATCTAATGGAAATCTAAATTTGTATCGTGAGAAAAACTAACGCAGACTTAAAGTTGTATCGTGAGAAAAACTAACGCAGTCTTAAAGTTGTATCTTGAGAAAAACTAACGCAGACTTAAAGTTGTATCGTGAGAAAAACTAACGCAGACTTAAAGTTGTATCGTGAGAAAACTAACGCAGACTTAAAGTTGTATCGTGAGAAAAACTAACGCAGACTTAAAGTTGTATCTTGAGAAAAACTAACGCAGACTTAAAGTTGTATCGTGAGAAAAACTAACGCAGACTTAAAGTTGTATCGTGAGAAAAACTAACGCAGACTTAAAGTTGTATCGGTGGTTAACGAAATGTGCACAAACAATTATTTCAAACCCGTGGTTACAATTCTAACAATCCGCCAGCTCGCTGTGACAACAGACAGCGCGATGTTCAAGATCAGCATTGTATACACCACGGCTAGAACTCGGACGAACTTCCATCTATCGGACTATACGTGCAACGAAACGTACTACGGGCCAGACTGCACTCTCAAATGTCCTGACCACTGTTTCAACGACACCTGTGAACAGTCAACCGGGGTCTGTTCATGCAAGGGAACGTTCTACGGGTCAGACTGCACTCTCAAATCTCCGTACAACTGTTTGGACGATATCTGTTAACAGTTCATGGGGGCCGGCGTCTCGTATGTCGATGATTCCCACGTTAAGAAGAGTCTGCCGACTACAACAAACCCAAGTATATGGATACCTTAATGTGTACTGGATATTTTCTTTCTGTGCTGGACATGGTTCATTTCTTGGTGTGTTTCATTGCTAGCCAAGGCTCATATCTTGGCTTGTGTGTGTGTGTGTGTGTGCTGGCCATGGCTCATATCTTGGTGTGTGTCATGTTAATCATATCTCATATCTTGGAGTGTCCGTGTTAATCATGTCTCATATCTTTAAGTGTGTATGTGTTTAGTCATATCTCATATCTTAGTGTGTATCTGTGTTAGTCATGTGTCATATCTTTGTGTGTGCATGTTTGGGCTAGTGATATCTTATATCTCTGTGTGTATGTTTATGTTAGTCATATCTCATATCTTTGTGTGTGCATGTCTGTGTATGTCACATCTCATATCCTTGTGTTTGCATGGCTATGCTAGTCACATCTCATATCATTGTCTGTGCATATCTATGTTGGTCATATCTCATATCTTTGTGTGCATGTCCATGTTAGACATGTGTAATTTCTTTGTGGGTGCATGTCTATGTCAGTCATATCTCATATCTTTATGTGCATGTTTATGTTAGTCATGTGTCATATATCTTGATGTATGTCAGTGTTAGTCATGCCTCGTATCGCTATGTGCATGTCTGTATTAGTCACATCTCATATCTTTGTGTGTGCATGTCTGTGTTGTCACCTCTAGTGACTCGGGCAGATGGTGCTCGTAAACCTGGGAGGGCCAACCATCTAAGAGCAGAATCCCCCTACAGAAAAGATCACCTGCTGCCTTGCAGGAAGATTGGGGACAATCAAAGGCTAGGGAAAGCAAACCTGAATAAAATGCTGGCTGAAATCGGATGCACTGGGCCACTGGCGCAGAACACAGTGCAACGTTTTTAACGGGTGTTCAATCAGAGTGGATCTGGCAGACTCTAATTGTGATGTTCTGTTTGTAACACACCTAACCTGACAGCTGAGTTCATGTGAGGAGCTGGAATCCTACTCTGATTGGGTCCTGATCGCAGAGAGAGAGAGAAGTTGTATCGTGAGAAAAACTAACGCAGACTTAAAGTTGTATCGTGAGAAAAACTAACGCAGACTTAAAGTTGTATCGTGAGAAAAACTAACGCAGACCTAATTATTTAGTATGTTTAAAAAAAGGAGAGTCTGAAACAACGTACACATTATTTTGAATATGAGATGACGAAAGAAGACAATGGATCGCAGATGAAGGCATCGCAGAAAGTCAAAAGGGAAACATATAAATCTAAATACTCCCAGAAAATAGGACCTTTCGTAACGGTTTGGAATTACCATTTCAATGTTGCTAGTTATACTCCATCCACACATGAAACCGTTTGTAATATTTCACTAAACTAACCTAGCTTTACACATACTACTGCTCAAACGCAATCAAAATAAACGGTAATCAAATTATTTTTCGCGTTCCATCAATACAAGATGGTTTTACACGTCCTAACATACGCACTCTGTAAAATATGGCCGGTGATCTCAGGAAAACTTTGTTGCTATATACAACTCATCACCATCATGCAGCATAAAAATAAGCGAGACAAATCTGAAACAAGTGCAACGTTTCAAATACTTGGGCAAAATAATTACATCAGATGGAAGATGCACCACATAAATAAAAAGCAGAATAGCTCAGGCCAAAATAGCATTTCAGAAAATGAAAAATATCTTATGCAACAAATCTATGTCAGTAAAAATGAGAAAGAGAGTTCATCGGTGCTATATAGAACCAATTCTGACCTATGGAAGCGAATCATGGACAGTAGACAAACAAATGAAAAGACGATTAGAGACCACAGAGATGGGATTTCTCAGAAGAATGTTGAAAGTTCCCTGGACAAATAAAAAGACCAATGAGGAAGTTCTCAAAGAGACCAACACAATAAGGGAGCTCTTAAAAAACAACAGAAAGAAGCAATCAACATTTTTCAGGCACATCATGAGAAGAGGAAAGTTGGAATACTTAGTTACAACTGGCAAAATAAAAGGAAAAAGATATCGCGGACGACAAAGAGAGAAAATACTGGATAGCTTAGTGTCATGGCATGGAAAACAGTCAACAACAGAACTGATACGATGCACTGTAGATAGAAGATTGTGGAGGGACATGATCGCCTACGCCAACCGGCAGGGTACATGATGATGATATACAACGCCATGACACGTAGCAGCCAACCACTGATGTTTTATCGTCTTTGTGGCCAAAAAAGTCGCAGAGGAATATTCAATGTAATATATGCTGTGATTGTTCTTTACCATTGCTCTTTAACAATTGTAACATTCGACGTCACTATGTGTCTTCCATGTACATTTGTATAAATCGAAAGCGAGCGAAATTGTGTGTACGACTTTTTTGTGTGCTACGTCATCATAATGGTTCATCGTATATCCCTAGACTCTAGACCGGCCGTGCGCTAATCTTACGGTCGGTTGTTTGATGTGCGACTGGGATAATCTGACGACTAACTGTGTGTCTATATGTTCGGAAAATGAGTCAACAATTGGAGCCTAACATCATCGAGCGCTCTACATTTTTTTAAAATACGACGATCATCAATTTCAAGAGGACGTGAACTCCCGGTATATGGTGGATAATCGGCGGGAACAATTGAAGGGTAGGCATGAAAAGTGTTCCTTGTTGCAGTTTCCTCATATTCCAAGTCCGGCTTGTTGCAGGAGCTACTGAGTTAAGTGCTCTGTGCACACCGTGAGCTGTGTGTCGCATCCGTTTTGATCATGTTTCGATATTCCAATTGCTTTCAATGTATTATGATATCGTATGACAGAAAAAGTTGGCTGTGTTCACATTCTGCGCGGTTTCGCCTTATGTCTTTTGGCGTGTGCTGAGACTGCTGTGATGGGGACTACAGTTACCATTCTTTGTTTGGGAGATGAGATTCGGATGATTACGCTGGCACGGGCGGTTGAGCAATTATGGATTTTAATTCGTTTGCAGCGATACCGAGGCCTTCCATAACCAAATTACCAAATAACATTTGAGTTTAGTTTACTTAGGAGCCGCGGTAGCTCAGTCGTTACTGAACTGGGCTATGAAAGACTAGACGTCGGGTTCGATCCTGATCACGGCTTCCGGTTCACCCAGCTTTAAATGGGTACCAGATTTTTTTTCTGGGAATATAAAGCGGCACGAGTGTAATACCGACCACATTACCCAAAAATCATGTACCGAAGATCTGTAAAAATTATGGTCATTAACACCATATTCCCTATATGCCACTTGGCATGATGGGCTCTTTACTTTTTATTTTTATTTTTAGTTAACTTGGTAGATTTGTTTTTCATCATAGAAACATTTTACTGGGCACTAATTACACCCTTCACCGGCCTGCACCTTAAAGTGCTAGGGGCCTAATAGATTCGAGGGTCTATTCTTTGTGCCTTAGATCAGTGGTACAAGTACACCGCTTGAAACTAGACAGCACAAATATAGCCACGAGAGACATCGTGGAACTAAAACAGCATTAAAATGCATTGTAAAACCCGATTTAAAAAAAATTATCATTCTAGCCACTTTATAAATCATATCTGACCGAAATCATAATGTTCATATTGATGAAAGCATAGTCCGGTCACTATAGAAGTAGAGCAATCGTCATAGAAAATAGGTCAGAACACTTGACTGCTGACTTAATAGCCTGGGTTCAACTCTCAGATGCGCTGAGAGCGTGCTCGACCGACATAATTCCATGTGTTCACTCAGTCTTTGAAAATAGGTACCAGAGGTTTGTGTGCTGAAAATGTGACGTTTTGACAGAAAACTGAAATGCATTAAAGCGTCATTGGCTGTAGAAAATTATTGGTACAAACACCATATCTACACTCACTGTAGAAACGATGTTGATATCTTTACATTCTACAGAACATAATAGCAGGGATACCACTACACAGAATTAGAGGTCTGAGCAGGTGGCATTAACCTAAAGAAACATGAACACGTGTACGCGCCACACTCACAGTCGCCAATGCATGATTGCGTTTGTTTCGTTGCTTGCGATTCCTAACTTAGTCCGGGTAATCTTCACTTTGACAGCTGCCTTCAACAAACTATGTAATGCAGGGAAAGCTAACGTCTATAAGAAAACAAGTCGTAACTGATGAAAGCTCTTTTTTCGCAAATTATCTTTTGTTCGTTGCCGTGTATTCATTTACCATCATCATGTGCCTTACCGGTTGGCGTAGGCGATCATGTCCTTCCACAATCTTTTATCTACAGTGCATCGTATCAGTTCTGATGTTGACTGTTCTCCATGCGATGACACCAAACTACCCAGTGTATTCATTAGATTTAACTAATTATTTAGAACACTAGGATACGAAACACGTCCTTCACTCAACCAACTTGACGAAAATAATCGGTGTCTGGTGTTTCGTTAGGGAATGAATGGCATCCATAGAGCGAGCGCTGGATCACACTCCCCCCCCCCCCCCCAATAGATGTGCCCTGGTGAACGTTCTTACACTCCGCTTCCTTCAGTAGTGAATGCTTACACGTTTCTACTTCCGGAATGCTATGAAACGCTTTTATCTTCCAAAAATGCTGTTGAACTATTTCTAAAATAAAATCTGAGACGTGACCCATCAAAATAGGGTACATCCTGTTGAATCCATCCACACTTAGTGTCACATTTCTCCAGTTCCAGAACGATTCATAATGACAATAAAAACTATAATGATATAAGGTACACATCTAGCACCTAATTCATCACAAATAACACCAAATATTTATTTCACGTACAACCGATTAAATTAATGGTGGAATCAAAACGATCTATATAATGTAACCAGCCGTTCCTGTGTGACCAGTGTTAGCATTGAATGCAGCTCACACGTAATGAAATATAAGCGCGGCTTCAGGGTGCGAGGCGGTTCTGCGATTCGGATGGCGACTTTCTACAGCTACTAGTGGGTCGAAGAATCAATGAACAAACCCTGGAAATAAGAGCGCCATTTGTGTGCTATTGCTGCACATCTCGTTGAGACGGAAAGACGGTTATGTTTTACTGAGTAAAGGATACAGGGGAGTGGGTGTGGAGAGACAGAAGAGGAGGTTGGGAAGGGCTGAGGTCAAGGCTGTAATTTCATTATCAACTGGAAGTAAATCATTGCTTGAGTATGTGTACGTGTTTGTTTTAGGTGCTCTACACATATAGCGTGATAAGTACCAAAAATCGATATTTTAAAATATTATGTTGGGGAGATCAATAGATCGCTGGACAAAATAAGAAACACATACAGCAGACAAACAGATGATTAAACAGACTTACAGACAGTTAGGTCACAGATAAACAATTACGTAAAAATTAGAAAATACGGATGAATAGACAGGCGAATATACCTATATATATAATATATATAGACAAACAATCTGACAGACAGAATAGCAGACAAAATGATAAATACATGAATGAACGCAGCACAAGGGAACGGATGGATGTATATTAACTGATATATAATTAGATAAATAGACTAGATAGACTATATTCAATGCTAAATAGTGGTTGTCCATTACAAATACTTGAGAATTGTAAACTCCTACTTCTCTCCTCATTGAAGTGTTGACTTTGAAATCGATTTGGGGCTGGTTGAGCTGGTCATATTAATGTTGATTGTCTGTATTAGCTGAAGTAGTAGTAGTAGTAGTAGTAGTAGTAATTGTAGTAGTAGTAATGATTGTAGTAGTAGTGATTGTAGTAGTAGTAATTGTAGTAGTAGTAATTGTAGTAGTAGTAATTGTAGTAGTAGTAATTGTTGTAGTTGTAATTGTAGTAGTAGTAGTAGTAAGTGTAATAGTAAGATTTTAATAGAAATAGTGGTAATCGCAACAGCGGTAGTTGTAATGGTGTGTGGTAATGCTAGTAGTAATAATGGTGGAGAATACCTGTGTATTTTTATCTTTAGCAGGTATCTTTACCCGACTAGACTACCGACGTTCGGACAACCCGTGTTCAATTCCCGCTGGGAGCAGTGTGAATTGTACTCGTGGTTGGAATAAAAAAATAATACCCCCACGGTCGACCCAGCCGTTGGCAGAAATGGGTACCAGGGTATATTATCCTGGGAAGGTGAGGAATGTCGCTTCGCATCTGAGTTTCGATGCTTGAGGCTACACTATACAGAAATATCCGAACATTTCTGGATAGGCGGCCGAGCACATATGGGTATATACTCGCGTGCTAAGACGCCGGTTCAAGTCTCGTACTTTACCTTACCTTACCTTTACCTGTGTATACCTGTGAATAGTAATAATGCTATTGATAATGGTGGTTAGAAAAGTAGTGATACTAATGGCTAGTGGCAATAACAATGGTAGTGGTAGTAGTAGCAGCACCTGTCGTGTTAATATCGTCTTAGCTGTAGTTGGACTGACATTAACAGTCGTAGTAACGTTAATAGAAGAATTAGCAGTTTTTATAATAACGGTAGACATTATAATAACGCTACTGTTACAACGGAACAATGTTAGTATAGTAACATTATTAATAGCAGCTGAAGTGGCAACACCAGTCTTACTTTTAGTAGTAGTAATAGTAATAATTACGCCCGTGCGCTGGCGGGGCCCGAAAGGGGAGTAAAGAATAGCGGCGCTGTACCCTACCAGGCATGTTCGTGAGAGGCGAGAAAGGAGGGTTGGGCATGGGACTGGCTATCCCATACTGTAAAAAAAAATAAGCCGAAAAAAACTTCACAAACATGGACAAGTCAAAGAGAGAAAAATTAAATCCGCCATCCAGGAAAGATAAGGGCTCTCAGTCGTAGAGACATAAGAGACGTATTACGCAAGCCGGAGAAAACTGCAAGGAGTCCGGGTTGCCGACTCACCCTTTGTCTACCAGGAAATCCTCCAGAATTGGCAGTTGGAATGTTCGTACCCTTAACGAACAGGGAAAAGCTGCACAAGTGGCAGCAGAAATGACAAACTACAAGATAGATATTCTGGGAATGTGTGAAACAAGATGATTAGGAACGGAAAGAATAAAACTGAATACAGGGGAGATGATTTTATCATCAGGACACCAGGAACCTGGAATACAACATAGTGAAGGGGTAGCTATCAAGGAATGCACAGAAGACATTAAAAAGAATGGGAAGCAGTAGGACCAAGGCTAATGAGAGCAACATTTAAAACAACAAAAAACAAAATAAAATTACACATTATCCAATGCTATGCACCAACTAACGATAGATGATTTAGTTAAAGATGACTTCTATAAACAGCTACAATGTCAGATGGATGCAAGACGAGCCAAGGATATTATAAATTTGATGGGAGACCTAAATGCTAAAGTAGGATCAGATAACAGAGGCTTTGAAGAGATTATGGGAAAACATGGACTTGGAGATATAAACGAGAATGGAGAGATTTTTGTGAATTTCTGCGCCCTTAAACAAGTGAGCCCAGGAGGAACAATATTCCAACATAAAAGAATACATAAAGCTACATGGGTGTCACCAGATCATAGAACGGAAAATCAAATTGATCACATATGTATTAATAATAAGTTTAAGTCATCCTTACAGGATGTAAAAGTATATAGAGGAGCAGATGTGGCTTCAGATCATCATCTTCTGATAGCCAAACTTAAAATTAAACTAAAAAGGTATGCTACAACGAATAAGGGTAGAAAGTATTTCAATGTAGGGTTTCTTAAAGAACAAGGAATTATAGATAAATTGGCAGTCACAATATCAAACAAATACCTAAATACCAAGTCTTCCAACTAGAAAATACAATAAATATAGAAGATCATTGGAAACAGGTAAAAGATATATGGAAAGAGACATGCGAAAAAACACTGGGGAAAAGAGAACGCCAGAATAAGACATGGATGACAGCAGAGACCCTGGATAAAATTAAAGAAAGAAATAATAAGAAAGCAGACATAAATAAAAGCAAAACGAGAAGCAATAAAGCCAAGACACAGGAAGCTTACACAGAGGTGAACAAAAAAGTGAGAAGATGCATTAAAAGGGATAAGAGGAAATATATAGATGAAATAGCTAAAGAGGCAGAAGAAGCAGCAAATAAAGGGAATATGAAAGAACTGTACAACAGCACAAAGAAATTAAGTGGAAAATACAAACAGATCAATACCTTTATTAAAGATAAGAAAGGAAATCTGCTTAGTAATATAAGGGAACAAATGGAGAGATGGAAAGAGCACTTTGAAGAACTTTTGAACAGACCCAGCCCAAATAATCCTCCAGATATACTACCAGCAGAAGAAGAGTTACACGCTAACTGTGGAAAACCAAGCAAAGAAGAAATAATGAAAGCCATCAAACTATTAAAAAATGGTAAAGCCACAGGACCAGATGAAATTCCTTCGGAAGCCATCAAAGCAGATATTAACACCTCTACCAAGATTCTACATAATCTATTAGATACAATTTGGGAGAGGAAGGAAATACCTAAAGACTGGAGAGAAGGTTATATGATCAAACTATCAAAGCAAGGAAGTTTACAGGAGTGCACAAATTATAGGGGAATTATGCTACTATCAGTGCCAGGAAAAAATATTAAGCAGAATCATTCTGGAGAGACTAAAAGAGGCCATAGAGAAACATTTGAGAGATGAACAAGCATGTTTTAGGAAGAACATATCATGTGCTGATCAAATAACTACTCGACGTATAATAGTTGAACAAAGTTTAGAACTAAAATCCCCACTTTATATTGGATTCATAGATTACGAAAAGGCATTTGATAGTTTAGACAGAAGAATGCTTTGGAAGTTGCTGAGTCATTACGGAATCCCCATAAAGTTTATTAACCTTATAAAAACAATGTATGAAGGAACGAAATGTAGTGTGGTGCATGAAGGACAGCTTACAGAAGCATTTGAAATAAGAACAGGAGTAAGGCAGGGATGCCTTCTGTCTCCATTTCTCTTTCTATTGGCCATAGATTGGATTAAGAAAATAACTCAAAACAACAGAAATGGGAACCAGTGGTCACTGACCAAACAATTTGATGATTTAGACTTTGCTGATGACATAGCTCTCCTATCACACAGTCATCAACAGATGCAGGATAAAATGAGCATATTTGATGAGAGATCACAACAGCTAGGACTGAAGATTAATAGAGATTAGACCAACATTATGAGAATTAATACAGTTGGCAATAACCAAATAAAACTAGGAAAAATACCTCTACTAGACGCACAATATTACATATATCTGGGCAGTGATATAGAGAGGGGGGAACAGAAAATGATACCAAAATAAGGATATCAAAAGCAAGAGGTGCTTTCATTGCACTGGGAAACATATGGAAATCCAAAGAAATTAGGTTAAATACAAAATTAAAATTTTCAACTCAAATGTTAAGTCGGTCCTATCATATGGCTGTGAAACATGGAGCACAACAAAAATGACAATCAGCAGATACAGACTTTCATTAATGGATGCTTGCGCAGAATAAAAGGATGGAGATGGCAGGACAAAATCACTAACATAGAATTATGGAAATGTACCAGTCAAATACCAGTGGATAAAAAGATACAGCGAAGACGATGACGCTGGATAGGACACACACTACGGAAGCTAACTGAGAGTATTACACAACAGGCCCTTTTTTGGAATCCCCAGGGGAAAAGACAAAAAGGAAGACCAAGGAATTCTTGGAGAAGACAGATAGAAGCAGAGATGAAGATGATGGAGAAGACATGGAATGATCTTAAAAGAATGGCAAGAAACAGAACGACCTGGAAAGTGTTTGTCGAAGACCTATGCTCCACATGGAGCTGAAAGGTAGAAGAAGAATAGTAATAATTGTAGTATTAGTTGTTGAATAGATTAAAACAAATGATAAAGTCTTACAACAACTAAACATCAAATCTCTCTCTGCGATCAGGACTCAGTCAGAGTAGGATTCCAGACTCTCATATGAAGTCAGTTGTCAGGTTAAGTGTGTTGATCGCCCCCACAGACATAACATCACAATTAGAGTCTGCCAGATCCACTCCGATTGAACACCCGTTAAAACGTTGCACTGTGTTCTGCGCCAGTGGCCCAGTGCATCCGATTTCAGCCAGCATTTTAGTCAGGTTTGCATTCCTTAGCCTTTGATTGTCCCCAATCTTCCTGCAAGGCAGCAGATGATCTTTTTCTTTAGGGGGATTCTGCCCTTAGATGGTCGGCCCTCCCAGATTTACGAGCACCATCTGCCCGAGTCACTAGAGATGACTAACACAGAAATGCACACACAAAGATATGAGATGTGACCAACACAGACATGCACACAGCGATACGAGGCATGACTAACACTGACACACATCAAGATATATGACACATGACTAACATAAATATGCACATAAAGATATGAGATATTTAAAAAAAAATCAAATGAGAACAACTAAACACAACTCAAACAAGACAAATGAGATTTCTGGGGAATCTTAAAAGACACAGCAGTCTACCAAAAGTAATCTTGGAAAAGAAAATACTAGGTAAAAGAGGCAGACCAAGACTAACATGGACGAGTAACATAAAAATATGGACAAGTCAGCCTATGACAACCTGCATCATCAAAGCGAGAGACAGGGCGGAATGGCGCTCTATGGTAACCTACTTTCGATGGGAGACGGCACTCAATGATGATGATAATGATAACATTAAAACAGTAGTAATAAAAGTGACAGTAATATTAATAGATGTAGTAGTAACAATGGTAATAAAAAAGGGCATTTCACAACTAACATGATAGCTCAGTGGTTAGTGGACTACAATGGACAAGATGTAGGGTTCGATCTTAACCGACGGCTTCCGGGTTCACCCAGCCTTAAATGGGCACCGGATTTTTTTTCTGGGAAAGTAAAGCGGCACTGGCGTAATGTCGACTACATCACCCAAAAAATCATGTGCTGAAGGTCTGTAAAATGTATGATCACTAACACCATATTCCCTATACGCCACTTAGCGTGACGGGGGCTCTTTACTTTGCTTACAACTAAAATAAATTGTTCAAATATCAAATTAACGAGTCAATTGTCAGAAAAGTGATCACATACAGCAGGAGACACAGAACAAGTGTTATTGACCTGAACAGCGTTCAATTGAGCATGTTCACAACGTAATGTCATCTTCTATTGCAAAATGTCGAGCATCGATAAATGAGTATTGATTTATCAAAAAGAAACTGGTGAGCTAAGGATCTCCAAGCTGTCTTTTCCCTGTCCTAGTATTTCCCACAAACGTTACAGTTCTCTTTTGATGACATCTCCCACTGAGGAAATATGTAAATGACGTACGCAAGCTCTGGATTACTCACGTCCGTAGGGAAGGAAGGGACGTAACAGCGTTCGACTTTGTTGAGGGCTGATCGAATGGATGGTGGTCTCAGTCAGCGTGGCTACAATAAGTGCATCCTTATCTATCTTAAACTAACAGTAATTCTAGAATCACTTCTTGCTCGTATACAGAGCGAAGAAGACAGAGTAATGAATGTGATAGATCAGTGAAACAATATCACAGAAAGTAACATAACAGCACTCCATAGACACATGTCCATTCTATTTTTAAAGGAACAAATTATGAGCATTTGTAAATATATCACTGGGGGAAGTGAACAGTATAGTAGATCTATTGTACGAGTCGTTATAACGTGAAGTGAGATCAACATCTTGAACATTACACAGAACACGTCTTGTTAGAGAATGCAAGTAATTGACAATTCATTAGTTGTGGACGTGGATTTTCGTCATCAAAAGAGATTGCATGTCTATTTTTATTTGTTCAAACATTGTATGTATTTTGTGAATTCATGAAATTTTTAAATTTTTAAAATATAAAAGTAGATTTATAGTATAATTCAACAATTTATGAATGTAAATAACTGACAACAGGTATGTCATTAAATGCAATAAATTTGTACGGTTTCTCCCGTCTGCATTTTGATCTCAACTATAATATGCTAGTAATTTACAGTCTTATTGCTTATGGTACAGACACATTTTGGACAAGGTTTGTATAGACAAACACATGGGCAAGATGGTTACAGAGAAACACATGGGCGAATATAGTTACTGACAAACACATGGGCAGGAAGGTTACAGACACATACATGGGCAAGATGGTTACAAACAAACACATGGGCAAGATGGTTACAAACAAACACATTGGCAAGATGGTTACAGACAAACACATGAGCAAGATGGTTACAAACACATGGGCAAGATCATTACAGACAAACACTTGGGAAAGCTTGGTTTAGGCAAATATTTGGGCAAGTTTGGTACAATAAACATTTTGGCAAGCTTAGTACATACAAAGCTTTGGGAAGCTTTGCACAGACAAATTCTTGGGCAATATTAGTACAGACATGCGCAAGGACAAGACGGTTACAGACAAACGCTTGGGCAAGGCTAGTGTAGACAAAACTTTGGGGGAAAACTGGTGTTGCCAAAACACTTGGGCTTCACCTTGTACACACCAAACACTCTGTACAACCATAACCTGGGTACACTTGGTATAAACAAGCACTTGGGCAAGCTCGGTACAACCAAAATCTGGGTACACTTGGAGTCAACAAGCACTTGGGCAAGCTCGGTACAACCAAAATCTGGGTACACTTGGTATAAACAAGCACTTGGGCAAGCTCGGTACAACCAAAATCTGGGTACACTTGGAGTCAACAAGCACTTGGGCAAGCTTGCAGCCCTCGCTGTCTACCTTTGCATCTGGCATCTATCATTGTTTCCGAGTATTATATTTATCACTTGTTTTGCTTACTTCTTGTTTATTTTGTCATTCTTAAGTTTTTTTATTTATTAATATCAACAAACATTAGTTCTACCTTCAATTTTTAATGTCGTTATTTATTGTCATGAGTATACTATTCAAGATGTGTTATTTTATTCCGGCATCCCTCGATTTTATTGAAAACTTATTTTAATGCCATGTTTCCATAACTCTATGGTTTACTGAGTTTAATTAGTATGGCCTGTACGTAGTATGATTTACTTTTGTTCTGGGTAGACAGTCTAGGACGATGATGTTGTGCGAGGATTTAAGTTACATAATTATGGCTTTTGAATACACCGTTTTTTTTTGTCTCTTCCGCTTCTACTGGTCGATACAATAATGGTTTAATGACGTCTCTACCGTAACGACCTCATACTTTATCTTTCGTCTAATGTGTTCACTTATCCTCTTGCACGCTAATTCACAATATGTCACAAATACGTGACATCACCTAGTTGGATGATCACTGCTTGAATAGCAGGACACGTAATAAATGCTAGTGAATAAAGAGATGAGAGAAGAGATAAATGCAGGTTGAATTGAACCAGGGTACATAACTGTGTTGACTTGGTGACAGATAAATAGATGACAACAATAGACTAGTTTCATTTGGAGACAAAATTCAAATCTGTTTTTATTTCTTATTATCGGTTTTTGGTTTCTCTTTCTCTCGGTCGTTAATTTAAATATTTTCACACTCTCATTGTGTTCGATCTATTTTCTATTTCGCGCAGTCGCTATCTTTCTCTCTCATTCTCGCTTTTCTTTACACACACACGTTCTCTCACACTCTCATTTTCTTTCTTATTTTTTTTCTTCTTCCATATCGCTGGTCTCCACTACCATACACAAAACAAAATATTTTTAAAATGGTCATTAAAATTTGTTCTTGTTTCCATTTGAGTAAATTGTGCGTAATACATTATTGATTAGAAGCGATCGACACAAGCGCACTGCTGGCATGCCCGCTCAGTCACTTTCAACAGATGACTGCTTGCTAATAGCTCTGGTTTCTCGCGGTTTACGCACTCCACTCACGTATTGTCTTCTCCATCGCACCCTTGTACTCCTCCCCAGCGAGCCTGACTTGCAACTCCAAAATTTTGAGAACACAGTTCTCAATCACCGCCTCCTCATCTAATGAACGATCCGTGGCAAAGTTAACAAACAAAACCGTCACAGCTTAGTTTCCAGCGTCTGCTGAGTTTAACTCTGGAGGTGAGAACAAAACCAAAACGCTCTCGTTACCTAATTTCATCATGAGACAGGGTAACGAGTCAAGCTCTCATGATCACAAGAACGCTGAAGAAAACTAATTTCATCATGAGACAGGGTAACGAGTCAAGCTCGCATGATCACAAGACTTGAACGCTGAAGAAAACTAATTTCATCATGAGACAGGGTAACGAGTCAAGCTCTCATGATCACAAGAACGCTGAAGAAAACTAATTTCATCATGAGACAGGGTAACGAGTCAAGCTCGCATGATCACAAGACTTGAACGCTGAAGAAAACTAATTTCATCATGAGACAGGGTAACGAGTCAAGCTCTCATGATCACAAGAACGCTGAAGAAAACTAATTTCATCATGAGACAGGGTAACGAGTCAAGCTCTCATGATCACAAGAACGCTGAAGAAAACTAATTTCATCATGAGACAGGGTAACGAGTCAAGCTCTCATGATTACAAGAACGCTGAAGAAAACTAATTTCATCATGAGACAGGGTAACGAGTCAAGCTCGCATGATCACAAGAACGCTGAAGAAAACTAATTTCATCATGAGACAGGGTAACGAGTCAAGCTCTCATGATCACAAGAACGCTGAAGAAAACTAATTTCATCATGAGACAGGGTAACGAGTCAAGCTCTCATGATCACAAGAACGCTGAAGCAGAAAAAAAAGAAGAAGTAACCTAATATACTAGTTTGAGCCAAGGTGCCTGGCAGCAACAAAGCTGAACGCCGCTAGCGACTCACAGTTGGTGGTTTACAGTTAAGATCGATGAACCAGAACTGCCCAGACCTTACTGAACTTCTTCGCTGTGTCCCAAGTAACATTTGAACTAGTCTGGTCTGGCCAAGAGAATAAGCATCGAGTGGGAAGGTAACCCGGTACTCAAAACTGCAATGCCGTAGACGGATGGAGCGAAATGTGCAAGTTTTACTACAAACGTCAACACAATGCATCTACGCCAATGTAACGTCCTTTTAATGGCGGATGACGAAGAGTCGTTTAGTCACCGACTGAAGTCAGAAAAAAAAAATATGAGATAGTACTTTTACCCCCAAAAATCGTGCTGAAGTCGGATGTGTTGGGCCGAAAGACGCAAATATAACAGTTATGCTGCAGACCGCAACACAACGCAGACACGTCCACTACTTCCTTGTAAGGGCGGATGATGAGGAGGAATATTCTAGTCTACCACGATACTCTAGAATACTTTAGTCATCGGGTGAACGTAACCAACTAACTCCCAAAAATTAGAAAAATAAAAACTCCTTAAGCCACAGGAAATTGAACCAGTGTCGAACGTATTGCCAAAGAAGCAATAATCTATTCTGGGTCTTCCATAATTCCGAAATTATTTTCTTAGATTGCTCAGAATTTTCTGTATTCCGTTTTGTGAAGTACCTACACACGCCAAGTTAAGATTTCTGTATGTTTCTTGTTTATGCCTATAACTTGTGAAAATGGCATTCAAAGCACATAGAAAACAATGTACAGAGCATTGTTAGTGAGTTATTGTTTTATTTGAACTGAATCATTTTGAAAGAACAGAAACGGCATTGAGCATACCCTTCATTTTGAAAGAACAGAAACGGCATTGAGCATACCCTTCATTTTGAAAGAACAGAAACGGCATTGAGCATACCCTTCATTTTGAAAGAACAGAAACGACATTGAGCATACCCTTCATTTTGAAAGAACAGAAACGACATTGAGCATACCCTTCATTTTGAAAGAACAGAAACGACATTGAGCATACCCTTCATTTTGAAAGAACAGAAACGACATTGAGCATACCCTTCATTTTGAAAGAACAGAAACGACATTGAGCATACCCTTCATTTTGAAAGAACAGAAACGACATTGAGCATACCCTTCATTTTGAAAGAACAGAAACGGCATAGAGCATACCCTTCATTTTGCCCTAAAGTCAAAAGCAAATATCCTTTTATACACGCATGTAACCATTAGAATTATATGCGTAACCATTCTCATACGATGCCAGTATCATAAAGAAACATATATGAACATATGACATGAACATATATTTTATAAATTAAACAATAGAGTTTTAACAGACCGTTAAGCAGGCGTAGTTTGCGCTGTACAGTAGCTTGTTACAAGCTGAAATAATTGTCAGTCCAGCACGTCCGATTTCAACACGACATTTGGGTTTAGGGCTTGCCTTCTTTATTCGATTTCTACTCATTTGGCCATATAAGTTTTACCTGTTTCCTTGCTCAACACCGGAAGGTGGAACTGGGGCTTTGTTAGTTCTTATTTACTGGTGCTGACGTTGGCTATTAGCCATTGTTTGTTGACTGTTCTCCGGTCATCGCCTAATAGATTTCTTCACCATACACAAGCAGTGAACTATTATTGTCACCAATTGACGTAATCAGCTTCATATTCAATGACCTACATTTACGAGCATTTATAATTCCAAATATTCAGCCAATAGAAATCAAACTGCAACATTCTTATTCATCATCATCATCAAGTACCATGACTGCTGGCTTAGGTGATCATGTCTCTCCACAACTTTTGATCTCGACAGTTATTTATCATTTCTATTGCTGACCTTCTGCCAAGCCATTCTCTTAAGATGTCTGGTATCTTTTCTCTTTGCTTCCCTCATTCTCTTCGTCCCTCAATTTTCCCAGTTGTTACAATACATGCTTTTTGCTTTGGCCTCTTTCAGAACGTTTTCATTACTCTTCTTAGCTGTCCATGGTATTCTCAACATTCTTTTGTAAAACCACATTCTACAGACTCCAGTGATTTTTTTGTCTGTTGTCCTATTGTCCATTATTCACATCCATATGTTAAGACTGGCTCTACATAACATTGAAGAACTCTTTTTTCTTGTTTCTATTGTCAAAAATGGATTGCATTCTTGTTCATTGCACGTAATATTCTTTGTAAGTTCGCTTCCTAAATTCATAGCGGTTTGCACGTTCTTGTATGTTACATGCACATATATAGAAAGTTACGGTTTAGATTTTAAAAGTGGTTCTTATGACAATAGAGCATATTCACCACTAAATTATCTTTTTTTCCAATTTATTTTGGTAAGTACTAAGAAACAAAAATATAAAAAGTACAAGCACTAATTAACCAACAGTATTCGCTTCTCTTGTGGCTTCGTAAACTGTAACCGCCCATTGTTTCTGAATAAGTTTAAAAGAAAAAACAGATCGTTTTAGCTATAAAACTAAAATATCACTTCTAAAATTGGAACAGCTAGAAAAAAAAACCCATAAAATAAAATCAGCTTTCCGCAAGCAAATATAAATCCTTTTCTCCTAACCAGCAACCCCGCTCTCGACCACACACGTGCTGGCGCGCGCTGGAAGGAACGGAAAATATAGAAATCAATAGCCCACTTTGAAGTTGAGTGAAACAGTTACAACTTGACACAGAGCATTGATACCATAGCCCTCAGTGCTGCGAAATCGACCACTTCTCTACTATAAAACAATTACTATTATCATTGGACTATTCTCGTGCACGCATAATTTACGAGACTACGCATCATGACTATGATATAAAAAAAAGGCAAAATAACCTTGGTCCTTAAGTTCGGAACAGCGAGATTTAGATGATTATTTTCTAACATGAATCGATAAATGGGTATCAGATATTTCGGAATGGCTGCCCTACTAGCGACACTGGGCAGTTATGCAAGAGAAATTGGGGTTTGCGCACTAATCCGTATCTATGAAAGAAGTGCTCGGAAACATACAAGGGCCATACCGCTACGTTTGTGGCGCCGTTTTCTTTATAGATTCCAACCGCACAAAACTCAACCCATTGGTTCAATACAAGGAAATATTACAACTGTATTCATGTCTAGCTATATTTAGGCTATCTATACATTTGAAATAATATACACATTTTAGGTAAACTTGACCTTTGTTCTTTGTTCTACGCTCTCTTTTCTGTAAAATAGCATCGTTGATAAAAGCGATGAAATGGTTTCATTGGGCCGAACACGGTATATAGAACAGCAATTATAAGTATGTATATCTGACTATTCCACTTTGTCTATCTTGGAAGTCACATTGATCGGGAAGGGGATACCAGTAAAGAAATTAGAATGAGATTAGCTAAAGCAGCAATAATGCCCTTCAAAGGCCTTGAGAAGATGTGGAAATCAAAACTCATGAGCACAAAAACCAAATTTAGACTTTTTAAATCAAACGTTTTATCAACTCGTACATATGCATGCGAGAGCTGGGAAACAACAAGAGACATAGAAACAAAGTTGAACGTATTTGAAAATAAATGTCTAAGGAAAATACCTGGGATAGCGTGGAATGAATTCAAAACAAACGAGGAAATTAGAGAGAGAAATCACCCAATCAACCACTAATATCATCAGTAATCAAGAAAAGACGATGGACACGTGATAAGAAGATATAATAACCGAATAACAAAGCGAGCCTTCATTTGGGAAACAACAGGTAGGAGGAAAAGAGGCCGACTCAGAGGCACTGAGAAGAACATTGATCAGAGAGGCGAAGGCAGGAGGAATCGGCTCCCTCAAAGAGATTGAGATGCTTGCCTGAACTGAGACAAATGTTGGGATTTGATAGATGTTTTTGCAATGAGTGATACTGCTAGAAAGAGTGCAATGAGTGATACTGCTAGAAAGAGTGCAATGAGTGATACTGCTAGAAAGAGTGCAATGAGTGATACTACTAGAAAGAGTGCAATGAGTGATACTGCTAGAAAGAGTGCAATGAGTGATACTACTAGAAAGAGTGCAATGAGTGATACTACAAGAAAGAGTGCAGTGAGTGATACTGCTAGAAAGAATGCAATGAGTGATACTGCTAGAAAGAGTGCAATGAGTGATACTGCTAGAACGAGTGCAATGAGTGATACAGTACTACTAGAAAGAGTGCAATGAGTGATACTACTAGAAAGAGTGCAGTGAGTGATACTGCTAGAAAGAGTGCAATGAGTGATACTGCTCGAAAGAAAGAAAATTTAGAAAAAGAGAAAGAGTTTTTGTGTCTGTGCCCTATGGGGCCGGCCACGGCGTGAAAGGTCAATAGATAGATAGATAGATAGATAGATAGATAGATAGATAGATAGATAGATAGATAGATAGATAGATAGATAGATAGATAGATCGATAGATAGATAGATAGATAGATAGATAGATAGATAGATAGATAGATAGATAGATAGATAGATAGATAGATAGATAGATAGATAGATAGATAGATAGATAGATAGATAGATAGATAGATAGATAGATAGATAGATAGATAGATAGATAGATAGATAGATAGATAGATAGATAGATAGATAGATAGATAGATAGATAGATAGATAGATAGATAGATAGATAGATAGATAGATAGATAGATAGATAGATAGATAGATAGATAGATAGATAGATAGATAGATAGATAGATAGATAGATAGATAGATAGATAGACAGGAAGGCAGGCAGACAGACTAAGAGATAGATAGATAGATAGATAGATAGATAGATAGATAGATAGATAGATAGATAGATAGATAGATAGATAGATAGATAGATAGATAGATAGATAGATAGATAGATAGATAGATAGATAGATAGATAGATAGATAGATAGATAGATAGATAGATAGATAGATAGATAGATAGATAGATGGATAGGTAGGTAGATAGATAGATATATAGATAGATAGATAGATAGATAGACAGACAGACAGACATACAGACAGACAGACAGACAGACAGACAGACAGACAGATAGATAGATAGATAGATAGATAGATAGATAGATAGATAGATAGATAGATAGATAGATAGATAGATAGATAGATAGATAGATAGATAGATAGATAGATAGATATATAGACAGACAGACAGACAGACAGACAGACAGACAGGCAGGAAGGCAGACAGACAGACAGACAGACAGACAGACAGACAGACAGACAGACAGATATATAGATAGATAGATAGATAGATAGATAGATAGATAGATAGATAGATAGATAGATAGATAGATAGATAGATAGATAGATAGATAGATAGATAGATAGATAGATAGATAGATAGATAGATAGATAGATAGATAGATAGATAGATAGATAGTTAGATACCATTGGTTGTGTCCGTTAAATCAATATGGTGTTTGCGTATGTTTGCGTATGTATTTGCGTTGATAGTAACCCGGTTTATTCAGCAAATTGATTAATTCGGTCTATTTTATCTTGGGCCTCTGAATGAGTTGAACTCAAAAGTGCTAAATAATCAACGAATTAGCAGTTTTTCTGAGATTTGGTTTGTTCATCTGTTGCTTGATGCCAGACACAAGGGTCAACCGCAAAAACGATGGATCGATGGAATATTAGAAGCACTGGGAAACATAACAGCAGCAGAGGCGAATAAAAGAGCAAATGAAAGCAAATTATATCTCCCCTCGACGCTGAAAGGCAAATGAGGAGGGAAAGATGAGGAAGAAGAATTGTTGCTTAATTGCGTGTCACTTGTACATTTTCGTTTGACCCAATCGATTGCTGTTCTGAATAACATTTCTTGTTTGCTTGCTTACGTTCGCCCGATGACTAAAGTATTCTAGAGTATTCGTAGACTGTAGAATTCCTCTTCGTCATCCGCCCTTAAAAGGACGTTAAGTGGGCGTGTCCGCGTTGTGTTGTGGTTTGCAGTATAACTGTTATATTTGCGCCTTTCGGCCCAACACATCCGACTTCAGCACGAGCATTTTTGAGTACCGGGTTGTCTTCCCTCTTCGATTCCTGCTCGCTTGGCCAGATAAGACAGGTTAGTCTGTTACTAGAGGCACCGCGGAGATGTTGAGCAGGGTCTGGATGGTTTTAGTTCACCGATCATGGCGCAAGCCATCGGCTGTGGGTCGCCGACAACAAAATGAAAATAACATTTCTGACACAACATATCCTTGTTTCACAAGTTTCTCACTGGAACCATTTGGAGTTACCAGCCTTTGTTTTACACAACAAACTAAGTCTGAGTTTGTTTTTATGTTCATATTATATTTTAACAACAACCAATCCATTTTTACTATTGTCCAAAGTTTGGTCCAGTGTAACTTGTCGAAATCTATATATTGTTACATAAAACGTTTGCCTAGCAAATAATCGTCCGACATGGAGAGTTTTGATTTCTGCTCTAAGTGACGTGTATTGTCCGAGAGAAACTAATGATAAAACTAAACGATAAAACTAGTGATGAGTGCAAGTCAATCGAATTTATGAACTAGTCAACCTTGCGTGAACTATGAGAAGCATTTTTGTATCAAAATGGGGAGGTAAATTTGTATTTTCTATTAAAATAAAAATACACGAATAAATATATGTTCCATTAAGCATATGTTCCATGAAGCATATTTTCCATGAAGCATACGTTCTATTAAGTATATGTTCCGTGATCAATGAGACCAGTGTATGAAAACCTGTCCACTTTTTTTTGCCATCTACACCATGGCAGTTTCATTACACAGCCTTAACCACCATGAAAGTGCCAGCGTTATCGTCTACTTTAGAAAGTTCTTGACTTTAAAATATGTACTTTTGTCAGTAAAGTACAGACTGTCTGACCTGGAGCTGTGGAAGCAACGTCACTAGCCTACATACATTACCACATACATCACAACGTCACACATACATTAACACTCTGAGATTGGCAGATTAACCCTCTCTTGCGCAGACAGGAAGCCTCGGATGATGCCTGACGGAAACTACAGTTCCGAGTCACTCTGGGGCAATCAATGGCCTCCCTTAAGTAAGAGGAACGGACTTAATCTGCTTAGACAAACCGAGAACATATCTGTCTTTCTCCCTGTCTGTCTTTGTGTCTATATAACTTTCTGTCAGACTAATAATTTGTCCAATAGTCCACCTATCTATTTATTTCTCTGCTTGTTCATCTATTTGTATGGATGTGTGTCTAATTATGTATCAGTTCATCTTGTCTAGGTTTACATGGGACGGTTTCTTTTTCTGTTTGTTCATGTGTTCCATTCATCTGTCAGTCCGCCTTTCTCTGCTTCTTCATGTGTTCAGTTCACCTGTCAACACATCTTTTTCTCCTTGTTCATGTGTTCAGTTCATCTATCAGTCCATCTTTCTTTCCTTGTTCATGTGTTCAGTTCATCTATCAGTCCATCTTTCTTTCCTTGTTCATGTGTTTAATTCATCTATCAGTCCATCTTTCTTTCCTTGTTCATGTGTTCAGTTCATCTGTCAGTCCATTTTTCTTTCCTTGTTCATATGTTCAGTTCATCTGTCAGTCCATCTTTTACTCCTTGTTCATGTGTTCAGTTCATCTTTTACTCCTTGTTCATGTGGTCAGTCATCTGTCAGTCCATCTTTTACTCCTTGTTCATGTGTTCAGTTCATCTTTTACTCCTTGTTCATGTGGTCAGTTCATCTGTCAGTACATCTTTGCCTGCACGGTTGAATGCACATGTCATTCCATCACTTCTGATATCCACCTGTCTCGCTGTACATGTTTGTCTATTTACTAATTAGTTCGATGGACTGTATGGCCGTCAGTAAATCAATATGCTTGCCTGCCTGCTCATGTAAAAAGCTAAACTGTGCTCACAGTTTTGCACGAGACGAGTTAAAAATTAATTTAAAACAACAACAAAACACAATACGATGAAATTAAAGCATACGCCAAAGACTTTGCACATCAGTTAAAACGGTAAAGACTCATTACAAGATCAATGATTCATTTCATGGAGGAGGTATATTTGCAACACTCGAAACAATTTACAAATAATCAACAACAGAAAAAAAAGACAATAAACATCCTGAATCAGGTTTGAACCCTTATTCCACGACACAGTGCCTTGCCACAAGAGACTATGAAATATTGTACACTGCCAGGAAAGCAACCCAAAAATCAGTCTATTAAAAAATGCAGGGACGCAAATAAAAAAAAAATTAGCAAGCATATGTTTATATGGGACAGATTGAACGTATCACACTCTTAGAGATGATAAAGCTGCATTTATGATCTTCATCAATCGATATTTTAAGCGAGCGACCACAGCAGGGCCAGGAACTCAAACCTGATCAAGACTTAGCTTCACTTTATATTTTACATCTCCCTGGAAAACGTTTGCATTACAACGGTATTATTTGTGATTGTGTACTTCTTCTAAGCGTTCACCTGTTGAGTGAGCTTGAATGCATTGTATCACTAGTTTACAACAAAGACGTAAATAACGACTGTCTTTAGGTGTAACAGTGAAGCTGGTGGAAGCTACCACTTCTCAAATAGACGATAGCAGTATCATATAGTGGCGACCAGCAGATTTAACTATAATGATGGTATTTCAGTATAACTAGTGAGTCAGAAGTTTAGTTACAGTAGAGGTTATAGGAGAAGGGTAGTAACCTGGAGGAAGGAGTGAGGTTCAGAGTAATTGGACAAAGCGATGGGATTTTCCATGATCCCCACTCACCTGTTGTAGAGGGTGGGTAGTGACACGCACCGAAGGAGAGGTCCAGAATAGTGGAACGACACATACAACCAGTTGTTGTGAGGATGACCATCACGCAACGACCTCGTGGTGTTATTGTCAGAGCTCCACGAGTGTCCATCATGTTCACAACAACAAAGTGGTTATTCATTGTGTTAGCATGAGTGAATCATGACCAGGAGAGGTCAGCTCATGGAGTAACGTTATCCCATTAGGTCATGGGAAGATGGTTCACAAATAGCTTGTTGTGACAAAGATTATTCCAAATGAGTCATGAGAAGTTGCAAATTCAGATGTTAGTCACCGAATAAGCAAGTCATCGGACACGGGTACTGCAGGGTGACCAGAGAGAGAGTCGTGAGTGGTCAGGTGCGACGATCTGATTGGTTACGGACGTTCAGACGTAGAGCGAGAGCTGGAGTACTTAAAGTCATGCACAACAGTTTAACAAAAGAACAAGGAGTTAGGACAAAGAAGTTAAGCCAGAGATTTTAGGAGAAAAAGTAGAATGTAGACTAAGTCAGTTAAGTTAGGACAGAGTAGAAACATCTAGACAAGAAGCAGTTAAGCAGTTTAGAAATAGTTAGAGTCAGAACAGTGAGAAAGTTAGGAGTAGAAGTCTTGAGTAGTCAAGTCAGTAGGAATTGACATTGATAGAAACTAGATAAAGAAGTTGACAAGAATATTATGACAGTAGTAGTGAAGTGATGAGTTCCACTTCCAAGTGTTTCAAGAATTGTGTGTGTTCATCTTACATGTCGTAAGTAGATAAATTATAATAACTTGTGTGACATTAATTAAACGTCGCATCCAAGACTATAGATCATGTGTAAGTAAAAAGTAAAGTAAAGTACCCCCCGTCACGCCAAGTGGCGGCGTATAGGGAAATATGGTGTTAGTGACCCTATATTTTACAGACCTTCAGCACATGATTTTTGGGGTAATGTGGTCGGTATTACGCCCGTGCTGCTTTACTTTCCCAGAAAAAATCCGGTACCCATTTAAGGCTGGGTGAACCCGGAGCCGTCGGTTGGGATCGAACCCTACCTCTTGTCCGTAGTAGTCCAGTTCACTAACCACTGAGCTATCGCGGCTCCCACTAATTTTTAGGGAATTAGTAAAACCCAGGTGTCCTCGCCAGGGAACGAACCCCGGCTGTTGCCGTGGTAAGCCAACCGCCTATCGATTGCGCTAACCGGACACCCTAGATCATGTGTGCCAGCAGAAAATCCAATAAATGTGATTATCATTATATATTAAAGAAAAAGACTCTGTCATGATCTTACATGTTACCTCAATGTTGTGATGTGCTGTGATCATTGAAGTACTAGCCACTATACGATATAAAGAGAAAGATATAATATAACAAAAGAACATCACAACGCTGCAACATAGGGCCGAGTTTCCCACCTTCGTCATGGCTACCGGATAGATTTGCTTACAATTTTTTCCCCAGACAGCGGCCATTTTTGACCTACTCTTTTGAACTTTAACTGCTAAAAGTTCTTTAACGTGCGCGACTGCAACTGGACCTCCTGTTTTTCTTTCAGCGTTTTCCGAGAGTGCTAGACATCGGATCTCGCTACCTAGAGACCAGCGGAGAGAAACGTCACGAGGAAACAATAGGCTCAATTTGGAAAAATAGCCATGTCCTGTTGTGGGGTTTGACCCCAGGACCTCCCTATCTAGAGGTCGACATCTTACCCCTAGACCCTCCGTCATTGTGTAACCTGTTCCATTTTTCATCTTTTATTAGTTATCACAAAGTGACTTTAAATACGTCCTAAGTGTCTACACAACAAACGAGTTATTGGAGCCAACAATTTGTACACACTTTTTCATCTGCTAAAAGTCGACCGAGAACTCATTTGCTGTCAGAAGTGTCCTTATGTCTACTGTATCAAGAATGAGAAATTTAAATAACCTGATCTCCCTAAGATTGTTAAAATTATGAAAAAGAGAATACAAAGACTAAACTCAATGTCAGTCCCATCATTAGAGACACTTTCCTTTATTTTCATACTAGTTTCTTCTCAATTTTAATGCCATGAAAAATATACAAACATCAAAACAAATAACACCAGGGCTAGAACTAAGAATAGCAAAATGTTACATCTTCTCAATATTCCTGCATGGTGCAGAAACATGGACATTAGACAAGAAAACAGAACAAAAAATTGAAACCAATTCAGAGGCCGGATGACTGGAATGCAAGAAATCATCCGAGAGCTAAAGTCACTGCAACATACACATTTCCAGAGGCGGAGTTTTAGATGTGGCAAAGTAGGCCGTGACCAATATTTTATCAGACTACAGCAGAAGTAGTTTACAAGCAGAAAAAAATCTTAAAGATCTGCAGCAATTACTTCATGAAATAAATGTGAAAAGCAACAAATATGGATTACATATGAATATTAAAAAAGACATAAACTATCATCTTAAACAAAAATAATACTCAAAACCTACAAGTGGATGTCAAAGTTGAATAGATAGACCTGAAGACAGTTCAGAGCTACAACTACCTTGGACATACAATAACCAGTGATGGAAAATGTAAAACTGAAATAAACAAAAGAATAGGGATGGCAAAAAGTAAGTTTAATATCATGAAAAATATACTAACATCAAAACAAATAACACCAGGCTAAAACATAGAATAGCAAAATGTTACATCTTCTCAATATTCCTGTATGGTGCATAAACATGGACATTAGACAAGAAAACAGAACATAAATTGAAACCTTTGAAATGTGGGTTTATAGAACAATAGTTAGAATTGGATGGAAAGAAAAGAAAACAAGCGATAACGTTTTAAAACAACGAAAAATGAAAAGAGAACTACTAAACACAATTAGAACAAGACAAATGAAAATTTTGGGGCATGTTAAAAGACATAATAGCTTAATAAAAGTAATATTGGAAGGGAAAATACAAGGTAAAAGAGGCAAAAGCAGACCAAGACTAACATGGACGAGTAATATCAAAAGATGGACAAGTCAACCTATGAAAATCTGCACCATCAAAGCAAGAGACAGAGTGGAATGACGCTCCATGGTAGCCAACCTTCGATGCGGAGACGGTACTCAATGATGATGCGTTTCTTATTCATGTTGTGCAAGTAATCACAGGTTCAGTGTATAGCCCTAATGAAACGAAGAATAAAACGTAGGTTCTGTGTTGCAACTGAGGAATTCAAAGTTGCTAATGGCAAATGGGAAAGTAAATTTACCACAATCATTGAAGTTCCTGAACCTTTTCTCTAGGAAGCTGGTACTATGGAATTGATACTGAGATTTTCTTATGAAACCAGGAAAGGAATTAAAGTGCCAGTGGACTCTGTTGGAATACAATCATGATAGTCAAAGTTACATATACAAAATTGCAACCCTGTTTTTCTAACATTTTTTAACGGTGTAGTAGTGTTTCTCATGTTTTCATGGACAAAATTCACTCATTCACACACGTGTTCTGATTGAAATACAGACATTCACACACGTGTTCTGATTGAAATACAGACATTCACACACGTGTTCTAATTGAAATACAGACATTCACACACGTGTTCTGACTGAAATACTGACATACACACAAGTGTTCTGATTGAAATACAGACAGATACACACGTGTTCTTATTTAAATACAGACATTCACACACGTGTTCTGACTGAAATACTGACATACACATAAATGTTCTGATTGAAATACAGACATATACACACGTGTTCTTATTTAAATACAGACATTCACACACGTGTTCGGAATTAAATGCTGACATTCACACACGTGTTCGGAATTAAATGCTGACATTCACACACGTGTTCTGATTGAAATACTGACATTCGCGTGGAAATAGTGGTTCCATTTGAACTATTTTGACAAAAGAACATCCCAAAATATGGCACTGTTATTTCAAATTATTTCCCATTGGATCGATAAAACAAAAACGGAAGCTAGTCGTCTACTGGTTATTGTAAGGTATTAGAGCTCAATTTTGCGCGGTCCCTACACATTACTGGGATACTTTCCCAGGTCTGGCCCATCCTGTTCATCAATGTATTCACTGTTTAGCACAACGCTCTAATTTCTTGACATCTCTTTTGCCTTCTTTTCAAGGTACACAGTTTGTCATTTTGAGATTCTTTCTGATTCTTCTCAAAGCACACGGCATATCAGTCTATTAAATGTGTTCTTTTCTACTGTTCTCAAGTTGTTTGCAGTTTAATCTTTCTTGATCAAAATACTTTTCATCAGGCAGATTGCATGACATGTTGAAAGTCTTGATTTCAAACCCTATTGAAATAGAGTTTACTTTCGTGACAAAATAATTCTAGAAAAACTGAAATATGAAACACCTCATTGAACACACGAAACTTGTAAACGTTCTTTACTTCTCATCAAGAACAACGATTAAATCGATGCATGTGAAGGACATCTGTATATGTTAATGACGTCATAAGCATACACTTTTGAAAAGGAAAAAAACAACTACAGCTGATGAGGCATACAAATACTTCAATATTTTTTTTAAATACAGGATCATAATAAATAAATAGCTCAGTGGTTAGTAAACTGGACTACAAAGGACAAGAGGTCGGTTTCGATCCTGACCGACGGCTTCCGGGTTCATCCAGCCTTATATGGGAACTAGATTTTTTTCTGGGAAAGTAAAGAGACACGGGTGTAATACTGACCACATTACCGAAAAAAATCGTGTGCCGAAGATCTATAAAAATTATTGTCACTAACACCATATTCCCTATACGTCACTTGTCGTGACGGGGGTCTTTACTTTACATATAATAAATAATAAAATTAATGAACACATACAAAAAGCCAGGTGTTACTAGATAGTAACAAAGCGAACAACTTCTATAATTAGTTTCATGATAACGCTACACGGTCTTTCCGCCCTCTCCATCGCCCTACCCCCAACAGCTGCTAAATGTCCGCTATAGCATCCACTCGCATCACATTTAAACTATTTATAGACCAAGTGCTGAATGTTTTTTTCTAGTTCACCGGAAGATGAAAGAACGAACTCTCATAAATCATTTTTTGGTGAAATCTGACAAAACAGCTTAACTACAATGAAGTCGGAGAGTTGAGGAAGGTGGTGCTGTCGTGAAAGTTCTTGGTAAAGAATGAACCAGTAAATTGTTTATGAAACTGAAGAAGACAGTTCTGATTATCATATCAAACGGTTGCTGCAAAGTGTTGTTTCATCATTCTGTGCAAGGAGCAATTGATGCAACCCATTGTTTCATCATTCTGTGCAAGGAGCAATTGATGCAACCCATTGTTTCATCATTCTGTGCAAGGAGCAATTGATGCAACCCATTGTTTCATCAGTTTGTGCAAGAAGCAGTTGATGCCCGTTGTATGAATGATTATTTGATAGCTATGAGGTAATCTCTCCATAGCTCCTGACAACAATGGTTTCCACATTAAACATATTTAGTCTGGGATCTTGCTAATGTTTTGTTCACTGATCCTGACGCAAACAGCTAGCTATGAGTCGTTGACCTTTTTCACCTTAGAGACCACTTCTACGAAATTTCATTAATTTCAAAAATATTTTCAACAACTTACATACAAACTGCACATAATATTTAATGCAGCATGGTACTAACAACAAGCCCCAGAAGACTGGCAAAAGGCAATCATCATACCAATATGGAAAAAGAAAGGTAGCAAAACAGACTGCAATCAATATAGAGGTATATCTCTTCTCAGCCATGTAGGAACGCTATACGCCAAAATCTTGGAAAAAAGGCTGAGACCAATAATAGAACTACAGTTAAGTGATTCTCAAATGGGGTTCCGAAAAAAAACAGAGGATGTACTGACGCACTATTCACTTTAAAACAGCTTGCAGAAAAAAACGACAGGACATAATCAAAACTTATACATAGCCTTCATTGATCAGGAAAAAGTATTCGACAGAGTAAACAGAGAACAACTGTGGGAGATATTAACAACATACGGAGTAAGCCAACATCTATCCAACCTAATTAAAAGTCTCTTTATCAACAGCAGCTGCATTGTCAGAACAGCAGCAGGATACACAGGCCACTTCGAAGTTAGATCAAGCGTAAGACAGGGGTGCGTACTATCCCCCCTACTGTTTATTACATACATGGACCATATATGCAAGCTAGCCAACCCATCAAAGACAGAGTAGATCAACGAGCTTTTATTTGCAGACGATCAGGCACTAACACATGAAACAATAGAAGATCTACAAGAACACTTAAACAAACTCAACATCTCAGGCACAAAATACAACATGAAAATCAACATCAACAAAACAGAAGTCATGAATGTCGCCAAAAGTAAACAGAACATCAACATAACTATAGAAGCCAGGCAACTAAAACAAGTAGAGGAATTAAAATACCTAGGAAGTTTAATGACAAACGATAATTCTCAAACAGCAGAGATAGAATCAAGATGCAACAAAGCTTGTCAAATCATTGGAAAGTTAGCACCATTATTGTCCAAGAAGAAAATAACTCTGGAGGCAAAACGAGCACTATATAATAGTGCTCCCTATGCTATAGTCATTGAGATCGCCTTTCGTGGAAGACACTACTGCAATAGCCAATTTTTTTAGTTGGCTGCGTGGCAGTGTACCAAGCGTTCGGCTTCTCGTGGCAAGGCGCGGTGCCACTGAGTACGGGTTCGATCCCACTTCGGACCATATATTGTTCTTCGTTTTTTTCTATTGTTGTTTGTCTGTCAATTTTTCCGAGTGCTAACACATACTTCTTTGTTCTATTATTCCCTATTATCGCCTCGGAAGTTCCCCATATAATAATATTTATGTATTATTATTTGTACCCAGTATATAACCACTGGGAACTACTATTCGTGCTGTTTCGTCCAATAAATGTTTGTCTACAACACAAGTATTCAGCCCTACTGGGAGATACTTGCATTAATAGGAAAGTACAAATATACAATTTATTTCCGGTCTGTGATCGTTACCCTATGCTATAGTCATTGAGATCGCCTTTCGTGGAAGACACTACTGCAATAGCCAATTTTTTTAGTTGGCTGCGTGGCAGTGTACCAAGCGTTCGGCTTCTCGTGGCAAGGCGCGGTGCCACTGAGTACGGGTTCGATCCCACTTCGGACCATATATTGTTCTTCGTTTTTTTCTATTGTTGTTTGTCTGTCAATTTTTCCGAGTGCTAACACATACTTCTTTGTTCTATTATTCCCTATTATCGCCTCGGAAGTTCCCCATATAATAATATTTATGTATTATTATTTGTACCCAGTATATAACCACTGGGAACTACTATTCGTGCTGTTTCGTCCAATAAATGTTTGTCTACAACACAAGTATTCAGCCCTACTGGGAGATACTTGCATTAATAGGAAAGTACAAATATACAATTTATTTCCGGTCTGTGATCGTTACCCTATGCTATAGTCATTGAGATCGCCTTTCGTGGAAGACACTACTGCAATAGCCAATTTTTTTAGTTGGCTGCGTGGCAGTGTACCAAGCGTTCGGCTTCTCGTGGCAAGGCGCGGTGCCACTGAGTACGGGTTCGATCCCACTTCGGACCATATATTGTTCTTCGTTTTTTTCTATTGTTGTTTGTCTGTCAATTTTTCCGAGTGCTAACACATACTTCTTTGTTCTATTATTCACTATATAATACAATCTTCATCCCAACGTTGTGCTACCAATGCCAGACCTGGACCCCAGATGCAAGAACAATAAGAAAAATAATCTCTACAGAGACGAAATGTGTTAGACGAATGACAGAAAACAGTCTGAGAGATAAGATCAGAAATGAAGAACTGAGAAAAAAGCTGGGAATAGCCCCCGCCATAGAAAATATAAAGAAACAATAGATACAATGATTTGGCCACGTGACAAGGCAGAAAGATCAAAACACAACACAACGAGTCTTCAACAAACGTTGTGAGAACACCAGACCCAAGGGTCGACCACGGAAGAGATGGATCGATGGAATATTAGAAGCACTAGGAAACATAACAGCAGCATAGGCGAACAAAAGAGCAAAAGACCGCAAATTATATCTCCCCTCGACGCTGAAAGGCAGATGAGGAAGGAAAGAAGAAGAAAAAAAAAGGACATATACACTCATTGTGGAACATATTCAGACAATATGGAATACCGCCAAAAATTTATTAACGACGTCAAAAGTCTGTATGACGGCTTCTCATGTTCAGCTCACACAGAGGCAGGGCTGAGTCAATGGCTCCAAATTGATACCGGAGTGAAACAAGAAGGTTTTTTAAATCTCCATTATTATTTGGAGTTGCCATCGACTTCATAGTGCAAAAATGTTGCACAAGTAGCAAAGGCATAGGATGAACGCTTGACTTTCAAATGGAGGACCTCGATTTTGTGGACGACGTCACTCTTTTTAACATCAATGTAAACATTATGACAGAAAAATCAAAGGCCTTGTCACCAAGGGCTAGAGAAATAGGACTTGATAACAACCAAGAAAAGGCACAAGTAATAAACAATCAAATTCGCCCAGAAGAAACACATATACATGAACGGAGAAGCAATAGAAGATGTAAAAACCTAAACTCCTGCAGTCAAAGAGGATAGACCTAAACCCCTGCAAACCAAGGGATAGGCTTAAACTTCTGAAGTCTACAGGGACAGACTAAACTTCTACAGTCTACAGGAACAGACTAAACTTCTACAGTCTACAGGAACAGACTAAACTTCTACAGTCTACAGGAACAGACTAAACTTCTACAGTCTACAGGAACAGACTAAACTTCTACAGTCTACAGCAATAGACCAAAACTTCTACAGTCTACAGGAACAGACTAAACTTCTACAGTCTACAGGAACAGACTAAACTTCTACAGTCTACAGCAATAGACCAAAACTTCTACAGTCTACAGGGACAGACTAAACTTGTACAGTCTACAGGAACAGACTAAACTTCTACAGTCTATAGGGACAGACATACCTTCTACAGTCTACAGGGATAGACTAATCTTCTACAGTCTACAGGAATAGACTAAACTTCTACAGTCTACAGGGATTGACTAAACTTCTACAGTCTTCAGGGATAGACTAAACTTCTACAGTCTATAGGGATAGACTAAACTTCTACAGTCTACAGGAATAGACTAAACTTCTACAGTCTACAGGGATTGACTAAACTTCTACAGTCTTCAGGGATAGACTAAACTTCTACAGTCTATAGGGATAGACTAAACTTCTACAGTCTACAGGAATAGACTAAACTTCTACAGTCTACAGGGATTGACTAAACTTCTACAGTCTTCAGGGATAGACTAAACTTCTACAGTCTTCAGGGATAGACTAAACTTCTACAGTCTATAGGGATAAACTAATCTTCTACAGTCTACAGAGATAGGCTACTCTTCTACAGTCTACAAGAATAGACTAATCTTCTACAGTCTACAGAGACAGACTAATCTTCTACAGTCTACAAGAATAGACTAATCTTCTACAGTCTACAGAGACAGACTAATCTTCTACAGTCTACAAGAATAGACTAATCTTCTACAGTCTACAGAGACAGACTAATCTTCTACAGTCTACAAGAATAGACTAATCTTCTACAGTCTACAGAGACAGACTAATCTTCTACAGTCTACAAGAATAAACTAACCTTCTACAGTCTACAGAGACAGACTAATCTTCTACAGTCTACAAGAATAGACTAATCTTCTACAGTCTACAGAGATAGGCTACTCTTCTACAGTCTACAAGAATAGACTAACCTTCTACAGTCTACAGAGATAGACTAATCTTCTACAGTCTACAAGAATAGACTAATCTTCTACAGTCTACAGAGACAGACTAATCTTCTACAGGCTACAGAGATAGACTAATCTTCTACAGTCTACAGAGATAGACTAACCTTCTACAGTCTACAGAGATAGACTAATCTTCTACAGTCTACATGAATAGACTAATCTTCTACAGTCTACAGAGACAGACTAATCTTCTACAGTCTACATGAATAGACTAATCTTCTACAGTCTACATGAATAGACTAATCTTCTACAGTCTACAGAGATAGACTAATCTTCTACAGTCTACATGAATAGACTAATCTTCTACAGTCTACAGAGATAGACTAATCTTCTACAGTCTACATGAATAGACTAATCTTCTACAGTCTACAGAGACAGACTAATCTTCTACAGTCTACATGAATAGACTAATCTTCTACAGTCTACAGAGACAGACTAATCTTCTACAGTCTACATGAATAGACTAATCTTCTACAGTCTACAGAGATAGACTAATCTTCTACAGTCTACATGAATAGACTAATCTTCTACAGTCTACAGAGATAGACTAATCTTCTACAGTCTACATGAATAGACTAATCTTCTACAGTCTACAGAGATAGACTAATCTTCTACAGTCTACATGAATAGACTAATCTTCTACAGTCTACAGAGACAGACTAATCTTCTACAGGCTACAGAGATAGACTAATCTTCTACAGTCTACAGAGACAGACTAATCTTCTACAGTCTACAGAGACAGACTAATCTTCTACAGTCTACAGAGACAGACTAATCTTCTACAGGCTACAGAGATAGACTAATCTTCTACAGGCTACAGAGATAGACTAATCTTCTACAGTCTACAGAGATAGACTAATCTTCTACAGTCTACAGAGACAGACTAATCTTCTACAGGCTACAGAGATAGACTAATCTTCTACAGTCTTCAGGGATAGACTAAACTTCTACAGTCTACAAAGATAGACTAATCTTCTACAGTCTACAGAGATAGACTAATCTTCTACAGTCTACAAGAATAGACTAATCTTCTACAGTCTACAGGGATAGACTAAACTTCTACAGACTACAGGGATAGACTAATCTTCTACAGTCTACAAAAATAGACTAATCTTCTACAGTCTACAGGGATAGACTAATCTTCTACAGTCTACAAAAATAGACTAATCTTCTACAGTCTACAGGGATAGACTAAACTTCTACAGTCTACAGGGATAGACTAATCTTCTACAGTCTACAAGAATAGACTAATCTTCTACAGTCTACAGGGATAGACTAAACTTCTACAGTCTACAGGGATAGACTAATCTTCTACAGTCTACAAGGATAGACATAAATTTAAGTCACATCCTCCAGGTGGCATGTAGTCTCCAGTTTGCCTTTCCTATTTATGTCTATATCCCCTTGGGACATTACATTTTTGTAAACTTTATAGCTCTCAGACAAGGAGATGACAAGGAAACATCGGTTTGAATAAATGAGTGAACCGAGTAATAAAGGTTTTCAGACCTAGATGATGGCAGACAGACAGGAGAGAGAGACTAGAAGATTCAGTTAGTTAACACGGATTGAAAGAAGAAAAACTAAGAGATTCAGACAGTCCTGCAGTTAAAATAGGCACGAGATAGACCAGGAGATTCAGACAGTCCAACAGTCACATAAGCACGCGATAGACCAGGAGATTAAGACAGTCCAACAGTCACATAGACACGAGATAGACCAGGAGATTCAGACAGTCTAACAGTCACATAGACACGAGATAGACCAGGAGATTCAGACAGTCTAACAGTCACATAGACACGATATAGACAGGATATTCAGACAGTCCAGTAGTCACATAGGCACGACATAGACAGAATATTCAGACAGTCCAGTAGTCACGAGATAGACAGAAGATTCAGACAGTCCAGTAGTCACACAGGCACGAGATAGACAGGATATTCAGACAGTCTAACAGTCAAATAGACATGAGATAGACAGGATATTCAGACAGCCTAACAGTCACATTGACATGAGATAGACAGTATATTCAAACAGTCCAACAGTCACATAGACACGAGATAGACGGGATATTCAGACAGTCCAACAGTCACATAGGCACGAGATAGACAGGATATTCAGACAGTCTAACAGTCAAATAGACATGAGATAGACAGGATATTCAGACAGCCTAACAGTCACATTGACATGAGATAGACATAAATATTCAGACAGTCCAACAGTCACATAGGCACGAGATAGACCAAAAGCTTAAGACAGTCCAGCAGTTAACATAGGCACGAGATGGACTGAAGATTCAGACAATCCAGTAGCCACATAGGCACGAGATAGACAGAAGATTCAAACAGTCCAGTAGTCACATAGGCACGATATAGACAGGATGTTCAGACAGTCTAACAGTCAAATAGACATGAGATAGACAGGATATTCAGACAGCCTAACAATCAAATAGACATGAGATAGACAGGATATTCAGACAGTCTAACAGTCACATAGACACGAGATAGACAGGATATTCAGACAGTCCAACAGTCACATAGACACAAGATAGACCAGGAGATTCAGAAAGTCCAACAGTCCAACAGTCACATAGACACGAGATAGAGACGGATATTCAGACAGTCCAACAGTCACATAGACACGAGATAGAGACGGATATTCAGACAGTCCAACAGTCACATAGACACGAGATAGAGACGGATATTCAGACAGTCCAACAGTCACATAGACACGAGATAGACCAGGATATTCAGACAGTCCAACAGTCCAACAGTCACATAGACACGAGATAGGCGGGATATTCAGACAGTCCAACAGTCACATAGACACGAGATAGACCAGGAGATTCACACAGTCCAACAGTCACATAGACACGAGATAGACCAGGAGATTCAGACAGTCCAACAGTCACATAGACACGAGATAGACCAGGATATTCAGACAGTCCAACAGTCACATAGACACGAGATAGACCAGGAGATTCAGACAGTCCAACAGTCACATAGACACGAGATAGACCAGGAGATTCAGACAGTCCAACAGTCACATAGACACGAGATAGACCAGGAGATTCAGACAGTCCAACAGTCACATAGACACGAGATAGACAGGATATTCAGACAGTCCAACAGTCACATAGACACGAGATAGACCAGGAGATTCAGACAGTCCAACAGTCACATAGACACGAGATAGACCAGGAGATTCAGACAGTCCAACAGTCACATAGACACGAGATAGACCAGGAGATTCAGACAGTCCAACAGTCACATAGACACGAGATAGACAGGATATTCAGACAGTCCAACAGTCACATAGACACGAGATAGACAGGAGATTCAGACAGTCCGGCACGTACCACACAGACACGAGAAGAGGATATAGATTAATTTAAAAGAGTAAAAAAAAGTACCCTCTATGCCAAATGGCGTATAGGGAATACGGTGTTAGTGACCATAATTTTTACAGACCTTCGGCAAATGAGTTGTTGGGTTAATGTGCTCGGTATTACGCCCGTGCCGCTTTACTTTCCCAGAAAAAAAATCTGGTACCAATTTAAGGCTGGGTGAACCTGGAAGTCGTTGATCAGGATCGAACCCGACCTCTTATCTTTTTTAGTCCAGTTAACTAAACACTGAGCTATCGCGACTTCAAATTAAAAAGAGTAACTTTGCGAAAATGACTTTATCCACGACGAAATGCAGTTGACATTTAACAGTCACGAGAGGAAATATAAACTAACGGGATCTTGGGTTGTAAAATACTATAGATAAGGTTCGTCCACATTAATTGCTGCAACGATATGTCGAGAGACGAATATAACTAGCCTGAGATGCAATATTTATACGTCAAATAAAGTGATTGAACCCATTTTGAGTTTGGAGAGTCTCAGTTATCTATTCATCGATGTCTCATAGATTGTTTACTGGAACAAATTCATTCGAATCTAACATCTTCAGAGGCCGGATGACTGGAAAGTAAGAAACCATCCGAGAGCTAAAGTCACTGCAACATACTCATTTCCAGCGGTGGAGTATCAGATGTGGCAAAGTAGGCCGTGACTAATGTTTTATCAGACTACAGCAGAAGCAGAGCAGAAAATCTTAAAGATCTACAGCAATTACTTCATGAAATAAACACGACAAGCAACAAATATGGATTACATATGAATATAAAAAAGACTAAAAGTATGATCATAAACAAAAATAATACTCAAAACCTACAAGTGGATGTCAAAGTTGAAGGGATATACCTGAAGACAGTTCAGAGATACAACTACCATGGACATACTATAACCAGTGATGGAAAATTAACAAAACTGAAATAAACAAAAGAATAGGAATTGCGAAAAGTAAGTTTAATATCATGAAAAATATACTAACATCAAAACAAATAACACCAGGCTAAAACTAAGAATAGCAAAATGTTACATCTTTTAAATATTCCTGTATGGTGCAGAAACATGGACATTAGACAAGAAAACAGAACAGAAAATTGAAACCTTTGAAATGTGGATTTATAGAAGAATAGGAAGAATTGGATGCAAAGAAAATTTAAAAAAAAACGATACAGTCTTAAAACAACAAAAAATGAAAAAAGAGAACTACTAAACTCAATTCAAACAAAATAAATGAGAATGTATGGGGCATGCTAAAAGTAATCTTGGAAGGGAAAATACAAGGTAAAAGAGGCAGAGGCAAGACTAAGACCAACATGGAAGAGTGACATCAAAAGATGGACACGGCAGCCTATGACAATCTACACCATCAAAGCAAGTGGCAGAGCGAAATGGCGCCCCAAGGCAGTCAACCTTCGATGCGGAGACGGCACTTAAAGAATGAATGAACATACTACAATCGTATTTGAAATCAATCAGTTAAAGTCAGTGTACAATTAGCCACCGTATTCCAGAATCTGTCGTGACATAGTTGAAATAATTCGAGCCGTTACTAATAAATATGTTTCGATGTCTATAGAGATCAAACCTACTACAACCGTACAATAACATTTATAAACTTCAATGTTTATGAGAATTAGTTAGGTAATGCATTCATTAAACTCCTGGTTGCCACGATAACGGTGGTTCAACCATATAAATTTGTATTTTCTATATTTATCGCACTGTATATAAATTAGAATTAGAATTAATAACAGCGTTACTGGGGATTTCAATGGAATAATCTCGCTCTGTATGGGACAACATATGCTTCAGGTAATACCCAAAAGTCATCAAGCAACTGTAAGTAAGATAACTGTAAACCTCAAGTGTGTTGATGATACAGTTTTATTCGCTAAAAGTGAAACTGATTTTAAAATATATGTTAGATATTATAGTCTTCTTCTACCTTTTAGCTCCCAGTGGAGCATAGGTCTTCAACAAACACTTTCCAAGTCGTTCTGTTTTTTGCAATTCTTTTAAGATCATTCCATGTCTTCCCCATCATCTTCATCTCTGCTTCAATCTGTCTTCTCCAAGAATTCCTTGGTCTTCCTCTTTGTCTTTTCCCCTGGGGATTCCAAAAAAGGGCCTGTTGTGTAATACTCTCAGTTGGTTTCCGTAGTGTGTGTCCTATCCATCGCCATCGTCTTCGCTGTATTTCTTTATCCACTGGTATTTGACCGGTACATTTCCATAATTCCACGTTTGTGACTTTGTCCTGCCATTTCCATCCCTTTATTCTGCGCAAGCATCCATTAATGAAAGTCTGTACCTTCGTGATTGTCAATTTTGTTATTCTCCATGTTTCACAGCCATATAATAGAATCGACTTAACATTGGAGTTGAAAATTTGTATTTTTGTATTTAGCCTAATTTCTTTGGATTTCCATATGTTTCCCAGTGCAATGAAAGCTCCTCTTGCTTTTGATATCCTTATTTTGGTATCGTTTTCTGTTCCTCCCTCTTTATCTATATTACTGCCCAGATATATATATAAGATTGTACTTCTAGTAGAGGTATTTCTCCTAGTTTTATTTGGTTATTGCCAACTGCATTAATTCTCATAATGTTGGTCTTATCTCTATTAATCTTTAGTCCTAGCTGTTGTGATCTCTCATCTAATATACTCATTTTATCTTGCATCTGTTGGTGGCTGTGTGATAGGAGAGCTATGTCATCAGCAAAGTCTAAATCATCAAGTTGTTTGGTCAGTGACCACTGGATCCCATTTCTGTTGTTTTGAGTTATTTTCATAATCCAATCTATGGCCAGTAGAAAGAGAAATGGAGACAGAAGGCATCCTTGCCTTACTCCTGTTCTTATTTCAAATGCTTCTGTAAGCTGTCCTTCATGCACCACACTACATTTTGTTCCTTCATACATTGTTTTTATCAGGTTAATAAACTTTATGGGGATTCCATAATGACTCAGCAACTTCCAAAGCATTCTTCTGTCTAAACTATCAAATGCCTTTTCGTAATCTATGAATCCAATATAAAGTGGGGATTTTAGTTCTAAACTTTGTTCAACTATTATACGTAGAGTAGTTATTTGATCAGCACATGATCTGTTCTTCCTAAAACCTGCTTGTTCATCTCTCAAGTGTTTCTCTATAGCCTCTTTTAGTCTCTCCAGAATGATTCTGCCTAATATTTTTCCTGGCACTGATAGTAGCATAATTCCCCTATAATTTGTGCACTCCTGTAAACTTCCTTTCTTTGGTAGTTTGATCATATAACCTTCTCTCCAGTCTTTAGGTATTTCTTCCCTCTCCCAAATTTTATCCAATAGATTATGTAACATCTTGGTAGAGGTGATAATATCTGCTTTGATGGCTTCCGAAGGAATTTCATCTGGTCCTGTGGCTTTACCATCTTTTAATAGTTTGATGGCTTTCATTATTTCTTCTTTGCTTGGTTTTCCGCAGTTAACGTGTAATTCTTCTACTGCTGGTAGTATATCTGGAGGATTATTTGAGCCAGGTCTGTTCAAAAGTTCTTCAAAGTGCTCCTTCCATCTCTCCATTTGTTCCTTTATATTACTAAGCAGATTTCCTTTCTTATCTTTGATAAAGGCGTTGATCTGTTTGTATTTTCCACCTAATTTCTTTGTGCTGTTGTACAGTTCTTTCATATTCCCTTTATTTGCTGCTTCTTCTGCCTCTTTAGCTAATTCATCTATATATTTCCTCTTATCCCTTTTAATGCATCTTCTCACTTCTTTGTTCACCTCTGTGTAAGCTTCCTGTGTCTTGGCTTTATTACTTCTTGTTTTGCTTTTATTTATGTCTGCTTTCTTGTTCTTTCTTTCTTTAATTTTATCCAGGGTCTCTGCTGTCATCCATGCCTTATTCTGGCGTTCTCTTTTCCTCAGTGTTTCTTCGCATGTCTCTTTCCATATATTTTTTACCTGTTTCCAATGATCTTCTATATTTATTGTATTTTCTAGTTGTTGGAGGACTTGGTATTTGTTTGATATTGTGACTGCGAATTTATCTTTAATTCCTTGTTCTTTAAGAAACCCTACATTGAAATACTTTCTGCCCTTATTCGTTGTAGTATACCTTTTTAATTTAATTTTAAATTTGGCTAACAGAAGATGATGATCAGAAGCTATATCTGCCCCTCTATATACTTTTACATCCTGTAAGGATGACTTAAACTTATTATTAATACATATGTGATCAATTTGATTTTCCGTTCTATGATCTGGTGACACCCATGTAGCTTTGTGTATTCTTTTATGTTGGAATATTGTTCCTCCTAGGCTCATTTGATTAAGGGCGCAGAAATTCACAAATATCTCTCCATTCTCGTTTATGTCTCCAAGTCCATGTTTTCCCATAATCTCTTCAAAGCCTCTGTTGTCTGATCCTACCTTAGCATTTAGGTCTCCCATCAAGATTATAATATCCTTGGCTCGTCTTGCATCCATCTGGCATTGTAGCTGTTTATAAAAATCATCTTTAACTGAGTCATCTTTATCGTTGGTTGGTGCATAGCATTGTATAATGTGTAAATTTTATTTTGTTTTTGGTTGTTCTAAATGTTGCTCTCACCAGTCTTGCGAAAAGTAAGTTTAATATCATGAAAAATATACTAACATCAAAACAAATAACACCAGGCTAAAACTAAGAATAGCAAAATGTTACATCTTTTAAATATTCCTGTATGGTGCAGAAACATGGACATTAGACAAGAAAACAGAACAGAAAATTGAAACCTTTGAAATGTGGGTTTATAGAAGAATAGGAAGAATTGGATGCAAAGAAAATTTTAAAAAAAACGATACAGTCTTAAAACAACAAAAAATGAAAAAAGAGAACTACTAAACTCAATTCAAACAAAATAAATGAGAATGTATGGGGCATGCTAAAAGTAATCTTGGAAGGGAAAATACAAGGTAAAAGAGGCAGAGGCAAGACTAAGACCAACATGGAAGAGTAACATCAAAAGATGGACACGGCAGCCTATGACAATCTACACCATCAAAGCAAGTGGCAGAGCGAAATGGCGCCCCAAGGCAGTCAACCTTCGATGCGGAGACGGCACTTAAAGAATGAATGAACATACTACAATCGTATTTGAAATCAATCAGTTAAAGTCAGTGTACAATTAGCCACCGTATTCCAGAATCTGTCGTGACATAGTTGAAATAATTCGAGCCGTTACTAATAAATATGTTTCAATGTCTATAGAGATCAAACCTACTACAACCGTACAATAACATTTATAAACTTCAATGTTTATGAGAATTAGTTAGGTAATGCATTCATTAAACTCCTGGTTGCCACGATAACGGTGGTTCAACCATATAAATTTGTATTTTCTATATTTATCGCACTGTATATAAATTAGAATTAGAATTAATAACAGCGTTACTGGGGATTTCAATGGAATAATCTCGCTCTGTATGGGACAACATATGCTTCAGGTAATACCCAAAAGTCATCAAGCAACTGTAAGTAAGATAACTGTAAACCTCAAGTGTGTTGATGATACAGTTTTATTCGCTAAAAGTGAAACTGATTTTAAAATATATGTTAGATATTATAGTGGAGGCAAGCAAAAATAAAGGACTCACACTTTGTAGCAAAAAGGCAGAAATAATGGCAGCTACAAAGAAAAAGAGATCAAGCAAAGTACAATGGTAAAATGTGTCGTAAAGATAGATCCGGCCAAAGAACGAACAAGATGTTTTTCTGTTGTTGTTTGTCTGTCAATTTTTCCGAGTGCTAACACATACTTCATTGTTCTATTATTCCCTATATTCGCCTCCGAAGTTCCCCATATAATAATATTTATGTATTATTATTTGTACGCAAGATGTATACCTGATGCCTGGCCTCGTCTCCTTTCTCCAGCGCTTTATGTCTTCTGAATTTGCTATCAACGCTGCCTCGAAAGTTGTTGTGCCATGTTATTTATTTTTGTTCTCCACGTGCTACGATCTGCAGCTAGATTTTCCCCTTTTCTTTCACTGATAGAGAACTCACTCAAGGAAGCCCTGCAAACATTCTTATATCTCAGCCCTGATCTGCTCTTTGGTCTCTTTCTGTCTTTCAGTTCACAATACAATATTTGTTTGGAAAACGATTGTTTGCCATTTTTCTTACATGATCCATTCATCTTAGTCTACGACTTCTAATTGTTGCTATGTTTAATCAATACAAGAGACAGAGTAAAATGATGATCCATGGTAGCTAACCTTCGATGTGGAGACGGCACCCAATAGATGAATGCGCGAAATAATCACACCCCAGCCTCCTCAAATTTCCAACCCAATATCTGACGCTGCTCCATTCATAACCTAGTAGTAGTAGTAGCAGTAGTAGTAGTGGTAGTAGTAGTAGTGGCGGTAGTAGTAGTAGTAGTAGTAGTAGCAGTAGTAGTAGTGGTAGAGTAGTAGTGGTAGTAGTAGTAGTAGTAGTAGTGGTAGTCGTAGTAGTAGTGGTGGAAGTGGTAGTAGTAGTAGTAGTAGTGGTAGTAGCAGCAGTAGTAGCAGTAGTAGTAGTGGTAGTAGTGAAAGTATATGTGGTATAGCTCCATAACACTCAGCAACAATTTCACCTTCCATTAAGACAACGATCGTCCTGATTGTTTTACCTCGCACCATCCGTGGACAAAACCACGTGATTCCCAGCAGCATTCACACCTACGAGTTATTTAATTATAGATCCGCTATTCTCTTGCTCAAATTTCAGCGTTTTCTGCCCAGGTTGATAATGACTGCGGTTTGCTCTGTCCACATCCCTTTAACAATAGACTCCGAGTCACCTACTCTGCTTTTCTTATATTAAATTAAATGATGGATTGCACTTTTACGTTTTTACTCAGTCTTTTATTACAGACAAACTGACATAGAGCGATACAATTTTAGCGATCAGTGCTTCTTCTTATCATCAACAGTTGTCTATGAACGACCAAGAGTCTGGTGTTGGGGTCTTGTTACAATGTTTAACTGGCACATCTCTCACTAACAGAATGTTAGGATTGAATGAAGTCCGGGCCTTTATCTCCACGTTTCAAGTCAATAGCAAACCACAAGTAAACGGCTAGAGGTTGTTGAACCGCGAAAACAATACCCGATGTGTCCCCACTAACAAGCGTGGTTCTGTTAAAATAAATTTACGTCGCTGATAGTGGGAAACCGTTTTATGTCTTATGGCGATCCCTACACTGGAGTTGTTGTAATAACTTCTATCCTTTCATTAGAATAAGAAAATAAATATCGCGGACAGAAAATACAGAAAAATAAATATATTGTGAAAGATATGTAGTTTCAAAATAAAGCGAGGCTAAACTTCACTGTTTCAATTACCAACTTTTAGATTTGTGAAAAAAAAGATTGGGGAGGGGGGACTTTCTCGCTGTTATTACCTTCTCCTGGATCAGTTATGTATCTATTCCAAAAAGACTTGACTGGAATGCATAGTGATGGAATTGAACGCTTACTGGAAAAAGTACTTATGGTATGACCTCTATATGGATGTCAGACGGAAACCCGCAGAATAGAGTGATCCATATAGGACAAACCAGCCTATGACAACCTGTACCATCAAAGCAAGAGACAGAACAAAATGGCGCTCCATGGTAGCCAACCTTCGTTGCGGAGATGGCACTCGACGATGATATAGGACAAGCAAATCTACATGCTTGTATCCAGATCACAATAAACAAATTTGCTTCAACACGGGTACGTTACATATTTATCTAAATAATTTGTTTTCAATCATTGATAATTTCAGAGTCTAACAGTTGGAATTAGGGTACGTGTTTATATACGGGGGTACCTTTGGGGCCGATAAGTCAGTACATAGTGTATTTGACCATACTGATAATGTGCTGAGATAAGTCAGTACATAGTGTATTTGACCATACTGATAATGTGCTGAGATAAGTCAGTACTTAGTGTATTTGACCATACTGATAATGTGCTGAGATAAGTCAGTACATAGTGTATTTGACCATACTGATAATGTGCTGAGATAAGTCAGTACATAGTGTATTTGTCCATACTGATAATGTGCTGAGATAAGTCAGTACTTAATGTATTTGACCATACTGATAATGTGCTGAGATAAGTCAGTACATAGTGTATTTGACTATACTGATAATGTGCTGAGATAAGTCAGTACATAGTGTATTTGACCATACTGATAGTGTGCTGAGATAAGTCAGTACATAGTGTATTTGATCATACTGATAGTGTGCTGAGTTAAGTCAGTACATAATGTATTTGATCATACTGATAATGTGCTGAGATAAGTCAGTACATAGTGTATTTGACCATACTGATAGTGTGCTGAGATATGTCAGTACATAGTGTATTTGTCCATACTGATAGTGTGCTGAGATAAGTCAACAAATTAATCTTCATCTTCTTTCCTTCCTCTTTCGTCTTTCAGCGTCCGGTTGAAAAGGGGGGGGGGGGTATAATTTGTCTAATATTGGCATCTCCTGCTGCTATTTTTCCTAGTCTTTCTAATATTCCATGAACAAATCTTTTTCATGGTCGGCTCTTGGGTCTGGTGTTCTCGTAACGCATGTTGAATGCTCGTTGTATTGTGTTTTGATCTTATCGCGCAGCCAGACCATTTTTATCTGTTGTTTCCTTATATATTCTATCACGGGGATTATTTGTAGCATTTTTCACAGTTTTAATTTCTGATCGTACCTCTCAGGCTGCTTCTTGTCATTAGTCTAACACATTTCATCTTGGTTGTTGTTATTTTTCTTATTGTTCGTGCATTGAGGGTCAAAGTCTTGTAGCACAACGTGGGAATGAATTTTGTATTGTAGAGTTCCCGTTTTCCCTTTACATTTATTTCCTTGTTGGACAATAGTGATGATAGCTGCCCGATTATTTGACAAGCTTTGTTACATCTTGCGTCTATTTCTGCAGCTTGTGAATTGTCGTTTGTCACTAGACTTTCAAAATATTTTAATTTCTCCACTTGTTTTTGTTGTCTTTCGTCTATAGTTATGTTGATTTTCTATTTCTCTTTTGTTAAATTCATGATTTCTGATTTGTTAATTTTCATGTTGTATGGAATGCCTGTTGTATTGTCTTTTTAAATGTTCGTGCAGCTCTTCTATATTTCCGTATCTTAGTGCCTGATAGTCTGCAAATAGAAGCTCGTCAAACTCCTCTGTCTTAGAGGGTTTGCAAACTTACATATTTAGTCCATGTAAGCATTAAACAATAGGGCACATACTACGTACCCTTGTTTTAGCGTCCCCTAGTCATTCTCTGTTTACACGGTCGAATGCCCTGTTCTGGTCAATGAAAGCTATGTACACATTTTGTTTGTCTTCTGCCGTCTTTTCTGCTAGCTGTTTTAGAGTGAATAATGCATCAGTACATCCTCAATTTTTTTTTCTGAACCCCATTTGAGAAACGCTTAAATGTAGTTCTATCTAGTTCAGAGCTTTTTTCACAATAATTATGGTTTATAACTTTCCCACAAGACTGAGATTAAAGATACGTTTATATTTATTGCAGTCTCTCTTGCTACCTTTCTTGTTTCCATATTGTTACGATGATTGCCAGTTGCCAGTCCTCTGGGGCTTTTTGTTGATGCCATGCTGCATTAAATATTCTGTACAGTCATGTAACTCTCGTTTCTCCTGCTGATGCTATTAATTCTGCTGTTATGTTGTCTACTCCTGGTGCTTTATTTCGTGGTGCATATTTGATAACTTTTTCTATTTCCTCTCAGTTCAGTGTGTGCATTCTTGTGAGATTTTTGTTGTTATTGGTAGTTGCTGCCATGTTCAGTAGGTCTTCGAAATATTCTTTCTATCTCTGTTGCATATGTTGGTTATTATTATACACATCATGCGCACCCGTTAATAGCAAACCGGTTAAGCATTTGTCATTAAATACAGAAGGAAATCCTGAAAATAAACAACTTTTTAAACATTACTGCTGACGCTGTATTAGTGTGTACGGGCCTGACTTTGCTACTAAAAATAGACAACTAATTACAAATCTTATAGACTCCAAATTAACAGGCTGATATGCCGCCGGGATTTGGAAAATGTCTGCTACTTGAGTCCCCCGCAGGCCTGGGTCTCTGAAAGAGCGCTAGATTTAGCCTTCCTAAGTTTGGGGCCATACTGCCTGCCAAGTCCTTGATGGTTCACTGTACTCCGACCCTAGGCTACGAAGATAGTTCACCTCATTACGCCCTAGGCCACAGCGAAAGTTCACCGCACTCTTTTTAGGAAGCGACTCGTGCGTGCTCAATTTATCGTGTACTTATTCTGCAATGCCTCCCTCAACAACAACCACTACTGTCACTTAAGTGTCGTATACTTCCGTACTTGAACTGCGTTCGGGTAGTAATGATGAAGGAACATTTTAGGAATTATTATATTTTATTTTAATTAGTCACTTAATGGTTTTTTAAAATTTATTCATTTTAAAATTTACATTCAAGATTGCAGCGTAAGGATGCACATAGTCATAGACATTTTAGCAGTACATAGGCACACAAAAAATAGAAAACAAAAGTATATAAGGATATACAGAGAAATCTAACTACATGGCGATAATCCTTAACTATTTTTTTGGTGTGCTTTGTTGTTCCTGCTGAAGGCCTTTTGGCAGTAACGTCGTTCTACTTTTGTTTTGTTTCTCACCTACGTAAAGCTGTTACCATACAACATTTTTCCTTTTTTACAAATTTTCATCATTGTCCTATTCTAGCCAAGAAGACGACAATCTATGTGAAAGTGTTCCTTGTTGCAGTTTCCTCATATTCCAAGTCCGGCTTGCTGCTGGAGCTACTGAGATTAGTGCTCTGTGCACATCGTGAGCTCAGTTTTTCATCCGGATCGTGATTCGACATTTCGATTGCTGACGATGAATGATGCTAACGTTTGACAAAGGACAATTCGGTTGCGTTCACTTTCGGTACGGCTAGGCCTTATGTCTTTTGGCGTGTGCTGCGGGTGCTATGAATGGGACTGCATGTGCCTTTCTTTGTTTGGATCCTTCAATGAGATGAGATGTTAATTCGGATGATTCCACTGGCATGGGCGTTGAGAACTTATGGATGTTAATTCGTTTTCAGTGATGCCGTGGCCTTCGACCAACTACAAATACAACTACACCACAGCGATTCAACACCCACTGCACAGAAATATTGTCCATGTGTACAAAGTGTGTTGTCCTGATACAACGTGAAGATAAGAATAGTGGAGGTGGGCTCTGTACGTAAGCAATTGGTAGAGTCATTGCAGAAGTAAAAATACGTTAGGTCACCTTTGTCTACGTCCCAGGACATGCGGGAGTACGGGGAAATGTAAGAGCGGACAGGTTGGCTAGCTGCGCTATTGTTGAGGACAGTCAACCAATGGATTGGGCGGACATCATCAATGCCCTCCGGGATGTGGGAAGGACACAGAACTTCGAAAACCATGAGTCCACGTCACTCTTCCAGATGAAAGGGATCGGGGTTAAGAGGGACACATCCAGAAACGTGAAACTTAGTGGGCGTGTACGAAGATTAACCAACCAACACAGAACTGGATTCGTCAGTCGCTGGACACTGGGGGAGTTGTTGAGGAGGGAATCGGAGCACCTATGGGCATGTTCTGAGTGCACTGAGAAGGACCGCTAATAACTCAATAACGAGAACATAAAGCAGCTCGTCAATTTCAGCATCTTTACCATCGCGATGCCAATCACTGATGAATCCTTGCAGAGCTAATTGTCGCCTGTTCTGTTAACAACTCATCAACGTATACGTGACAGCTTTGATTAATGGTGCCTCTTCGTGACCATGGCACCAGATTTCACTGCTTGTATCTCTGACGACAAAGCTTTCTTTGTTTATTTTAATTTCATTCTTGTTTGCTTGCGGTTTGCCAAAACATGATTCATTCTCTCTCTTTACAGGTCGGGACTGTTTTTATCAAATATTGATTTCGCCCTCTTTCCCATAGGGTCGACTATAGATACTGTTATCAAGTATTGATTTTGCCCTCTTTCCCATAGGGTCGACTATAGATACTGTTATCAAGTATTGATTTTGCCCTCTTTCCCATAGGGTCGACTATAGATACTGTTATCAAGTATTGATTTTTAACCTTTTTCCCATAGGGTCGACTGTAGAGACTATTATTAATAAATATTGATTTTACCCTCTTCCCCATGGGGTCGGCTATATGGATTTTTATTTCTAGTTGCTGTTTTCATTTTCTTTACCTTAGGGTCGTTTGTTTTCGCCTACTTTTTTTAAAGATGTTACGTTCAGGGTTTCTTTGATGTTTTGATGAATGAAAACGTGGTTATATATCAAAATCGTCATTATGAAGTACCTAATCATCTCGGTGCCGCGATAGCTCAGTGGTTAGTGAACTGGACTACAAAGGACAAGAGGTAGGGTTTATCCCAACCGACGGCTTCCGGGTTCACCCAGCTTTTAATGGGTACCGGATTTTTCTGGGAAAGTAAAGCGGTACGGACGTAATACCGACCACATTACCCCAAAAATCATGTGCCGAAGGTCTGTAAAATATAGGGTCACTAACACCATATTCCCTATACGCCACTTGGTTGTGACGGGGGTACTTTACTTTTTTTTTTTAACCTAATCTTTTCGCCAAAGTGATCATGCTTCTGCACAGCGTTCTATCTCTACAGTTGTTTCTCAGATCTGTTGTTGAATTCATATTAAATAATTCTCTTAGACTGTCTTTTATATTTTCTGTTTCCTTCTATCCATTTTTCACTCAAATTTTTCAATTTTCACAAAATATTCCAACTGTTTCACTCTCACAATATGGTAAACAAGATGATTGTTTACTTCCAATGTTAAAAACAAACTTTTGTTTTGTTTCGACCTCTTTCGGGACGACCTCATAACTCTTTGTTGCGGTTCATAGTATTCTCAACATTCTTCTGCAAAACCACATTTTGTGTGGCCTCTAACGATTGTGTATAATAGATTAGCAGGAACAATAGAACGAAGACTTGCTATAGCCTAACAGTGAAAGATTTGTATTTATACCCTTTCTCTCTCTCTCTTTCTCTCTCTTTCATTAATAATTCTATAATTACAAATATGAAAGATTTGTATTTACACTCTCTCTTTCTCTCTCTCTCTCTTTCTTTAATAATTATATTTTAATTACAAATAAAACATCCGTAAAATAAATCATAATGATTCTCAAATAAAGAACAATAATAGTTACAGGTCTCCGCCGCAAGCTTAAAAGAACTGAGCCTCATAGTAAAGTAAAAGTACCCCCCGTCACGCCAAGTGGCGTATAGGGAAATATGGTGTTAGTGACCCTATATTTTACAGACCTTCAGCACATGATTTTTGGGGTAATGTGGTCGGTATTACGCCCGTGCTGCTTTTACTTTCCCAGAAAAAATCCGGTACCCATTTAAGGCTGGGTGAACCCGGAGCCGTCGGTTGGGATCGAACCCTACCCCTTGTCCGTAGTAGTCCAGTTCACTAACCACTGAGCTATCGCGGCTCCTACTAATTTTTAGGGAATTAGTAAAACCCAGGTGTCCTCGCCAGGATTACGAACCCCGGCTGTTGCCGTGGTAAGCCAACCGCCTATCGATTGCGCTAACCGGACACCCGAGCCTCATAGAGGATGTTAAAAATAATGTGTGATAGCAGGATCTACCTCGTTAAAGGAAAGCTTACATTTGTTATTCAAGAAACAATCCTATGAGAGTCCGTAGAAGCCCTTCAAAATAACTTAAACCCGTTTAGTGACCCAACCGGCCCAACAAGATTACACAAACCAGAATGTGTCCATCAGGAGACACAGGATTAAGTGATCAGTCTTGCTTTTTGGTCGGACAAGAAGAGATGAATGCCAGAGAAAATGTCTCAATATCTAAAAAAAAAAAAAAAGAAAAAAAAATTAAGCATAACCTGTAAGTGCGTTATTCTTTAAATATGAACAAGTGGTTAGGCTTAGGCAAGGCAATGCATCAAAGATATAGACCTTTCCAGAAAATGTAGAAGTAGACAAAAACAGAAATATAGTAATAATTAGAAATGTACAAACAAAGAGTACGTGTGTAGAATATATAAGTAGCAGTAATGTCATCATCATCCTCATCAAGTACCGGGCCTACTGGCGTAGGTGATCATGTCTCTCCACAAGTTTCGATCTCGGCAGCTATTTATCATTTCTGTTGTTGACCTTCTGCCAAGCCATTCTCTTAAGCTGTCTGTTATTTTTTCTCTTTGCTTCCCTCTATCTCTTTGTCCCTCAATTTTTCCAGTTGTTATAATATATTCCAGTTGTTCTCTTTTCATTACATGGCCAAAAAATGATGATTGTTTCTTCCTAATATTGGAAATTAGCTCTATTTTTGCTTTGATCTCTCTCAGAACATCTTCAATACTCTTCTTAGCTGTCCATGGTACTCTCAACATTCTTCTTTGTACAATCATGAATCGCCACAACAATAGCAGTAATGTAAGCTTACGTAAATCATGCACTCAGAAAAGCAGTATTACGTATGTATGTATGTGTGTGTGTGCGTGTGCGTGCGTGTGTGTGTGTGTGTGTAGAAATAATGCAGACTTACATATACCTTACATGTAGAATGTAGATGCAGAAATAATACAATTGATACCAAGTGTATGGAATATATATGTAGGGATAAAATAACAGATATCGTGTATACTATATATAATGTAGACTTGAATCTGTTAACTATCATCATCGTCGTCCCCCATACAGGTTGGGGTAGGCGACCATGCCCTTCCACAATTTTCTATCCACAAAGCATCGTATCGATTCTGCTGGTGACTATTTTCCGTGCCACGACACCAAACTATCTAGTATCTCCTCTTTTTGTCATCGCGATCTCACTTTCACTGAATTGTGTCAGTTATAAGCAAGCATCAGGGTACAGAAATAGAGGAAGACCAAAAGAGACACTAAAAAGAACACATATAAGAGAAGCAAAATTGACAGGCATAGACTTATTTGATAGATCGAACATCTCGCCAAGAATAGAGATGGGTGGTGAAAAACACAAGTTCTAGGCGAGTTCTAATGGCGGCAGAAAGATCAAGCATCAAGAACCAAGTATTTTAATTTTCCACTTCTCATGATGTGTCAATATTTCATTGATTTTTTAATGTATCAGTTCTCTTTGTGTTAACTCCTTGTTTCCTGTTAACTATATCTGACAAATTGTTCCGTTTTAACTATATCTGACAATTTGTTCCCTCTTAACTATATCTGACAAATTGTTCCATGTTAACTATATCTGACAAATTGTTCCATGTTAACTATATCTGACAAATTGTTCCCTCTTAACTATATCTGACAAATTGTTCCCTGTTAACTATATCTGACAAATTGCTCCGTTTTAACTATATCTGACAATTTGTTCCCTCTTAACTATATCTGACAAATTGTTTCCTATTAACTATATCTGACAAATTGCTCCCTGTTAACTATATCTGACACATTGTTCCCTGTTAACTATATCTGACAAATATGCAGCGAAGTGAGTTAGAATCAAACTAACCAAAGGATGAGAGCACAACACTGATTAGGAGAACCATTATTATAGATTATAGTAACGACCTACACAGATGAGTGGCTGGACAAATCGAGACATTATAGATTATAGCAGCGACCTATACAGATGAGTGGCTGGACAAATCGAGACATTATAGATTATAGCAACGACCTACACAGATGAGTGGCTGGATAAGGCGAGAGATTGTATATTAAAGCAACGACCTACACAGATGAGTGGCTGGACAAATCGAGAAATTATAGATTATAGCAACGACCTATACAGATGAGTGGCTGGACAAATCGAGACATTATAGATTATAGCAACGACCTACACAGATGAGTGGCTGGATATCATAGATTATAGCAACGACCTACACAGATGAGTGGCAGGATATCATACATTATAGCAACGACCTACACAGATGAGTGGCTGGACAAAACGAGACATTATAGATTATAGCAACGACCTACACAAATGAGTGGCTGGACAAGGCGAGAGATTGTAGATAATTGCAACGCCCTATACAGATGGATGACTGGACAAAGCGAGAGATATTATATATATACCCACTTAATGTATCGGCCATTACCTGCTTTGTATGCTTGTGGCCGAGATATAGAAAAATAAGATCCAGGGAAATATGTTAATGACTTGATTTAATGTCCTAAGGAAGTGAAGTTTTAAACTTCACCAAGTAGACCAAGTCATTTAGAAGAGAGGAGGCCAGAGCTTGTTCTTTATCTTCTCCATCTTACTGAGCAAGGTAACCATTTCACAGCTGAGCGGCCTGGGGAAAGTCAAGCCGGGATCGAACCGACGTACAGTTTAAAGCAATGCCAGCGCGCTCCACTCACAATTATGATACAGACGGAGAGAAAAATATGAAACCATTTTGCTTAATTTTGAGTAATGGGGTGACAGAATCATGAAGGCGACATATTTCAAAGAACGCGAATAAAAAGAAGGCATAATGCTGATGTTTGTTAACAAAACTGGTTTTTTTAACCTCAAAATATTAACCTCGCTAAAAAAAAAAGCGGTACCAGGGACTTAACCCATTATAGGGGAGGTAACCAACATAGGTAGATCCAAAGAGCCAAACGGACTCCTATTTTTGTGTGGTTGAGTACGATATATCACCTTCTACCACAGAAACCAAGAAAAAGCTTATCTGTAAGAAGCTTCATTTAACATTGTTTATTAGTACATTTCTTCCTCTTTTTCTACTCCTTCTTCTTCTTCCTCTTCACGACAAGGCTGCTTTTAAAATATTTCTCAATTAAGTAGACTGCACTGTTTCTTTTATTGTTCGTGTGTATTTTTAATCCCCACCCTTCACCCCAACCGCAAAAAAAAACATGTGGGGAGGGGGGAGGGACGCTGGGTGGTCTAGAAGTAAGACGTCAGCCTCTGAACAAATAATGTCCCGGATTCTGTTCTCACCACAGGCGGTAACTATTTATCAAAAAATAAAATCTGTCGTTTCGTCGAGGCTTCATCCTGGTCCTGGCTTCTACGCTGGTCTCATGGTTGTGAGATCCCATGTCTAGCCCTCTCGGATAACTGCAAAAACATGAAAGTACAGTGTTCACTCTGAGCACTTTGAAGAACCGTTGGCAATTGGAAATAAAAATAAAGAGTAAGTTCTAAATGTCCGCTTCCCGACAAAAATATTATAGGGAATACAATCTACCAAAATGTCACAACTTTAAGCCTTAAAATAAAATTGAGATTATCTCTGAAGTTAGAGAATATCTGCCTGTTGTGCGATGGAAAAATTAGCAAACTGCTGCCGCTGTGAACAAAATAGGAGAAAGTGATGTTCCCGCAAACATCAGCCTCTCACTAGAAATATAAAGCGGGCGTACATCAAGTCAGCCCCTCACTAGAAATATAAAGCGGGCGTACATCAAGTCAACCCATCACTACTAATATAAAGCGGGTGTACATCAAGTCAGCCCCTCACTAGAGCTATAAAGCGGGCGTACATCAAGTCAGCCCCTCACTAGAAATATAAAGCGGGCGTACATCAAGTCAGCCCCTCACTAGAAATATAAAGCGGGCGTACATCAAGTCAGCCCCTCACTAGAAATATAAAGCGGGCGTACATCAAGTCAGCCCCTCACTAGAAATATAAAGCGGGCATACATCAAGTAAGCCTCTCGCTAGAAATATAAAGCGAGCGTACATCAAGTAAGCTTCTCACTAGAAATATAAAGCGGGCATACATCAAGTCAGCCCCTCACTAGAAATATAAAGCTGGTGTACATCAAGTCAGCCCCTCACTAGAAATATAAAGTCGGCGTACATCAAGTCAGCCCTTCACTAGAAATATAAAGCGGGAGTACATATACAAAGTAAAAAACTTTATTGATTGCATTTTAAGCTGAAAGAACAAATTATATAAACTGCTGCGCGTATTATTATGAGATAAACGAACAAGGCGGTGGAGAGAGAGAGAGAGAGAGAGAGAGAGAGACAGAGACAGAGAGTAAAATAGTACCGTATGAGAGAGTGGCACAAATAGTCGATTTCTAATGAATTATTGATATGATATTCTTGATCACTTACCACTGTGTATATGAGATATCCTAGTTATACAAGGGACCTAACAGTAATGAGCAAGCTAGATAACCACTTGTTAATAGAGAGAGAGAGAGAGAGAGAGACAGACAGACAGACAGACAGACATTAAGACAGACAGAGAGAGAGAGAGAGCAGGAAACGATATCACATATTATGGAACTTACATGATAACTGATTTCTCCTTGAGCGAGGATTAGATCGGTTAATGTAGCTCTAGCGGATATTAGTCACAGTGGAGATGAGATATTTGAGAGAATTAGCTGGAGTGAACAGATGAGGCGTAATTAGAAATAATCATGCTATAAAAATAAGAATCAACATAGAGTCAATGTTGATTTACAGACAAGGTACAGAGACAACAAATACAATTAGGAACATGTTGTGTTTGAGAAACAATATAATTTATTATACATATACATATACACTAATCACAGAGGAGATACAAAGCATTGATGAACAGCGGGAAATGCTAAAAGAATCAATGCAACAAACATCAAAAGAGTTCATAACACCAGTGAGGACAAATTCAAGAAAGAAATGGATGACAGATGGTATTTTGCAGCTAATTGATACAAGAAGTAAAAATAAAGAAAATAAATATGAATATAAGAGATTAAATAAAGAAATTATAATAAAATGCAATGAAGGCTAAAAGAGAGATGCAAAGAGATTGAAATGCAACAAAAAGGAGATGCTAAAGCTATATACAAACAAATTGAAGAATTAACAAGAAGAAAAACGCTGTCAAAAACTGGATGTTTAAGATTAAAGGAAAGAGAACTGTTGATTGAACAAGAAAGCATAAGGGAACTATGGACAGAATACATTAAAGATCTTTATAATGATGAACGAACGGAAGTAAATATTAAGGATAATGGAGAAGGACCAGAAATACTCAGAGAAGACGCGGAAGACGCCTTGCGCAATATGAAAGCAGGAAAAGCTCCCGGACCAGATAATATAACTAAAGAAGAGATTGAAGCCGTGGGTGATTTTGGAATAGAAATAATAACAAAAATATTGAATGATATCTACAACAACGGATATATACCAGACGATATGCTCAAATAAATATTCATAGCCCTACCAAAGAAATTGAGTGCGATTGAATGCGATGATCATCGCACAATAAGCCTTATGAGTCACATGATTAAGATATTACCAAGAATCAACATGCGAAGAGTGCGAAACAAAATCAGTCCAGAAATTAGCGATGAAAAGTGTGGTTTTGTTGGAGGTAAAGGAACGAGCAATGCCATATATATCATAAGATCTTTAGTAGAAAGAGCCATAGAGGTGAAAACAGATCTATACCTATATTTCCTAGATTATACCAAGGCATTTGACAAAGTAAAGCATCAAGAAATAATAAAAAATGTAGAAAGCATAAACGTGGACAGCAAAGATCTAAGAATAATAAAGAACATGTACTGGTAACAAACAGCAGCCATAAGAACTGGAAACCAATTGGGAATGTTTCATCAAATAAAACAGGGTGTTAGGCAAGGTTGTGTGCTGTCACCAGATTTGTTTAATATTTATAGTGAGATTATTTTAAGATCCATAAGGGGCATGCCTGGAATAACAATCGGAGGTCATAATATAAATAATCTAAGGTATGCTGATGAGTCTTAATAGCTAAGAGTGAAAATGAGTTACAAGAAATGTTGGAGATTATAATGAAAGAAAGCAAAAATAAAGGACTCAGCCTTAATATAAAAAAAAACAGAGGTAATGGTAACAAAAAGAAAAAGACATCACCTCAGTGCAAAATAAAGACAAGTGGAACAATATTGTTGTTGTTGTTGTTCATTTAAACATTTGGGAACTTTGTTAACCTCAGACGGAAGATGTACAAAAGAGGTGAGATGCAGAATGGCTCAGGCAAAAGCAGCTTTCCAAAAAATGAGGAAAATACTACGCAATCAATTTTTGACAATAAAACCAGAATAAGAGTTCTTAAATGTTATGTATTCGATAACGGGGACCTATTAATGATGTTCTAAAGTTAGAAGATAAGGCCTCGAATCAGAAATCGTTTATGTTGAAGGAGATTTACACCGTCCGTGCAGATGAGAAATAATAACCATGAAACATTTCTTTCTTGTTCTTGTTTTTTCCTTTTTCTTCATCTATCACGTCTCATTCAGACTGTGATCCCGGATTCTCTAATGAAATCAGCTGTTTGTTTCATCTATTCGTCGCGCCAAATTGTTTCTATTCCATTCTAGGATGTGTGCGTCACGTTTTCCTCCTAAGGTCTGTGTAGTCGGGGCCAGTATATTTGCTAGGGTGCAGTGGCACAGACTGGTGGTACCTATCTTGCTTTTGGAATTCACGTGGTGTCTCATTCTGTTGAAACATTTCGGAACCGCATGTTGCATGAGACGTGTAGAAATTAAGATAAAGTGGGCCCTTAAATTTATGAGAATGGCGTCTGGTTAGCTACAACCACGCGCCTGCACCAGTTGGGCACTGAATTCAAGGTACGATTATGACAAATGGATGAAGAAAACAAAAACATGCATAGATACGAGCTGACAACTGAGAGGACGGACAAATATCTGAGAATAGAAAACTGTAGCAACCCATGAGGCTTTATGGCATCCATAGATCTTTCTTTGTACTAATCTTGTGCTGCACGATAATCACTCTTTGACAAAACATAATGTCGCACAAACAAGCTAAATGGGCTGTAAAAACAATCAAGATTCCAAGTCAGGACTACAGATAAATAAAATGTTTAATTATGAAAACTCAAAAGAACATCTGCATTATAAGTACACGAAGTGGTGAAGCTTCATGGTCGACTATGGAAGGTACGTCATATTTTTTTTTTAAGTCAACATCGCATTTCAGTTGAACTTCCGTAACTTCAGGTGACGAAATAAACAGCCACTTGATTTGCACCTAAAACTGCCATCAGAAATATGTTATCAGTTTGTTATTTACGCCCGAAATATAAAAGCCAAGAAAATATTAATGGCTTAAAGAACGAACTAATTTGAACATCACATCAAGAACGTTACACTTAAGGTGGAGCTTGATGCCATGCACTTTTGGCCCTCTTACCGTTAGATAACTTCACACAAATGGCCGGCATTGAAATACCAATAAACCGCTTTCAAGATATTGATTTACAATCACTTCACTAAGGCAACACACAGTGAGATTGCTGGGATAATAAACAAATAACGGAAAAGTGTAATCCCTTTGATCACGAGTGCCTAAAGTGTGAAAAAAGAGGATGACTGATGAAATCCTGAAGAAAACTTAAAAGCAAGCGAAGCCCAATGGCTTATTAAGAATCTTTATCTGACAAGCCGCGTAGACAGTTCTCGTGCAAGGTAAAGGAAGACACGCGGACATGGCGGTCTTCGGGATGATGGTGAGTTGTGGCCAACAGTTGCTCTCCCCGGCTTGAGGTGAATTGAAGACGTCTCTATCGTCCTCCATCCACTACTACCGTCTGTCTTTCGCTCTCATTCTGTGGTGTCACTAATACTCCAATCACTTTTCTCTTCTCTCTTTCCTTCCTGTTATAGCTTTATGTTTGGTACTATACCCTATTACTGTGCTAGAAAGAAATCGTTCGAAAAGTTTAGTCAGATTTGTCTTTTTATGATTTCCTTTTCATGAACATTCTATATCTCGGTATTAATAAAACACAAACAACCTTCCGACAGCTTACATGGCCGAGGAAAAACTGTCATTAAGGAAAGAATAAGTAATATGTAAGATATATAAGTTTGCAAACTTACTGGAGACAGAGGAGATTATTAAAGAAACACTAAAAACATAACAGTAGAAGATACCAGCAGAGGAGCAAACTACCGCAACTTATATCTTTCTTAAACACTGAAAGGTAAATTAGGAAGGAAAGAAAAAGAGGAGAAAGAATGAATGAGATGAAAATAAAGTTACCTTTTTATGATACACTAATGTAATTTGGCGTAGGAATCAGGTGCTGTCTGATTAATAATCAAGCATCTCAAAGATATACTTAATCACTGCAATATTTCAGGCAACGTTAAGTATCTCAAAGCACTGAAAGAGATTGTGGGGAAACTGTTAAGACTAGACATTAAACATTTATAAAAATGTGAAACATAAAAAAAACGTAACCGACGAAAACACTGCAATGATTTATTTTACAATTAGACTGTTTATTTATTACTTGGCTTTAGATGCTGCTTCTTTCAGAACGCGTGTAAAAGAAGCATTAATGCATGAACATGGACACTAATTACATAATTATGAATGAAAATACCAGCTATGTAAATAAGGTGTTACAGGAAAACCTCATTGAGACAACACATCAGAAACGAGAAAGTTCGTAACATGATCACCAAAAATGTGGATAATGTGAAGACATGCATTAATCGGTGCAGAGACAAATATAATGCTGGTTCGGACATGTACGGCATTCATAGATAGCATTGTAAATGTCAGGTTAAGAACAATGTCAGGAAACAGTGACAAGTGAAGTTAATGAGGCAGACAAAGCAGATTGATGACAACAAAGACGACTAGAAAGCATTAGCAACAAACAACCCGATAAACTAGCACATAGAGTGGAAGGGGGAAAGATCTCCAACAAATCGACATGTTGACGTCCCAAAGGTTTCCAAACACGCTTAGAGATTAGACGGACATGGGGCAAATATAAGGGTACCAGTCATGCTGTGGGCTGCCTGTTGACAGATGCTTATAAGAGAGTTTGGCAGTGAATTATTTCTTCTTTTCCCCTTTGTGCACAGAGAGCAAAGACAGTTCGCAGTCTATTTCTTTATATTTGCCCTCCTTTTCAGTCACATGTCATAGCTTTTTTTGTTTTTGTTTTATTTTTCTTTAGGAGCTTGTGTATTTAAGTATGTATGTTTTTTTTTTTTTTTTTTTTTTTTTTTTCTTTTACATCTTGTCTTTCACGTTATTTTGTCATGTATCAATCGGTCTATTTATATTATTTGTTTGCTTTATCAATTAATATATACATTTCATTTTTTCCTTTATCAATTAATCTACTTAGGCTATTTTTGATTTAGCAGTTTGTCCATTCACATTATTTTTTGTTTGCTTTAACAATCAATCTTTTTTTATGGAGTACTGGTTGGTCTCGAGGCAAGACGCCGGCCTCGAGACAGAGAGGTTGTAGGTTCAAATCCCGGCTAGATGGATTTTTAATTTATGATTTCTCACAGCGGCAACCACCCCTGGTCTTAGCAGCGAGGCCCAGCTTGAAACGTCAATTACTCATGGATGGAAAAAATATGAGTACCTCCGAAGACGGAGTTATCTGCCTGTGCGGCGAGATACACTGTGCACACGGCTGCCAGGGAAATATGGATTAACACGCAAAAATTCAGTTCCAAGTCTCTAGGGACTTCGTCAAGTAAAAGCTGGCGAACGCAAAAAAAATATTTGTATTATATTATGTTTGTTGCTACTCTATTCATTCAATTGTATAAACCAATTAGTCTATTAATGCAACTTTTCATTAGTAACGTGTCTATTCATGCTATTTTGTTCATTTTGCAGTCATGGTTATTTTTTCCTTTTGCAGGTTTTCTATTTCATGTTTTTTGAGTACTTTATCAACTTGCGATTTCATATTTTTGTGGACGCCCTCTTGATCTTGTCATTGTGTTTGTTGACAACAGCGTGGACTGTGACAAAACCCTTCTATTGTTTACTTCTTTGTGTATTTTACTGTAAAACATGGATCCTCAACATTCTTATCAGCTATTCATTTTTAATTTGTCTTTATTATATATATATATAATCAGTAATAAACATCACATTTTTACATCACATCAGTCATTTTAATGCCATGAAAACTATCCTCATCATCATCATGTGCCATACCGGTTGGCGTAGGCGATCATGTACTTCCAGAATCTTCTATCTACAGTGCATTGTATCAGTTCTGTTGTTGATTGTTTTCCATGCCATGACACCAAGCTATCTAGTATTTTCTCTCTTTGTCGTCCGCGATTTCTCTTTCCTTTTATTTTGCCAGTTGTAACCAAGTATTCCAACTTTCCTCTTCTCATGATGTGCCCGAAAAATATTGATTGCTTCTTTCTGATGTTTTTTTAGGAGCTGCCTTTTTGTGTTGGCCTCTTTGAGAACTTCCTCATTGGTCTTTTTAGCTGCCCAGGGAACTTTCAACATTCTTCTGAGAAATCCCATCTCTGTGGCCTCTAACCGTCTTTTCATTTGTTTGTCTACTGTCCATGATTCATATTGATCTCATAATATATTCGCTGTAAAGTGAAAACAAATCTGGCGACAGAACACAGTCTTGTCTGACTCCTTGTTTTATATGTTAAAATTGTCCTGTATGTCTGTTAATTCGTATAGCTGCTGTTTGTTGCCTGTACATGTTTTTTTTTATGCTTCGCAGATCCTTGCCATCAATTTTTAATTTCTCCAGCATATTGATTATTTACACATGCATTACTTTGTCAAATGCTTTTGTGTAGTCTATAAAGCACATATATATGATCTTTCTTCACCTCTATAGATCTTTCTATCAATGTTCTTAAGATGTATATTGCATTATTGGTGCCCTTTGCTTCCACAAATCCACATTATTCCTCACTTATTTCTGGTTTTATTTTTTTTTCTTACACGTCTCATTATGATTTTTAATAATATTTTCTTCATATGGCTCATGAGACTAATAGTGCGATGGTCTTCACAATCAGTGGCGCCTGACATCTTCGGTATGGCTACAAAGATAGATTTTAGTAGATCTTCAGGTATGTGTCCAGTGTTATATATGCCATTGAGTAATTTTGTTATGACTTGTACTCCCAGCTCTCCTAATGCATTTATCCCTTCGATTGTTATATTGTCGGGACCTGGAGATTTGCCTCTTTTCATGTGTTGAATTGCGTCCTCCACTTCACTTTGCATTATTGGTGGTCCTGTGTCTTCATTTGAATTGTTTAATTCTGGTCTTTCATCATCATAGAGTTGACTGATATATTCTGTCCATCTTTCCATTGTCTTCTCCTGTCCCATTATTATATTTCCTTCCTTTAATTTCACACATCCTGAAACTTTGACTTCTTTTCTTCATGTTAATTCATTTAACTGATTGTGCATAAATTTTGAGTCTTTCTTTTGTTGCTTTTCTATTTCTTCACATTTCTGTTTTAACCATCCTTCCTTTGCTTCTCTGCATTTGTTCTGGATCTCTTTGTGCAATATTTTGTATGTCCATTCTTCTTTCTTATGTTTTATTCTTTCATCCATTAGTTGTAATATTTCTTCTGTCATCCATTTATTTTTGTTGATTCTTTTAGTCACTGGTATTATTTCTTTTGATGTTTGTTGAATCGATTGTTTGAGCATTTCCCACTGGTCTTCGATGTCCTGTATTTTCTTAATAGCATTATATCTATTTTGTACTTTAGTGCTGTACTTATCACTCATCTGTCTATCTACTCTAAGTATATCTAGTTCTAATATTATATTTCTTTGGGATTTCTGTGCCTTCTGCAATTTTATTCGTATCTTTCCAACTACTGGTACATGGTCACTATTGCAATCTGCTCCTGGCCTTGTTTTAACCGATGTTAGCCCATTCCTGAATCTTCTCTGTACCAGTATAAAATCAATTTGATTGTGTACTTCTTTGTCTGGGCTTTGCCATGTCCATAGTATCTTAGGGTGTTGTTTGAACCAGGTGTTACCTATCATCATTTCATGTGTCCTTGCCCAGTCTATCAATCTATGGCCTCTGTCATTCGTCTCTCCAAGGCCATGTCCCCCAGTCACATTTTGCACTTTAGCTGTTCCTACCTTTGCATTGAAATCCCCTGATATAATAGTTATTTCTTGGGATTTACACTGTTCCATGGTCATCTCTAGCTCATTGTAAAAAGTGTCAATGTCTTCTTCTTCGCTATTACTTGTTGGTGCATAAGCTTGAATTATGTTGATATCCATTAGAGAAAAATAATAATAAATGAATATTATTATAGAGGGAAACTTCCGAGGCGATAATCAGTGAATCAATTCAGGGGAAGAAGTATGTTTACATTAATTTTTTTATTATGTATTTTTACGGGTTCGATCCTACCTTGGTCCATATTTTTTTCTGTTGTTGATTATTTGTCATTTTTTCCGAGTGCTGTAAACATACCTCTTCCCCTGAATTGATTCATTGATATCCATTAGTCTACCTCTCAATTTTACAAGAATAATTCTATCTGAAACTGGCCAAAGTCCTTTCACTGTTTTGCTTCTTTTCCTATCTAACTTGATGCCTACACCTCTTTCATGTGTGGTTCCCCCAGAGTAAATTACATTTCCGCTGTCGCGTTGTAATAATCCTGCTCCTTTCCATCTCATTTCACATAGTCACAAGATGTTCAATTTCATTCTCTTCATTTCTTGACTGATGTTTTCTATTTTACCAACCTGAAATGCTGATCTAATGTTCCAATTTCCTATTGCTAGTGTCTCTTTATTTTTGATCTGTTGATTTTTTATTCTGAATACAGTAACTTGATGACGATAGGGTGTCACCTGTAGCACATGACGCTCCCTACCGGACGAGGTGGCTGTGGAGTCCCCATTAACGTCGTAAGCTGTAGATATTAAGATGTGATTTGTCATGATTAGTCTAGGCAATAGAAAAAGGTAGTTTGCCATTCCTTTCCTTCTTGACAGTGACTGTACTATTGGTCGTTTCAAATCTAAATGTTCACGATTAACATGAAATATCTCCTCTTTCCCTGCACTTACAAACTTGATTTTTTGCATCTGGCCTTGTTTTTCCGAGGTCCCACCGATTTCACAAAATTTAATGATGTAGGAAGTATGCTTCATCATGAAGCAGCACTTTCCTTTGATCTCAGTGAATTTACGGATCTTTTTGCTCCTGGAGAAAATAATTTACCGTACATTAATGGAAATCAGCTTCTCGACATAGGCGTCTCTACACAACTTGAAAGTTGGAGGCGTTTATCAACTGTTTACTTTCTATTGTTTACTTTCTTTAAAATACTATGAGAATGTCAATGTTATAGCCTTTACAGACGGTCTAAAACAAATCAGCGTATAAACAGTTCCATTAATGAAAACTATTTAAACAATATACAACAAAGAATACATTTAAAAAAATTAATTATCCGTTGCGAGCGATAACGAGCATGACATATCAAGCAAAGTTATTGTTTATGAGTACGCATGTGACTAAAGAGTCCGATGTAAGCACGGGATCCTCTTCACTGTAAAGAGCTACATTGTTCGTTTTATGTCTTTCCATGTGACTTTCATTATTTTACGTAAACAAGACATATGAAAGTGATTTAGTTTCTTTGCATGCCTGCAGTACACATATCAAGAATCTTTACATTTTCAAAACGTTATCAACTTTAGCTAAAGATTGATCATGCGGACATATAAAAACGTCCATTATTATTTCATTTATTCTGAATCAGAGGAGTCTAACATATTGATTACTAATCTGGGCTGAACGAACGATAGTCCATCTTTTTTCCAATAGTCATTTTCTTCTTTTAAGACATGATCTTCACATTTGCACCAAAAATCTTTGTCAATCTGTGATAGAGCAGCATATGTCAGTCCTTTTATATCGCATAGTTTAAAACTTGTATTCTCAGCTGCCACCTGCCCTTTAATTTTTGCCCAAACGAGTTCAATGGGGTTTAATTGTGGATGATAAGGGGGCAGTCTCAAGCACGTATGACCATGCTGTTGAATGATTTTGTCTATTTGGAATACTTTGGTCTTTTGCGATTTCTTAACAAGTGACAGTAATTCAGGTTTCAAAAATCCCTCGTTAAATGGAATTCCTTCCTTTCTTAGCCAAATCTTTATAACATCTTTTGTACTGGTAGATGTAGGAATTTTGTCTTCTTCTGCCACAGCGTTGTGGTACGACGCGTTGTCCATTACCAGACAGGATGGTCTGTCTAGAATTGGAAGAAGAGTATTTTCAATCCACTCTCTAAATATATGGCCATTCATCTCGGTGTGATAGTCCCTGTTGTCAGTATAATTAGAGGTGAATATAAGTTCTGCATTTTTCACCAACCCTTCTTTTCGGCTGCCTGCATGTGCCATTATAATACGCTGTCCTTTTCCAGTGGGTACACATCTTTTAATACTTCCATCTGATAACTGCCATTCCTTTGCACTTGTGTGGTGAGAATTTATCCAAGATTCATATAGAAATACAATATCATAACCTTGGTTACGCATTTCCCGTACTTCACGTAAATATTTACTCCTCATAGAAACTAAGTGCGGCTTCTCGCAGATGACATTTCTACCACTATCGTACTTTCTAAACGTAAAACCGATGCTTCTAACAGTTCTCCATAATGTTGTTTTCGACACAACAATGTCATTTTCTGCTCTCAGTCGAATTTTCAGTTTTCTTAAAGTCACAGTTTCTTTGGAATCAAACATTTTACAAATTGCTCTTCTAATCACTTCCTTGTCAAAACTATCTACTACTTTCTTTCTTCCTAGCGTCCTAGTCTTGATTGAACTGGACACTCCGTTAGCTTTAAGCACTTGTTTGAAAAAAGCGTTTGCTTATACCCAATGCGTGAATAGTTCTCTTTTCTGGCTTTGAGATGCTTCGATACAGTTTTCCACGCTTAGCTTCTATGCAAAAATATTTATACACCTTTATTGCCACTGATTGCAATGTAAGGAACTTTACTTTTATACCCATTGACTAACAGATCACAAATTTAACGAAATTACCCAATAATTAGGATACGCCGTTGCACATAAATCACAACAAAACGACAGGAAATGGGATGCACCGGATATAAAATTATAACTATGACGCGTTTTATGTGTTTTTTAGTGCTTAAAACAGGGAAATTGGCGCGCATTACGTTCAAGATGACAAGTCCGTGGGTGCTCACTCATATGAAGCGGTAATTCCTCCAAATATATGGTTTGACCAAAATGCCTTAAATTTGTATACTTCAAATAAAGAATATTTAAAACTATACGTTTGTTGGTGAGGAAATGAATGTACTTCTTGGGACCAAAAAATCACAAGACCATATGCAAAATTTCAGCATTATCAATCAATTGGTTACTGAGATATGGAATTTTAAACACCTTCAAAATATTTTGAAACAACCTATAGTCGGAGATCGCAGCCATTGTCTCTATACATGAGATCCTCTGCCTGCCATCTCGGTGAGGGGACCATAACCGGCACTACTTGTCTGCTGCTCCTACAACACCATATAAGAATATCTTATTTTAAGTACCACAATACTGAATATACAGTATCTATATTTGAATGTTTCTTTTGCATAATCAATTAAAACAAACTTATGGCCAAAAAAATGCGTTCAAGTTATTATTGATTTTCTTTGTCGTTTTCCCCCCCCAAATTTCTCATGCTAGTTGAATCTTGATGATGACGTCTCTTAATTGCGTAATAAATCAAACGAGTTATTATTTATTTCATCTCCTCTGACATGACTGAGTTAGAGAGGCTCGCTTAATCCACACAATCCTAAGAGCCGTGCAGGGAATTGATGCTTCTTTTCATTATTTTCTTCTTCTTGCCTTCAGCGTGGAAGTGAGATAAAGTTGGCAATGTTTTGCTTCCCTGTTGGTCTTTCCTGCTGGTATAGTTCCGAGTGTTTCTAACATTTCACAAATTCATGTTTTTCATCGTCAGCTCCTGATTTTAGTGTTTTCGTTTTTATTTTTTTTAATTCTCTTCGTGTTACACTTAGGTCTGTAGAGAGAGGTCTGACAGCAATAGAGCTGGATGCTTTCAGCGACCTATAGCTGATGGCTTGCACCAGGATCGGTGAACCAGGGCTATCAAGACCCTACCCCACCTCTTCGCGGTGCCTCTAGAAAAGACTAACCTAGACTGGGCATGCGAGTAGAGATCGAAAAGGGAAGGCAGCCCGATACTCACAAATACCAGCTGCAGTCAGATTTGTTGGGCGTCAAGACGCAAACAATTATAGTTCTACCGCAAACCACAACACAACGTATCCACGTCCACTCAACGTCCTTTTAAGGACGGATGACGACGAGGTGTATCTATTCCGTTAGTAGTCATCGGGTGAAAGCCAGAAAGTACAAAAGTACAGAAAATGTTCTTTCGGTCTTATCACGCGCCCAGACCATTTTATCTGTTGTTTCTTTATGTGTTCAATGACGGGTAACACTGCTAGCTTTTTCTCTCTTTTTTTTTTATTTCTAATCTTATCTCTCTAATCGTTTCCTGTCATGCGTCTAACACACTTCCTTTTGGTTGTTATTGTTTTCCTGATAGTTCTTGAGTCTAGTGCCCAGGTGCAGCATTAGTATCACAACGTTAGAATGAAGATTGTGATGAAGAGTTCCCATTTTGCCTCAAGCGTTATCTCCCTGTTGGACAATAGTATTGATAGCTGTCCTATGATTTGACAAGCCTTGTTAAATCTAGAGCATATTTTTGCTGATTGTGAATTATCGTTTGTCACTACACTTCCAATGTATTAAAAATCCTCCGCCTGTTTTTATTTTGTGATATTCATTAATTATGATTTGTTTATATAGATTTTCATATTGTGTTGCGTGCCTGTGCAGTTAAATCTGCTTAAGTTCTCTGACAGGTCTTGTATTTGTATCCGTGTCTGGATCGTCTGCAAATTTACTTTCCAGTCATAGATAGTTAGCTAATCGATCGACATATATTGTCCATGCAAGTTATAAACAACAGAGGTTGACAGTTGGTACGTTTTCTTTCCCCTGTTCGGATTTCAGTGTGACCTATGAAACCTGTGCTATTCTGACTGTGCAGTTGTTAGTTTAGATACTTTTACCAGTGTTTTGGCATATAAAAGCTACTTACAGAATTTGATAATTTTCGGTTACCCTTTCTGCTAGTTCTAGAGTGCATAATGCATTAATAAATACTCTATTATTTTCCATATAGCCCATTTGAGGGTCTCTGATCTGTAGTTTTATAACTAGTCTCTGTAATTGTGGGTACAATTTTCCTACGTGGTTGAGAAGGGAGATTCCTTTGCATTGGCTGCGGTCTCGATTATTGCCCTTATTTTTTTTCCATATCGGTACGATATTGGCCTGTTGCCAGCCTTCTGGAAATTTCTGATATTGCCATGCTGCGCTGAGTATTATGTGTAGACATGTCACACCTGTTTCTCTTGCTGCTGCTATTACTTCTACTAGTGTGTTGTGCATCCCTAGAGCTTTATTTATTTGAGAATCTTTAACTGACTAATGTTATCTTTAAATGTTTCCATCATCTTCGATTGAATTTACTTCTGCAGGAAATTTCTAGGTTCCCTCTTTGGTTTTTCATCGAAAATTTTCCTGAATTGTTCATCTTTTCGTTCTTTACTGTTATTGTCTGTTTTTATTTTTTTTCCCTCTTTCGCTTACCTGTATTTCTTCTCTTTGCTACTGCTTTTCTGAGGGTGATCACTGCTATAGTCTGTACTCTTCGTAACGTTGTACTCTGGTCGTGTCAGACCTATCTGGCTTCCACTGGATGGGTCACTTTACTTGTGCAAGGCGTATCCCCTGAAATATCTCTTAAGCTGTGCAACTTGGAGGTTATGAACTAAAGAACACCAACATGATCAAACTGAGTGCTTCGGGTTAAATGCCTGACGATACTGCAGATACTGTGTCACGTAGTATTCATGATTATGAATTCGTTATTATCTAAAGCGTTATTCTGTTTAAGATGGGAAAGATAAAGAGGTACATTAAGAAGAGAAGTGGCTGCATCTTGAAGTCCTTACTGCGAAAACCCCCTTTCATAACAGACATTGCTTAAAGTGTCATCTTTCCGTAGCTCAAGAAATGATTTGCAGTCAGTTACTCTCTGAGACAGTGAAGCTCTAGTTTCCAACGTGTTGGCCTGGAAAGTTCTCAGTAATCAGAAGAGAACGCGGCTTCACTGACTTGAGGAACACGCCATTTAACCACTGAATCACACGCTATCCTGTCCTTGTAATTATGACAAACTCAAGGATCAACTACAGAAGACAAAAACTTATTTATTTTAATTAAAGAAAAAGGCAAAAAAGAAAAGGAAGCCTAAAATATGAGATTCGCTTAAAGAGAGAAAATGGATGGGCAGGAACTAATGTTCTTTAACACAACCACTGACCTGTGATCATAAATAAGAATAATTAATAGATTAAACTCACACACAAACACAAAAACAATTAAAAAGCTATGAGCAGACGAGTTCAAGGCAGCAAATAATCACAATACATACACGTAAATGTAGGAACAATATTTATTCATTTATTTAGTACAATCAGTGCCGGCTGGCATAGGTGATCATGTCACTACAAAGCTTTCTCTCTACAGTTGTTTATCAGTTTTGATTTGCATTTAATATCAAGCCATTCTCTTAAACTACAGACCACATTACCCCAAAAATCATGTGCCGAAGGTCTGTAAGAAATTATGGTCACTAACATCATGTTTCCTATACTGCACGTGGCTCTTAACTTTACTTTACGTTCTCTTAAACTATCTGGTTTGTTTGTCGCTGTTTCCTTCAATCTCTCATACGTCCTCATTCTTTTCCAGCCGTCATAACATATTTCAGCTGTTTACTTCTCATTAGATGGCGAACCATGAATGATGATTCTTTCTTATCATGTTCGTAATAGACTTTCATACATTATTGTTGATTTAGTTGTTCCCAGAATGTCCGCCTCACTCATTTGATCTTGTCCTTGACATTACTAACATTCTTCTGTGGTCTCCCAAGATTTCCTTGTTTGCAATGAAGTGAACAAAATGATGAAAACAGACACAAATGGAAGAATTTTGCGTTCGTTAGTTTCTTTTATTTATCGAAGCTCAATATTGATTGTGGATCAAGATAAAAGATATGAGACATCAAAAAACGTTGCTTTTTTAAAAATCGTGCACAATATTTTATAGTTTTAAAAAAAAAGACAATTAAGGAAATTAAGCAAATGTTAAAAATGAAAATTGAATATTAAATCTTAAAAATAAGAACAATAAGAACAGGAAAAATTTAAAAGAAATGAAATTCTACAGAGGGCAATATACGAAAATTCGTGCCCTTTTATCCCCAGTGATTCAAAGCAACTTCAGCTTATCATCTGCAGAAAACGTTCCTTCGGGACAATTCCATTTTTAAAAATGAGTCTCTAATCATTATTCTGCGCATGCTATAAAAGAGTCTCAATAAATAGAACATACAAAAGATATAAATGATTCATAGTTCGTGCAGCAAGCTACAAGTATGTTGTGATTTTCTCTTTTGTTGTGTTTTCCAAAAAAATGTTAATAGAATCAAAATTCACTTCTTGTTTGCCAATAAATCAATCCCACCTCAAGCTAACGTTATGAATAATTAACTGTAAGCATATAATGTGACTACAATTAGATCACTATAAACTGTTGTCGTTTTCAGTCGTCGCGTACTGTTGCAACAGTGGGCATTATGAGTTTAGATGATATGCAAAATGAGCACTATAAGTTTAGGTGATATGCAAAATAAGGATTATGAGTTTAGATGATATGCAAAATGGGGATTATGAGTTTAGATGATATGCAAAATAGGGATTATGAGTTTAGATGATATGCAAAATGGGGATTTTGAGTTTAGGTGATATGCAAAATAGGGATTTTGAGTTTAGGTGTTATGCAAAATGAGCACTATAAGTTTAGGTGGTATGCAAAATGGGTATTTTGAGTTTAGGTGATATGCAAAATGAGCACTATAAGTTTAGGTGATATGCAAAATGAGCACTATAAGTTTAGGTGATATGCAAAATGAGCACTATAAGTTTAGGTGATATGCAAAGTGAGCACTATAAGTTTAGGTAATATGCAAAATGGTGATTATGAGTTTAGGTGATATGCAAAATGAGCACTATAAGTTTAGGTGATATGCAAAATGGTGATTATGAGTTTAGGTGATATGCAAAATGGTGATTATGAGTTTAGGTGATATGCAAAATGGGCACTATGAGTTTAGGTGATATGCAAAATGGGCGCTGTGTGTTTGGTGTACAAAGTGGGAGCTTTGTGTTTAGTGTAGAAAGTGAGAGCTGTGTGTTTAGTGAACAAGGTGGGAGCTGTGTGTTTAGTGAACAAGGTGGGAGCTGTGTGTTTAGTGTAGAAAGTGAGAGCTGTGTGTTTAGTGTACAAAATAGGAGCTGTGTTTAGTGTACAAAGTGGGAGCTGTGAATTTAGATAGAATATAACATAGAAGCTGTGTGTTTAGATAGTGTACAAAGTGGGTGCTGTGAGTTTATAATATACAAAGTTGGTAAAGTGAGTTTAGATTATATGTAGAGTGGGTGCTGTGAGTTAAGTGTACAAAGTGGTTGTTCTGAGTTTAGATAGCATGCAAAGTGCGTATTGTGGGCTAAGATAGTACGTAAAGAGAGTGTTGTGAGTTTTGATGGTATACAAAGTCGGTGATGTGGGTTTTGATGGTATACAAAGTGGGTGTTGTGAGTTTAGATAATATACAAAGTGGGTGTTGTGAGTTTAGATTACATACAAAGTGAGTGTTGTGAGTTTAGATGACATACAAAGTCGGTGCTGTGGGTTTTGATGGTATACAAAGTGGGTGTTGTGAGTTTAGATAATATACAAATGGGTGTTGTGAGTTTAGATAATATACAAAGTGAGCGCACTATGTTGACAGCATAAAAATATGAACCCCGTAATTTAACAATTGATTTTGGATAATGAAGTTTTAGCGATATCTTTGTACTAGGTATCCTTTTCATGAAATGAAGTGAAGTGAACAGTTCTCTGTCTCATTACCTTTCCTTCCCAGAAAATATCTATGGTACCCATTCGATTGGATTAAATGTTAAGTATCACGGTCCGAAAGAAATAAAGTCTTACGTTAAATCTATAAACGTTTCTATAAAGTATTTGTTATTGCAAGTAAAATCATACTATCAACATTATTGATTAAACTAAAGCTAAAGCAGTTATTGCGTAGAACAAGTTAAAACAATTCTTGTATAGAACAAGTTGAAACAATTGTTGTATAGAACAAGTTGAAACAATTGTTGCATAGAACAAGTTGAAACAATTGTTGTATAGAACACGTTGAAACAATTGTTGTATAGAACAAATTGAAACAATTGTTGTATAGAACACGTTGAAACAATTGTTGTATAGAACAAGTTGAAACAATTGTTGTATAGAACAAGTTGAAACAATTGTTATATAGAACAAGTTGAAACAATTGTTGCATATAACATGCTGGCTTTCATTTCAAAACAAAATTGTAATCCTAAAATGTTCTGCGGAAAAAAAACTGTAGATATATACCACGTATGTATTGACTTTAGAAAATCATTAGACAGAGTATGGCGTTCTGCTTTATGGACAAACGTGTACTATTGACAGGAGCACAGTTATCTGGATTAAAAAGGAAAAACCTCAAGTGCAGTATTGTTTGGTGAAAACCTGAAATAGCTGTTTAGAAAACACGCCGTTACTTGTTTTAATATAAAAGTGACATTTTAACTATAATATTGGAAATGTTGTATGATTTTTGGGTGTAAATGTCTTTAGTTGACTAACCTCCACTCATTCTTAGAACTAATATTTTTTTTTTGCAAGCGGTTTCTTCCTCTTCTTCTTCTTCATCATCAACTTCATCTTCACCGTTCACAAGTCTTGTGATCATGCGAATTTGGTTCTTTGTCCTGTTTCATTATAGAGAGACAAGAACAACATGATGACACACGATAGGTTGGTAGCATGGTCAGTAATCGTTTATGCATGTGTGTCCTGAATCTTCCCCTTAAACCTGCGCTGTGGCTGACACACCTCGTCTTCGACAGGCTGGATGCAGGAAGCGGTCTCAATTTGTGAAACCAAACCCAAAACGTATTGTTAAAACTAAAGTAAATATTTATGTTTGGATTACATTTTTATTGAATATTGCTCGTAACGAAAAGTTTAAAGATTGGCAAATCTCAAAGTTTCGGGAGGTGCAATCTATCTATCTATCCATTGACCTTTCGTGCCGTAGCCGGCCCATAGGACATAGACCAAGATACTCCCTCTCTTATCTTAATTTTTGTTCTAGTAGTTTTCAATCTTTTTAAAAATATTTTATCAAATCTCGCCATTTGTCTCTGTTCTGTGCAAGCAGCTCTATCTCATTGAGGGAGCCAATTTCTGCTGCTTTTGCATCTCTCATCAATGTTATTCTTAGTGTCTCTCTGGGTCTTCCTCTTACCTATTGTTTCCCACATGAGGGCTTGCTTTGCTATTCGGTTATTATCTCTTCTCATCACATGTCCAATATATGACCATCGTCTTTTCTCTATTACTGAAGATATTAGTGGTTGATTGGCGATTTCTCTAATTTCCTCGTTTGTTTTGAATTCGTTCCACGCTATACCAAGTATTTTCCTTGCACAATGAAAATATTGCATTAGATGTGCAATATTTAACCACAAACGTTTGTAATTTTTAATGTACATATATTTTCAAATCAGCCTGAATGTGTAATCCGTATATGATGTTTCTAGAAAGGCACAAGTAATTAAATGAAATAAAGTACCAATTACAAACAGCTGTCACCAATGAGGGAAGTAGACTAGTCTCTCAGCTGTTGAATGTTTTCTTTAATGTGTTTCTTCACAGACTTATAACAGAGGCTTTCCAAGTCTTTGTTTTGCAAATAACATCTATGGGATTGTGGGTAATAAACTAATGAACTTCTCATTAACCGCTTTTATCAAACACCAAAGGTAATAAACTAGTTAACTTTTCAATAGCCGTTTTTATCAAACACCAAAAGTAATAGAAACTAAATTAATGACCAATAGCCGAAACTGAATTTTAAAAAATAAAAATACTTTTAAACACAATTCGAATAAGACAAAAGAAATTGTTAGAACACTAAAGGAGGCATAATATAAGCACACAGATACAATACATGGGTATTTTTATGCCACTGGGAAAAATCCACATATAAATGTGCAATTAAAAAAAAAGTTTTTCTTAAGACCCTAGGTAGCTCATATATAACATAACCAAAAACAGAATTGCTTTGGAGAACTTACAGAAATTGGTCACAACAATGATTTCATTAGCACTACAATGATCTCTATAGCACTACAATGATCTCTATAGCACTGCAATGATCTCTATAGCACTGCAATGATCTCTATAGTACTACAATGATCTCTATAGCACTGCAATGATCTCTATAGTACTACAATGATCACTATAGCACTGCAATGATCTCTATAGTACTACAATGATCTCTATAGCACTGCAATGATCTCTATAGCACTACAATGATCACTATAGCACTACAATGATCTCTATAGTACTACAATGATCTCTATAGCACTGCAATGATCTCTATAGTACTACAATGATCTCTATAGCACTACAATGATCTCTATAGCACTGCAATGATCTCTATAGCACTACAATGATCTCTATAGCACTGCAATGATCTCTATAGTACTACAATGATTTCTATAGCACTGCAATGATCTCTATAGTACTACAATGATCACTATAGCACTGCAATGATCTCTATAGTACTACAATGATCTCTATAGCACTGCAATGATCTCTATAGTACTACAATGATCTCTATAGCACTACAATGATCTATATAGTACTACAATGATCACTATAGCACTGCAATGATCTCTATAGTACTACAATGATCTCTATAGCACTACAATGATCTCTATAGTACTACAATGATCTCTATAGCGCCGCAATGATCTCTATAGCACTACAATGATCTCTATAGCACTACAATGATCTATATAGCACTACAATGATCTCTATAGCACTACTATGATCTCTATAGCACTACAATGATCTCTATAGCACTACAATGATCTCTATAGCACTACAATGATCTCTATAGCACTACAATGACCTCTATAGCACTGCAATGATCTCTATAGCACTACAATGATCTCTATAGCACTACAATGATCTCTGTAGCACTACAATGATCTCTATAGCACTACAATGATCTCTATAGCACTACAATGATCTCTACAGCACTGCAATGATCTTTATAGCACTACAATGACCTCTATAGCACTGCAATGATCTCTATAGCACTACAATGACCTCTATAGCACTACAATGATCTCTATAGCACTGCAATGATCTCTACAGCACTGCAATGATCTCTATAGCACTACAATGATCTCTACAGCACTACAATGATCTCTATAGCACTACAATGATCTCTATAGCACTGCAATGACCTCTATAGCACTGCAATGACCTCTATAGCACTGCAATGAAACCAAAAATAAGGCTGTAGAGAGGGACAATTATACAAGAAATGGTAAAAGAAGTGAAACGAAAGGGCCGTCAGATTATGCTTTTACATGACAAATCCAAAACATTGATAGATCTCGGCTTCTCAAAGTTCTGGTAAGCAGTGAGAGAAAGAACGAACTGGAAGAAAATAGTATTTAAAAAAAAATTATGTTAAAGGTGTTCAAATGATTCATTACTTTATGGAATATGTGAAGTGAGGTGTATTAATTAAGTTATTACTAAATTAAAAAAATAGTGATATTAAAATGATGCGTTTTCTACGTTATGCAGTAAGTGTACTGTGAAGAAAAACAAGAGTTATCGTTCATGTTATACGTCATCTTGATTTGATAACTTGTACCTGTCTTCTATATTGCTTTGTGTATGAGCGCTCTATCAGTTCTAATCAAACGATTCGCATTTACGGCGGTTGTCCTCCCGATACAAAATAAAAATATGAATAACTCCTATAATTTATCAAATAATTCTTAGTTTCACCTCCTTATTTGAACGCATTTTTATGGTCATCTTTGTTAAACAACATAAAACTAAACTATTCTTCAGTTCTTAAACTTAACCTCACCGCCACTCAGTTCTATAAACTAATCATCACAACCACTCACTTCTTTAAACTAATCATCACAACCACTCACTTCTTTAAACTAATCATCACAACCACTCACTTCTTTAAACTAATCATCACAACCACTCACTTCTATAAACTAATCATCACAAGCACTCACTTCTATAAACTAATCATCACAACCACTCAGATCTATAAACTAATCATCACAACCACTCAGTTCTATAAATTAAACCTCACTTCCACTCAGTTCTATAAACTAAACCTCACCTCCACTCACTTCTATAAATAAAGCTTCACTTCCACTCAGTTCTATAAACTAAGCAGCACAACCACTCAGTTCTATAAACTAAACCTCACTGGCACTCAGTTCTATAAACTAATCATCACAACCACTCAGTTCTATAAACTAAGCATCACAACCACTCTGTTCTATAAACCAATCATCACAACCACTCAGTTCTATAAACTAATCATCACAACCACTCAGTTCTATAAACTAATCATCACAACCACTCAGTTCTATAAACTAATCATCACAACCACTCAGTTCTATAAATTAAACCTCACTTCCACTCAGTTCTATAAACTAAACCTCACCTCCACTCACTTCTATAAATAAAGCTTCACTTCCACTCAGTTCTATAAACTAAACCTCACCGCCACTCAGTTCTATAAACTAAACCTCACCCCCACTCAGTTCTATAAACTAAACCTCACCGTCACTCAGCTCTATAAACTAAACCTCACCGTCACTCAGTTCTATAAACTGAACCTCACCCCCACTCAGTTCTATAAACTAAACCTCACCGTCACTCAGTTCTATAAACTAAATCTCACCACCCTTTTATTCCATAAACTTAACCTAATCGTACCCTTATTCCAAAAATTGAATCTGATCGTCCGAGTAATTCCAAACCAAAACAAATCCCATTACCCCTTCACTCTAAAGAAATAAATCGCATCGTCTAATAGTAGAACATTATAATCTCATCCCTTGATTCCATGATTAGTCACATTTGATTCAATCAATAAACACTTTCCCACCAGACAGCACCATACTATCCTACATCTGCCCATAGTCTTGCCAAATACATTAATTGTTCAAATCTTTCCAAAGTAAACATTCGCGGGGTGAGATGGATGGTGGTATCGAAGAGAATCTCTCGCTTTCACTGTCTCTCTCTCTCTCTCTCTCTCTCTCTCTCTCTCTCTCTCTCTTATATATATATATATATATATATATATATATATATATATATATATATATATATATATCTTCTTCTACCTTTTCAGCTCCCAGTGGAACATAGGTCTTCAGCAAACACTGTCCAAGCCGTTCTATTTCTTGTCATTGTTTTCTAGTTCGCCAACTTTTACCTCTAAGCCCCTAGAGACTAGGAACTGAATTTTGCGTGTTAATCCGTTTTTTAATGGCAGCTGTGTGCACAGGGGTCTCTCGCCGCACAAGCAGATAACTCCGTCTTCGGGAGATATCCATATTTTTTCCATCCATGAGTAACTGACATTTAAAGCCGGGCCTTGCTGTTGAGACCAGGGGTGGTTGCCGTAGAGAGAAATTATACATGAAAATCCCAACCGGTGCAGCCGGGATTTAAACCCCCAACCTCTCTGTCTCGAGGCCGGCGCCTTGCCTTGAGACCAACCAGTCCCCCTGCCATTCTTTTAAGATCATTCTATGTCTCCCCCATCATCTACATCTCTGCTTCCATCTGTCTTCTCCAATAATATCTTAGTCTTCCTCTCTGTCTTCTTCCTTGAGGGTTCCAAAAAAGGGCCTGTTGTGTAATACTCTCAGTGTGCTTCCGCAGTGTGTCTCCTATCCAGCGCCATCGTCTTCGCTATATCTCTTTATCCAAAGATATTTGACTGGTACATTTCCATAATTCTTTGTTAGTGATTTTGTCCTGCCATTTCCATCATTTTATCCTGCATAAGCATATGATGGTCTGTATAATCATGATTGTCATTTTTGGTTCCAAGCACATCATCAGTACTGTTTCACAGTCATATAATAATACTGACTTTACATTGGAGTTGAAAATGGTAATTTATAAATATATATATATTCAAGGCTAGCCAATAAGACAAATATTGATATATAACAACTTTCCATAGTGCCAAGCAGTGCACACAAAGAAAGTCCCTAACTCATAAGAGATAGATGGAAAAGAATCAACTGAGATGATATGGCCCTTGCTTCCACACGCGCACACATGCACAGACACGTACATACATGCTCACAGCGAAAGTAATGGGTGCATTTTTTCTCCAAAAACATTAGCACATTATTCGCCTTAATCCCATTACAAGCAGGTGAGAGTCTGTTATCGACAGTTTTAGCTTTCCCTGCTACATTCTCGTTCCCCATCTCGGTGTTTATATCACCTACTTTGTAAACAGATGATGATGCGGTACACTTGTTACGCCATCTTTTAGAACTTCACAACAAACTGCAGATATCCCTCCATTCTCTTCCAAAGAGGGGGGTGGGTGGTTGGGGGGGGGGGGGAGGGAAGGTAAATGGGACACCGCTCACCACTGACAGACTTCAGCAACCTTCCTCATTTCTTTCATATTTCGTTGTTTCTCTCGCTCTCTATTTTTCTTCTTCTTCATTTCCTTTATATCTCGATGTATCTCTCTGTCTCTCACTGTTTCTTCTTTTCGTTAATATCTCGCTTTCTCTCTGTTTCACTCTCTCTCTCTCTCTCTCTCTCTCTCTCTCTTTCTTCTTCTCCTTTTTCTTAATTTCTGTCATATGTCGCTTTCTACCTCTATCTCTCTGTCGCTCTGTCTCGCTCTCTCTCTCTCTCTCTCTCTCTCACTCTTTCTTCTCCTTTTTCTTTATTTCTTACATATCTCGCTTTCTATCTCTCTGTCGCTCTGTCTCTCTTTCTTTCTTTCTCTCTCTCTTTCTTCTTCTGCTTCTTCTTAATTTCTTTCATATGTCGCTCTCTATCGCTATCTCTCTGTCGCTCTGTCTCTCTTTCTTTCTTTCTCTCTCTCTTTCTTCTTCTGCTTCTTCTTAATTTCTTTCATATGTCGCTCTCTACCGCTATCTCTCTGTCGCTCTGTCTCTCTTTCTTTCTTTCTCTCTCTCTTTCTTCTTCTGCTTCTTCTTAATTTCTTTCATATGTCGCTCTCTATCGCTATCTCTCTGTCGCTCTGTCTCTCTTTCTTCTCCTTTTTCTTTATTTCTTTCATATCTCGCTTTCTATCTCTATCTCTCTGTTTTTCTCCCTCTTCTAGATCTTCTTCATTTCCTCACCTCGTCTATCATTGCGGCACTACCAAACGCCTTACTTGATCTTCAATATCTTTTCCTCTCTTCCCCTCTCTCCCTCTCTCTCCCTCTCTCTCCCAACTTCTTCCAGTAATCATGTGGGTCTATGGGTCGCTACTTATAGACTTCACAATTGTCTTCATCGATCTTCACCTTGGCTGAACGAGACAGAAGAGTCAAAACTTAGTGTCCTCTGTGAAAGCTTTGGAACTATCTATCTATCTATCTATCTATCTATCTATCTATCTATCTATCTATCTATCTATCTATCTATCTATCTATCTATCTATCTATCTATCTATCTATCTATCTATCTATCTATCTATCTATCTATCTATCTATCTATCTATCTATCTATCTATCTATCTATCTATCTATCTATCTATCTATCTATCTATCTATCTATCTATCTATCTATCTATCTATCTATCTATCTATCTATCTATCTATCTATCTATCTGTCTGTCTGTCTGTCTGTCTGTCTGTCTGTCTGTCTGTCTGTCTGTCTATCTATCTATCTATCTGTCTGTTTGTCTGTCTGTCTGTATGTCTCTGTGTGTCTGTCTGTATATCTATTCTCTGTGTGTCAGACTATTTCATATTTGAACGTCAATGCTTTGTGTATATCGTTATGTTTATATGTGCATCAGCTTATGTTACGGTCTCAATTTTTTTCCTTTTTATCGATTAGTATCTATCTTTATATGCCCATCTTTTTCATCTGACTTGTTTATTTATTTATATAATATACTCATACATTTGTGTGGCTATTTTTAACGTTTGTTTATATATTTGTCATATTTGTCGGTTTATCTCTCTGATTGATGATATTTTTGTTTAGGCGTTTATTTATTAATCAGCTGGATTGATAATCAGAGTAATTATCTTGTTTCATATGTGTTTGTCTATATGTCCTCTTGTTTAGCTTTCTCTCTCTATATTTTTTTTCAGATTGTCTACACAATATGTATGTCTATCAATATGCCTATTTATCTGTCCGTTATGCTGTAGATCTGCTTACCCGTTTGTCTATCTGTCTTGTTACCTCATTTTTTTTCATTTTTTTTTGTATGCCTCTCTCTTTAGCAGTGGGTCTGCCAGTTAGTCTATTTGTCTACTTACGTTTGAAATAATTATTCTTGCATTAGCAGTCATGCCATTATATATATATATATATATATATATGATATATAAATAAATATATTTAAAAATATACGTGTATGTGGACTTTGTTTACAAAGAGTGAAAATACTGATAGAGAAAATGATGTGTAAACATATAGGGTACAACATCAAATGACTAACTTGTTGCTTTGTTGCGACAGCAGGTCACGACATTAATCCATCCAAGTGTCTCATTCAAGCCAAGAATATCCATCAACTGATTCACTGAACTTGTGAAAATCATATTGTTCTTTTCCGCTGAGGAGATCGGAACTTATAAGGCATTTCTCCGGAGTAGTAATAGACAAATGACTGACTCATAACGCTTCAGTTAGATATGATAAATACACGCTAGAGTGTTGTATTTCATTGATTCACTTTCAAAATTCAGAGTTTTTACTAGCAACCATTTTTTTCCTTTATTTCTGTATCCGTTTTACACAGAAGCTTGGTTAGAAATATGATCGTTTCTCGCTGCGGAAAGTTTGAAATCATTTCGGGGAAATTGCAACCTGAAATGTCTTGTGACGCCACCGGCACAAAAATTGATGTTTTGAGTGGTTGGGTTGATGTGATCTTTTATGACTGTTTACTTTTGTTGCTTTCTCATCATGTCAATATGTGTCGCTATTAAAGACTTGGGTGTCATCTTCTTTTTTTTTATGTAGCTTTCTCTCTGCCGCGTATTTTCTCTCTCTCTCTCTCTCTCTCTCTCTCTCTCTCTCTCGCTATTACTCCCTCATTCGACATGCTTTCTATTTTCCGTAATTTTTTTCTTCTGAGCTATCTCAATCTATCTTTTTTCTTTTCGTTTTGTTTTTTTCTTTAAACAAATAAGGAAAATAACACTAGCCATTTCAAGCAGCATAATATGGTGTTAGTACCCATATTCTTATATAGACCTTCCGTGCAATATTTTTAAGGTAATGTAAAAAAAAAAAGAAAAAAAAAGTAAAGTACCCCCGTCACGCCAAGTGGCGTATAGGGAATATGGTGTTAGTGACCATAAATTTTACAGACCTTCGGCACATGATATTTGGGGTAATGGGGTCGGTATTACGCCCGTGCCGCTTTACTTTCTCAGAAAAAATTCCGGTACCCATTAAAGACTGGGTGAACCGGAAGCCGTCGGTTGGGATCGAACCCTACTTCTTGTCCTTTGTAGTCCAGTTCACTAACCACTGAGCTATCGCGGCTCCCTTTTAAGGTAATGTAGTCAGTATATATGAATCAGCAGGTCGGTAGGGATAAACGTTTTATGCTCATAGAAATTACCTAGGAAACATAACAGTAGTAGAAACGAAAATAAGATCAAAGGACCGCAAATTATATCTTCCCTCGACGCTAAAAGGCAAATGAGGAAGGAAAGAAGAAGAAGAAGTGGTCAGTAATACGCCCGTGCCGTTTTTTTTCACATGAAAATTCCGAACCCATTTAAGAGTTGGTGGACCTGGAACCCGTCGATGGGATCGAACGCAACCTTTTGTTCTTAGCAGTCTAATTCACTCACCACTGAGCAGCTATCACTGCTCTCTTTTAAGTCTTTAACATTGTCTCTCTGTCTATATCAATCTTTCTCTATAATCTCTGATATTTTATTATTCTATTTTATGAAAACCGTGTGCTTAGTACACTTCTATAGGTATCAGAACTTGGACTATATCTGCAGGACTAAAGAGAAGATTTCATGTTCGTTGCCTTCGTATCAAGCATGAGATGGTTGAACAAAATAATAAACTCTAACGTCTTGCAACGAGCCAAACTCCCATCCATCAAGGACACTTAGGTAAAAGTGTCGCGTGAGATGAATGGACAATAAATGTGTTCACAAACAATGCAGACATACCTCCAGTTCTTGACGTTTAACTATCAATGGTTCTTTAACGCTCGCTGAATGCAGACAGTACCTCCAGTTTTTAACGTTTAACTACCAATGGTTCTTTAACGCTCGCTGAATGCAGACAGTACCTCCAGTTTTTAACGTTTAACTATCAATGGTTCGTTAACGCTCGCTGAATGCAGACAGTACCTCCAGTTTTTAACGTTTAACTATCAATGGTTCGTTAACGCTCGCTGAATGCAGACAGTACCTCCAGTTTTTAACGTTTAACTACCAATGGTTCTTTAACGCTCGCTGAATGCAGACAGTACCTCCAGTTTTTAATGTTTAACTACCAATGGTTCTTTAACACTCGCTGAATGCAGACAGTACCTCCAGTTTTTAACGTTTAACTATCAATGGTTCGTTAACGCTCGCTGAATGCAGACAGTACCTCCAGTTTTTAACGTTTAACTACCAATGGTTCGTTAACGCTCGCTGAATGCAGACAGTACCTCCAGTTTTTGACCGTTATCCGAGAGACCTAGACATCCGATCTTATTATCCAGGAACTGTGAGAGGATAAAGCTGCAAATACACAACGGATTCGGCGAGAAAATTCACACCACCTGTGACGAATTCAAATCTTCTTGCCCAGATGTTGACGTTTCACCTTTAGTGCACCCAAGATCCTCTAAGGAATGGAAAGAGACCTAATGAAGACCAGTGCAGCGATACAGGGACGTTATCTACCAAAATGAGTGAGAAAATCTGGCGACAGAGCGTAACACATGGAGAATAAAAATATGAAATGCTGCAGCAACATTTGAGGAAGAGACGAAGTTAAAGTCAGCAGGTAAAAGACGCAAGAGAAATTAGGTGAGACCACTCGATACAAATAGGTTCTACGATCGATCAAGCCAATATTAGTAGAATCAGTCATGAGAGAAACTGCTCAATGAAACATCACCCAGCTTGATACACAAATCTACAAGCAAACTACTAACACATTATTATTGCTTGCTACCAACCGTCTGTTAATACGCCGAAAACTACACACACACACACGGGCATATATATATATTCACTCGTTCTTTATCTCCATATACCGCTCGACCACTCTTTTCTAATTTATTCTGATTTTGTATCTGTTTTCACTGTTTGTTTGGTTCACTCATTTTATTACTGTATAATTTCGATTCTACAACCTTTCCTATTGAACAACTCAAACTTCGACTCTGCAACTCTTTACCTTTCCTATTGAACAACTCAAACTTCGACTCTGCAACTCTTTACCTTTCCTATTGAACAACTCAAACTTCTACTCTACAACTCTTTACATTTCCTATTAAACAACTCAAACTTCAACTATACAACTCTTTACCTTTCCTATTGAACAACTCAAACTTCCACTCTACAACTCTTTACCTTTCCTACTGAACAACTCAAACTTCAACTATACAACTCTTTACTTTTCCTATTGAACAACTCAAAACTTATACTCTACAACTCTTTACCTTTTATTGAACAACTCAAACTTAAACTATACAACTCTTTACCTTTCCTATTGAACAACTCAAACTTCAACTATACAACTCTTTACCTTTCGTATTGAACAACTCAAAACTTATACTCTACAACTCTTTACCTTTCCTATTGAACAACTCAAACTTCAACTATACAACTCTTTACTTTTCCTATTGAACAACTCAAACTTCTACTATACAACTCTTTACCTTTCCTATTGAACAACTCAAACTTCTACTATACAACTCTTTACCTTTCCTATTGAACAACTTAAAACTTATACTCTACAACTTTTTACCTTTCCTATTGAACAACTCAAACTTCAACTATACAACTCTTTACCTTTCGTATTGAACAACTCAAAACTTATATTCTACAACTCTTTACCTTTCCTATTAAACAACTCAAACTTCAACTATACAACTCTTTACCTTTCCTATTGAACAACTCAAACTTCGACTCTACAACTCCTCACTTCTCCTGCAGACGACTCTCACTTGACCTGTACTAGCCCATTTTTTCCCTCCTATCTTCGTGGCTCAAACACTTCTAATGTTGTTATTGTTCAATCCTAGTTCAACATTTCACAATCTACTATCTGACTGCACATTCGACTTGTTCTCAATTCTTTTTGGCTTCAGGATTCCGGCCACACAATTCTGTCTCCAACTTCTCAGCTCTGATTGAAAAGAATTTTCGAGGATATTTGGCTAGCGATTAGGTTCTGTAGCTATAACAGATATTCAAATATCTGGAAACTAAAGAGAGGATGGAGACAATCGATGACAATAGATCAGTCAAGTCATAAATTTGAAGATAATGGAGATTCTGAGAGAGAGAGAGAGAGAGAGAGAGAGAGAGGGTGCATGCCAAACAGCTGCTGATTTTTATTTCAAAGTGGCACTTTAATTCTTTTTCTTCTTCTTTTCTCTTTCTCACTGGTACCAAAAAGGTGTCATTGTTATATCATTTGTCGTTCTTGCGCCGCTCGAACTGTCTGAATTAGTGATTTTCCTTTGTTGTTACATGTCTCTGTCACTGAATCTATCCATATTCTTCTGGATCTCCCTCTTGGTCTTTTTCCATGCATTCTCGAGAAGAACGTCCTTGATGGTGATTGGTAAGGATTCATTCTGAACAGGTGGCCAAACCATTTAAGTTGTTGTTGTTCTATATATTCTTGACAAGGTTTTTTTCCTACCATTTTTCTCATGGTTTCATTTGGTATTCTATCTCTTCTTGTGTTGTTTGTTGCTTTTCTCAAGTGTCGCATCTCGCATGTATTGATCTTTCTTAAACGTGATTTAAAAAGGGTCCATTCAAACAACTAATGAAGAAAGTACCGTAATGAGAAAATGAAATCATGATGGGAACAGTAACAACTCACACTGGCAAACAAGTAGCCGAATACTTTGCGCCATTCTTTGCTCACCATTGCAACTTTGAAATTATTGCAGATAAGTAAAGTTAAGCTCTAAATGACTTCCAAGGAGAGGAATAACACATCAGTCCAAAAGTGAAAGCGATGTACACACCTTTTGTAAATAATTAATTATAATTATAAATTAGTTTCAAAACTATAACTCAAAAAGTCATCAGCTGATAATATGGTCAATAATATGGTCAAAGCCTGGGAACAGTAGACTTGATGAGTTGCTAAGTATCTTCAACTATAATTGGACAACAGACAGACACAAGTAGTGGGTGAAGCAAGAAAACTTGAAGATCTTTTGAAACTAACAAGGGATGATAGAACTGCATCAAGCTACCGACCAGTAAGCCTTTCAAGATGTGGTTGAGGAACGGACGGTTAATAACCTAATGAAACATTATATAAAAAGTCAAAGGTATCTTGTACCGCAACAGATAGGAATAGTCGACACTAAAGCAAAGAAGATCAAGTCACAGACCTATCCTAGTAAACAGAGGATGCCTTCCAGGGAAAGAATCTGGTGATGGCACCATGCATTTGTATTTACATTAAACACTGGAGAAAATGGGAAAAAGGACGGAAATAAGGACAGACTGTGAGACCTCAGCGTAAACAATAATGTGTACAAGTGTGCATGTGTACAGTAGGAGAACAAGAGTAGAAATAAATGAGGATGGCCTCGCTACAAAGAGGGATTCCCGTCACCTTTACTGTTGGTCATCTTCATAAATTACCTTACACAAAACATTCCTGTTAAATAAAAATAGCAATATATTATGAAGTCATTGTCACGTGGTGTGCAGATGATTATGCAACAGATACAAATGATATTACAGAGAGCTGTAGATGTTCTAACCAAATCAGCAGAAATAATTGTGCATTACCATCAATACTAACAATTCATCTACTATTTTATGTACCCTCTACCCAAGTAGGAAGCAAGTAACATCTCTATAGATGAGACACTTATAAAATAAGACAATCAGCTAACATATATATGTGTAATAGTCTACACAAAGCTGATTTGCAAGCAACACATACAAAAAGCAGACAAAAAAATTCAGAAAACAAGACACTGGCCCTTATAATGGTAGAACTCAAGAGATACGATGAAGCAAGGAGGAAACAATTCTATGTCCGTCCAATGGTAGAACTGAAGAGATGCGATGATGCAAGGAGGAAACAATTCTATGTCCGTCCAATGCTCGAATAATGCAAAACTTAACAAACAGACGACAGAAGAAGCAGTTTAGAATCAACCAAAGGCTAAGGAAAGCAAACCTGAACAAAATGCTGGCTGAAATCGGATGCACTGGGCCACTGGCGCAGAACACAGTGCAACGTTTTAACAGGTATTCAGGCAGAGTGGATCTAACAGACTCTAATTATGATGTCAATTCACTTAAACAGACAGCTGTCTTCATGTGAGAATCTGGAATCCTACTCTGATTGAGTCCTGATCGCAGAGAGAGAGAGAGAGAGAGAGAGAGAGAGAGAGAGAGAGAGAGAGAGAGAGAATCAACCTCAAATGTCAACAAATAGTGATCTATCACACACAAAAACAACTGACCCCAAAGCCACCCTAAGAAAGATACACTTGCGACTAAACACCGAAGATAGAAGTACTACTACACTGCTGTTCATTCCATACATAGGCCATGTATGTGGAAACAAATAGTTTTCATCAAATGAACATATAGCTAGATCACAGAGCTTCTTTTGCAGATGACCAAGCAGTAATGGCAGCCACATTAAAAAAAGATCTAAAACAGCCCATAAATGGTCTGAACAAAAGTTTCAAAGACAAAAACATTATGTGCATGTTAAATACAATCACGCCATATATAATAATTAGAATTAATTACACCTCCAACAGGCGGTGAACACACGGCATATATGAAGTATTCAAACTTCACCAAGGGAATAAACACTATCACATAGAATGCAGTGAGAAGTCATGGTAAAAGCAGATACCTGCCGCATATTATGGTTTATATGTAACGTGAAATTGTTATATTCGTCACACAGATATAGGGCACAGTTGTGCTGGAAGTAGTCGGCCATAACACATTATATAGACACTCGTCACAAAGACAGTGGGCACAGTAGTGCTGGAAGAAGTCGGCCATAACACATTATATAGATAGACACTCGTCACACAGACAGTGGGCACAGTAGTGCTGGAAGAAGTCGGCCATAACACATTATATAGACACTCGTCACACAGATAGTGGGCACAGTAGTGCTGGAAGTAGTCGGCCATAACACATTACATAGACACTCGTCACACAGATAGTGGGCACAGTTGTGCTGGAAGTAGTCGCTCATAACACATAATGTAGACACTCGTCACACAGATAGTGGGCACACATTATGTAGATAATCACCACTATGTATACGATCTTTGCACAAACTAGACACATGCCCGCTGGAAGTAAATACGTGTCACGCTATCAGATAGATGGCTTGATATTGTAGCTACATGTTGTAACTAACGTCCTGCATGAACAATCATTATGAATACTCTACAGCCCGTGATGTAAGTGACACACAAATTGATCTTCTCTAAAGTGTACGGTAGACGGCTTCTTTCACGAACCATTAACGACGAAAACGTCGTACAAAACCTGCTGTAAGTATCTCCAAAACGTAACTTCTCTGAAGTACTTTCATTTGTTTTCTGTTTTTATTTTTTAACTACGAGATTAAACAAATAAATGCGCTGTTAAAAACATATTAAATGCCATATTAAATAAAAATCGTTATACTGTTATGACTGCAACAATCGTAGAGCCTAGGAACTGTAATCCATTATCTGATACTTAATTGCACCAAAAAAAAAAAAAAAAAAACATATCTCACTTTAACTGTGTGATTTTATTTTATTTTTTTTAAAATAGAGAACTGAGATCTGTCAAGTTGTTCGCTGATGTGTCGCACACTAACCAAGAGAGAACAAGTATATTATACTATTGATTGCCTGCTTAGAGTGATGCGCTTATATTAGCAATTAACAAATGAAATATATTGATTGTCTGCTTTTGTTCTAGATGCAGAGGCGGACTAATAATAAAATGTGAAGATTGAAGGGATGTGTGAAGGACACGTCCAGGTTGAAAACCAGAGAACAAGATCGGCAAAAGAGAAATTGGGTTTACAAAAAGAATGCGTGGGTTCTCGATAAGTAAGACAGATGACGACAATGAGAAGACATACCTAATTACAGCGCACGTTAGACACGCCTCTGACTAAATATTGCCATGGAAACGATAAATTAAACATTGAAATAAGCGAAAACATATCTAACCGAAGGGTAAGTAAAGGGAAACTAATACTATGTACAGACAGGCCATATCGCAGATTTGGATGGATATACCTGACAACACTATGAGAAAACACAAATGAGGTGAGGTTTAAAAAATGCGCGTATGGTTGATGAAGGCTTTTACATAAACTCAGTAAGATGAATATATGGAGTGAAGAATAGATGAACAGACGAATAAGTTACAAGGCAAATAGATTACGGAATGTGCAGAATAATATATGTTAGTTTAGCATTCCACATAACAAATCGTAGACTTGAACTTAAAGAACAATAAAGTAATCAAGATTATCATTTTTTTATTATCAAAATGCGGAAAGCTATTTCTGTGATCACCAAATGAAGTTACAAAGGACGGAGACCTAAAAACTAGGCGTTGTTTTGAGTAATAAAACAATATGGTGGCATTGTTAAATGAGTATTTAGAAGTATTGTTCTTGTTTGGTAAATCAAACAGGAAGACAAGACATTAACGTAAGGAACTGGGGAAGAGTCTACTTCTCCCTCATTACTTCACCATTTGCTTTTCAGCGTCAGTGGGAGATATAAGTTTCGTTCTTTTGTTCTTCTGTTCGCCCCTGCACTGTTATGTTTCCTAATGTTTATAATACTCAGTCAATCCATCTTTTTCGTGGTTGGCCCTTAGGCCTGATGTTCTCGCAACGTTTACTCGGGTTCAGTGCTTTGGTTTTTGATCACTCTGCCTTGTTATGTGGCCAAACCATTGTATCTGTTGTTTCTTTATGTATTCTATTCTCCTAGCTTTTTTCTCAGTTCTTCATTTCTGATCTTGCCTCTCAGGCTGTTTCCTGTCATTCGTCTAACATATTTCATCTCAGTAGAGATTATTTTTCTTGCTGTTCTTGCATCTATGGTCCAGGACTGACATTGGTAGAACAACGTTGGGATGAAGATTGTATTGTAGAGTGCACGTTTTACCTCTAGAGTTATTTCCTTGTTGGACAATAATGGTGATAGCTGCCCAATGATTTGACAAGTTTTGTGTATCTTGAGATTATCTCTGCTGTTTTTGAATTTTCGTTTGTCACTTCCTGGAGCCGCGATAGCTCAGTGGTTAGTGAACTGGACTACCACGAAAAAGGGGTAGGGTTCGATCCCAACCGACGGCTTCCGGGTTCACCCAGCCTTAAATGGGTACCGGATTTTTTTCTGGGAAAGTAAAGCAGCACGAGCGTAATACTGACCACATTACCCCAAAAATCATGCTTTGAAAGTCTGTAAAATATAGGGTCACTAACACCATATTTCCCTATACGCCACTTGACGTGACGGGGTACTTTACTTAACTTTTTTACTAAACTTCCTAGCTATTTTAACTCATGTATTTGTTTTAGTTGTCTGCCGTCTATAGTTATGTTGATGTTCTGTTTCTCTTTTGCGACATTCATGACTTCTGTTTTGTTGATGTTGATTTTCATGTTCTATTTTGTGCCTGTGCTGTTGAGTTTATTTAAGTGTTCTTGTAGGTCTTCTATTGTTTCATGTATTAGTGCCTGATCATCTGAAAATAGAAGCTCGTTGTCTCCTCTGTCTCTGATGGGTTGGCTAACTTGTACATATAATACATTTATGTAATAAACAGTAGGGGGGATAGTACGCATCCCTGTCTTACGCCTGATCTAACTTTGAAGTGGTCTGTGTAGCGTCCTGCTGTTCTGACTGTGCAGTTGCTGTTGATGTAGAGACTTTTAATTAGGTTGGTTAGATGTTGGCTTACTCCGTATGTTGTTAGTATCTCCCACAGTTGTTCTCTATTTACTCTGTCGAATGCTTTTTCCTGGTCGATGAAAGCTGTGTACACATTTTGAGGGAGACCGGAAAATGAACAGAAGAGTGAAAAGTATTTTTTTAAAATATTGGGTAAAACAATAAGTGGCAGTAAAAGGAAATATGGAATGAATACTTTATAGAAATTATGTGGGACAAGAGACCATAAATAGGATATGGGAAATATAATTTTAAAATACAGAGAATACAATATAAATTTGTTTACAAACCTTATCGGTAATTCAACGGCATTTTACTGACGACCATTTAATTTGGAAAAATAATTTATTTCTGATGTTTTTACCTCATCTACTGTGTATGATACAAATATTTGATAAAGACCAGTAAGCAATAACACATCAGACAGGTTTGGTGTTTCCAAGCAGGTGCTATAGGGCGGGCTCAGTGAGGGCATGTTATCAGGAAAACTGAATATTCTTTAAAGGCATTTCTCTGAAGCTTTAATATAACCTTCATCTCTTGGTAAACACTCGAGTAGGATGGTGACGTGAGACTCGGTATCGTCACTACTTGCACCCGCTCGCTGAGAAACGCCGGAGATAATAAGAATAGAGCAGAAACATGCTGTAAAGAAAGATAAAACAATATGTACCCACTAGAAGAGCTTTAACAATAAAAATAGTCTTATAACAAAAATATTGTACATCTCTTGCAGTGATAAAAAGGTAGAACTATCCCTAATGAAACCGCTGCCGTTGTTGTTTGCACATATCGTCTATTACATAACAATAATCGAGACGTCAACAACGAAAGACTTGAAATAGTAACAAACTATGAATATCTGAAATCTTTCATAAGTAAAATGAGACTGTCTGAAGGAGGTTAAAAGAAGACTAGGAATAGCAACAAAAGAGATTATGTGTCATAATAATCATATACCTCAATAACAACAAGGTGCTAAAAGAAAAAATAGATATACATTTATGATTGCAACATATGGTTGTATAACTAGGGGCAATCTTGCAAACAACAAAAAGATGAATTGCTTCATTAAAAACAAAATGCTTTAGAAAGGTTCGTAGGTTACCATGGATAATTAAACATTTCAATCAGGACATATTAAACTAGTTATGCATTGAAAGAACTGGTTAATAAAAAAAAATGTTGCAGAGGAAATTAAAATACTTCAAAATGCACCGTGAGCTGGAAAGAACAGTAATGAAAGGCATGGTTCCAGGAAGACAAGATGGGGTAGACTAAGAAGAAGGTGGTTTCAAGACATCAAAAGAGAGTTTAAACATGACAACAGAAGAAGTGGGAGATCTAGCCTGATACAAATTCTTTCAGACGGGTTGTGGTGAGTGTAATGTTCTGTTAAGGACACGACCCGATGAATGCAGAGTGTAAACCTCAAAAGTTTCTTTAAAAAACTTCAAGAGATTCATAAAATTCATGCAGGATTTGACGATGTTTGGTGAAGCTGTTTACAGATGTAAGAAATGAGGATTATGTTTGCCGAAAAAAAATTAATTTAAAAAATGCCTGTAATTAGTTTCGAGGCATTTATTTTATGAGGAAATGTTATTTATAATTCGTTCACATTTAGACCAATAAATCAATAAAAGCTGCCGTGATGGGAGTAAAAGTCACCCTCTAGGCATCTCTGTTTATTCTGATCCCATGATAGTTTCTCTATTTCTTTTCACTCAAGGCGATTACATACTGTTATGATGATTTCCTTTCTATCCATTCTTCAGACTTACTTGTTTTCTCTTTCCCTGAGAGTTCCATGACAGTTCATATCTTTCTATACTAGCATCAGGTTTTCTTATTTTCTGTGCAATCCATCTCCATTTTCTAGTCATAACTCGCGGTTTATTTGCTCTTCTTCTGTTCTTTCTCCGATATCGTCTACGATGTCTATAACTTCTGATACTTTTTGTCCATCTGGAGTTCACAATTTGTTCTTGTTGTCTGTAAATGTCTTAGCACATGTTGAGTCATAACTAATTATCATCATGTGCCATACCGATTGGTGTAGGCGATCATGTCCTTTCACAATTTTCTATTTTCAGATCATCGTATCATTTCTGTTGTTGATTGTTTCCCATGCCATGACACCAAACGATCTAGTATCTTCTCTCTTTGTCGTCTGTAATTTCTCGCTTCTTGTATTTTGCCAGTTGTAACCAAATATTCCAACTTTCCTCTTCTCATTATGTCCTCGAAAAATGTTGATTGTTTCTTTCTGGTGTATTTTAGGAACTTACTTTTTGTGTTGGTCTCTTTGAGAATGTCTTCATTGGTACTTTTAGCTGTCCAGGGAACTTTGAACATTCTTCTGAGAAATCCCATTTCTGTGGCCTCTAATCGTCTTTTTATTTGTTTGTCTATTGTCCATGATTTGCTTCCATAGTGCAGAATTGGCTCTAACTAGTACCGATGAACTCTCTTTCACACTTCTATGGACATAGACTTATTACACAAGACAGCTTTCTCTTTCTTAAAAGCTATTTTGGCCTGAGCTATTCTGCTTTTTATTTCTGTGGTATTTCTTCCATCTAATGTTATTATTGTGCCCAAGTATTTGACGCGTTGCACTTGTTTTAGATTTATCGTGTTTATTTTTGTGCTACATTATTATGTTGATTGTTTCTTCGATATTACTATAACTTCTGTTTTCTTACTGTTCAGACTGAGACCTTTCTTGTTGCTTTCTTCTACTATTATGTCTATCATTTCCTGTAGTTCATTCACGGTCTTTGCAATTAAGACTGTGTTATCCGTATATTTCAAATTGTTTATGTTGTGATACCTAATCCATTATTATAAATAACGTCATTTTTCTTAATTTATTTTTTTCTTAATTTGTTTATATTTCAATTAAACGAAATAATTATTTAAACAAAAACTTTCATGAAGCCAATAAGCAGCTTTCAAAATATAGTCATTTTTCAGTGTCAGTTATGGCATGACCCTGTCAAATTCCAGTACGAGGTTCGTCGACTGCATGGGAGACAATTTCAGGCGACATCACCAACAAGAGAGTATCTAAATTCGCTTCCAGCTCCAACAGAAAAGCGAATAAATCAAAAAGAACCAGTTCAAATATTGTCAAAACACTGAAAAACGGTTTCAGTGATGGAACTCTTTAAAGGCCTAACGAACATAGACCCCATCTTCCCGGAAGCGTTATATTGACGAAGCCTCAAGCAGCCAGTGACTGCTGTTGTCAGGAACAGGGAACCCGATCTGGCTAAAACAATAATTCACCTCCACATTTTGGACAAAGCACAAGATATTCAATCTCAACAATTGTGGGTTCAGAAAAAGAAATAAAGATCTTGTTCCAAAAATGTGAAGTCGGACCAAAGTGATATCGCTGTATATCGGTAAAATACAACATGCAAAAAGAGCGTAATTTTGTGACCAAGTGAATAACATTGATTGAGTGATATAATACCAGTGGAACAACACGAGTCTACATCTACAAAGCTAATGTTGCGTGCTCCAATGACTTTCATGAATTCTCAGATTCTTTTTGAGAAGTTAGATTATGTATTTCCTAGACATACTGCAGTGCTAGGTCTTCTATATCGCATGATTTCACCTCTGTATAATCTTCACCACAACGTCAGTCTATTTCGGCGCAAATTTTTCGGGGAATCCTGAGGTAAGTGACGTGAGGTTTTGAAAAGCTTAGCTTGCTGACTGCCGTAGTGTCCTCAGGTAGTGTATCTCGTACTCCCAGATTTAAAAAGACGAATATTATGTCTAAATACCTTATTATAGGCTCTGTGGTTGAGTAGTTGATGTGCTGCTACAGATAGAGAAGGTCAGGAGTCAAATCCCAAGTAAGCCAAATATTTCTTTTTTCCCGAAACCGTGTCGGCTTTCGCTTTCATCCAGCCTCTAAAAAATGGTGATGGGAGATATTTTAAGACAATTAAGCCTACCTGGAATAATACTCACCATATCACTCAAAACATACGTCGTTAGCCATGAAAAAATATGTCGTTAGCCATGAAAAAATCACGTACAGTCTTTACTAAATTGGATAACCCTAATTTGTCTACTAAAGACTTACAATTGGGATCATGCCTTTAAATCGTGAGCGAAGTCCTTAAGAAAAGAATATAACTCGTGATATCACACTCGAGCACGTTATTGACCGCTGCCGCTAGTGTAAACATGAAATATTTGGAGAGAAACATTATAAGATTCTCACTATTGCTAACAAATGTCTTGTAAGAGAAGAGTATCAATTCATTGAAAATAAAGAATCATGGTTTGTCAATACGCGAACCATGGTTTGCCCATAGTGTCACAGGATAATGGAGGATTGTCAAATATAATCTGATGTCCATAGATGTTGTATTGCTTGCTTCTCTTTCTTTCAAGTGTTGTATGGTTTTTGATTACACCTAGACGCTGTTAAGACAGCAATGTTTTTGGCTCTTGCATATGTCTTTTATTCCGCCTATCCATCTATCTTTTTTCTTAGTTCCCCTCTTCCTCTCTGTTCTGATGTCTTGAGATAGAAAACTATTGATTGTTTGGTTTGGTTTCATTCTTACCAAGTGTCCGGAACATTTCATTTGTTGTTTGTAGATATGTTTGCCTCTCACGGTTAAATGCCGATCTGTGCGCTGATTTTCACATTGGAGATTCAATCTATCTGTGTGTTGTTTGTTATGTTTCCCAAGCACTTCATTTAGCATTGTGTGACCTTCTATGTTTGTACTTCTCTCAGAAGGTAATCATGATTTGCCCATATAAAATAAACGAATCACGATTTGGCAATTAAACGATAGAAAACCTTTGTTCCTAAGATCTGAATAAGGTGAGCAAAGATCGCAACACAAAATGTGGGCATAAGTCATGATTTTAGCACAGACACAGAATTTTTATAAGTTCATATCGACATTGAGCAGAGTAAATTAAAACAAGCGACAGACTTTGCATACTTAGGAAAAGACATATCAGCTAATGGGGAAAATGCAAAAAGAAAATTGACAACCAAAACCCGCCCCCAAAAAATGTGATTGGACAACTGGTCCAATAGAAGAAACATGTAACACCGAATACAAAGAGAGCATTACATATCACAATAATTCCTCCCAATAATGCCACTCTTGGACATTTAACAGCCACAGAACAAACAATAAAACGATCACTACAGAGATGAGAGGTCTCAGAAGAAGAATAAATAAGACGAGAATAGACAAATTCAAAAATAAAGACATAAGAAAAGTAGTTGGAATAATATCAGTGCTGGATTGCACTTGGAAACAAAAGAAATTTTTTGGGCATTTGTAACACGATTCACCAAATTAGGCATCAGGAACCGTTCGTTTGTTGCACTCATCTGACAACTTCGACATTTTCTCTTAGCTCTACTCACAGTCTGCCCACCACATTAATGCGTTGTAACTTGTAAATAACTTGCGTCAACCATCTCCATCAAATGGTCACTGAACAGCACTTTGTGTGACGTAAAACGCAGATCAACAGTACGTTGGAAGGCGCATTCACAACACTTGAGTTGTCAAAACGGAGCATTGCTGTGCGTGCAACGCCAATTCAATGGCGCAGATATAACAAGTAGAACATCATTTCGACTGGAATGCAGAAAATTGGAACGGAAACCCGAAGTTGACAAGAATCCAACGGAATTTCTGCAGCGATAGAGAGAACGTGACTCAATTCCGCCATCTTGGAAACGGAAGTTAATTAATGTGGTGGGCTCCGTCAAGTCAGTCAAGTCAGCGTCTTTGGTAAATTTGTACCATGTTTCGTTCGTTGTAGACTGCATTCACTAGAGTAATCATGAATACATGGGCGCAGACATTTTGTGCGTTCTACGTCATCATATTGGATCATCGTGTGTCCCAAGACCGACCATGCGCTAATCTTGCGATCTTGCGTTTGGTGTGCAACGGGGATAATCTGAAGACGAACTGTGTTTTGTATGTTCGGAGTTGGAGTTAAACACGATGTCCTAACATCATCAAGCGCCATACATTTACTATGACGATCATCATTTTCAGGAGGACGTGATCTTCCGGGCAATGTGATGGATAGGCGGCAGGAACCATTGAAGGCTATGTCTGAAAAGTGTTCCTTGTTGCAGTTTCCTCATGTTCCAAGTCCGGCTTGTTGCAGGAGCTACTGAGTTAAGTGCTCTGTGCACACCGTGAGCTGTGTGTCTCATCCATTTTGATCATGTTTCGATACTCCAATTGTGTACGATGAATGATGATATCGTATGACAGGGAACAGTTGGCTGTCTTCACTTTCTGTGCGGTTTCGCCTTATGTCTTTTGGCGTGTGCTGAGACTGCTATGATGGGGACTACAGTTACCTTTCTTTGTTTGGAAGATGTGTTATAATTCGCATGATTCCACTGGCACGGGCGGTTGAGCAATTATGGATTTTAATTCGCTTGCAGTGATACCGAGGCCTTCCATAACCAATAACCAATAACAGTCTGCCCCAAAGAAAAAGTTTTAGTGGGCTTAGATTTGTTGTGTTGTCGTTTAATTTACTTCTTTAGGCCCGAATCATCTGTCTGCAACATGGCATTTTGGTCTGCAACATGGCATTTTGTGTACCGGGTTGCCCTTTCGATCCCTATTCACTCAGCCAGACTGGACTGATTAGTGAGTTAATAAATAAAATGCCTTGGACATGTAACACATTATACAGTGGATCTCGGGACAATCCATCATTCCAAGAAATAATAATGCAGATACATTAGCTAAGACAGGATCCTGGCAGACATACTTTCACTGCAATTTCATCAAACACAGCCAAAGAAATAAAAAAATCTAACAATAAAGAAGGGTGGCTCTTTGGATGGACTCTGGGAAAAACAGCCCGCCCCCCCCTACCCCCCATTGAAAACATTAATAACTTATAATGAAGAGATAATATTTTCACAATGAGAACTGCTCAGGTACCATTGAACATCGACATGATTCACCGAAACCTTTTTCCAGCAATGTCTGCTCTGTGAACATCCACATGAAACCGTAGAGCATCACCTTTTAGATTTTCAAAAACTTAGAGAGTTAGTAGGAATGCAACAGAGAGTTAGTAGGAGTGCAGTAGAGAGTTAGTAGGAAGGCAACAGAGAGTTAGTAGGAGTGCAGCAGAGAGTTAGTAGGAGTGCAGCAGAGAGTTAGTAGGAAGGCAACAGAGAGTTAGTAGGAAGGCAACAGAGAGTTAGTAGGAGTGCAGCAGAGAGTTAGTAGGAGTGAAGCAGAGAGTTAGTAAGAAGGCAACAGATTTAGTAGGAAGGCAACAGAGAGTTAGTAAGAAGGCAACAGAGAGTTAGTAGGAGTGCAACAGAGAGGCAACAGTGAGTTAGTAGGAAGGCAACAGAGAGTTAGTAGGAAGGCAACAGAGAGGCAACAGAGAGCTAGTAGGAAGGCAACAGAGAGTTAGTAGGAAGGCAACAGAGATGCAACAGAGAGTTAGTAGGAAGGCAACAGAGAGTTAGTAGGAAGGCAACAGAGAGTTAGTAGGAAGGCAACAGAGAGTTACTAGGAAGGCAACAAAGATGCAACAGAGAGTTAGTAGGAAGGCAACAGAGAGTTAGTAGGAAGGAAACAGAGAGTTAGTAGGAAGACAACAGAGAGGCAACAGAGAGGCAACAGAGAGTTAGTAGAAAGGCAACATAGAGTTAGTAGGAAGGCAACAGAGATGCAACAGAGAGTTAGTAGGAAGGCAACAGAGAGTTATTAGGAAGGCAACAGAGAGTTAGTAGGAAGGCAACAGAGAGGCAACAGAGAGGCAACAGAGAGGCAACAGAGAGTTAGTAGAAAGGCAACAGAGAGTTAGTAGGAAGGCAACAGAGAGTTAGTAGGAAGGCAACAGAGAGTTAGTAGGAAGGCAACAGAGATGCAACAGAGAGTTAGTAGGAAGGCAACAGAGAGTTAGTAGGAAGGCAACAGAGAGTTAGTAGGAAGGCAACAGAGAGTTAATAGGAAGGCAACAGAGAGTTAGTAGGAAGGCAACAGAGAGGCAACAGAGAGTTAGTAGGAAGGCAACAGAGAGTTAGTAGGAAGGCAACAGAGAGTTAGTAGGAAGGCAACAGAGAGTTAGTAGGAAGGCAACAGAGAGTTAGCAGGAAGACAACAGAGAGTTAGTAGGAAGGCAACAGAGAGTTAGTAGGAAGGCAACAGAGAGGCAACAGAGAGTTAGTAGGAAGGCAACAGAGAGGCAACAGAGAGTTAGTAGGAAGGCAACAGAGATGCAACAGAGAGTTAGTAGGAAGGCAACAGAGATGCAACAGAGAGTTAGTAGGAAGGCAACAGAGAGTTAGTAGGAAGGCAACAGAGATGCAACAGAGAGTTAGTAGGAAGGCAACAGAGAGTTAGTAGGAAGGCAACAGAGAGTTAGTAGGAAGGCAACAGAGAGTTAGTAGGAAGGCAACAGAGATACAACAGAGAGTTAGTAGGAAGGCAACATAGATGCAACAGAGAGTTAGTAGGAAGACAACAGAGATGCAACAGAGAGTTAGTAGGAAGGCAACAGAGAGTTAGTAGGAAGGCAACAGAGATGCAACAGAGAGTTAGTAGGAAGGCAACAGAGAGTTAGTAGGAAGGCAACAGAGAGTTAGTAGGAAGGCAACAGAGAGTTAGTAGGAAGGCAACAGAGAGTTAGTAGGAAGGCAACAGAGAGTTAATAGGAAGGCAACAGAGAGTTAGTAGGAAGGCAACAGAGAGGCAACAGAGAGTTAGTAGGAAGGCAACAGAGAGTTAGTAGGAAGGCAACAGAGAGTTAGTAGGAAGGCAACAGAGAGTTAGTAGGAAGGCAACAGAGAGTTAGCAGGAAGACAACAGAGAGTTAGTAGGAAAGCAACAGAGAGTTAGTAGGAAGGCAACAGAGAGGCAACAGAGAGTTAGTAGGAAGGCAACAGAGAGGCAACAGAGAGTTAGTAGGAAGGCAACAGAGATGCAACAGAGAGTTAGTAGGAAGGCAACAGTGAGTTAGTAGGAAGACAACAGAGAGTTAGTAGGAAGGCAACAGAGAGGCAACAGAGAGTTAGTAGGAAGGCAACAGTGAGTTAGTAGGAAGGCAACAGAGAGTTAGTAGGAAGGCTACAGAGAAGCAACAGAGAGTTAGTAGGAAGGCAACAGAGAGTTAGTAGGAAGGCAACAGCGAGTTAGTAGGAAGGCAACAGAGAGTTAGTAGGAAGGCAACAGAGAGTTAGCAGGAAGACAACAGAGAGTTAGTAGGAAGGCAACAGAGAGGCAACAGAGAGTTAGTAGGAAGGCAACAGAGATGCAACAGAGAGTTAGTAGGAAGGCAACAGAGATGCAACAGAGAGTTAGTAGGAAGGCAACAGAGATGCAACAGAGAGTTAGTAGGAAGGCAACAGAGAGTTAGTAGGAAGGCAACAGAGATGCAACAGAGAGTTAGTAGGAAGGCAACAGAGAGTTAGTAGGAAGGCAACAGAGAGTTAGTAGGAAGGCAACAGAGAGTTAGTAGGAAGGCAACAGAGATACAACAGAGAGTTAGTAGGAAGGCAACATAGATGCAACAGAGAGTTAGTAGGAAGGCAACAGAGAGTTAGTAGGAAGGCAACAGAGAGTTAGTAGGAAGGCAACAGAGAAGCAACAGAGAGTTAGTAGGAAGGCAACAGAGAGTTAGTAGGAAGGCAACAGCGAGTTAGTAGGAAGGCAACAGAGAATTAGTAGGAAGGCAAAAGAGAGTTAGCAGGAAGACAACAGAGAGTTAGTAGGAAGGCAACAGAGATTCAACAGAGAGTTAGTAGGAAGGCAACAGAGATGCAACAGAGAGTTAGTAGGAAGGCAACAGAGATGCAACAGAGAGTTAGTAGGAAGGCAACAGAGATGCAACAGAGAGTTAGTTGGAAGGCAACAGAGAGTTAGTAGGAAGGCAACAGAGATGCAACAGAGAGTTAGTAGGAATGCAACAGAGAGTTAGTAGGAAGGCAACAGAGAGTTAGTAGGAAGGCAACAGAGAGTTAGTAGGAAGGCAACAGAGATACAACAGAGAGTTAGTAGGAAGGCAACATAGATGCAACAGAGAGTTAGTAGGAATGCAACAGAGATGCAACAGAGAGTTAGTAGGAAGGCAACAGAGAGTTAGTAAGAAGGCAACAGAGATGCAACAGAGAGTTAGTAGGAAGGCAACAGAGAGTTAGTAGGAAGGAAACAGAGAGTTAGTAGGAAGGCAACAGAGAGTTAGTAGGAAGGCAACAGAGAGTTAGTAGGAAGGCAACATAGAGTTAGTTGGAAGGCAACAGAGAGTTAGTAGGAAGGCAACAGAGAGTTAGTAGGAAGGCAACAGAGATGCAACAGAGAGTTAGTAGGAAGGCAACAGAGATGCAACAGAGAGTTAGTAGGAAGGCAACAGAGAGGCAACAGAGAGTTAGTAGGAAGGCAACAGAGATGCAACAGAGAGTTAGTAGGAAGGCAACATAGAGTTATTAGGAAGGCAAGAGAGAGTTAGTAGGAAGGCAACATAGAGTTAGTAGGAAGGCAACAGAGATGCAACAGAGAGTTAGTAGGAAGGCAACAGAGAGTTAGTAGGAAGGCAACAGAGAGTTAGTAGGAAGGCAACAGAGAGTTAGTAGGAAGGCAACAGAGATGCAACAGAGAGTTAGTAGGAAGGCAACAGAGAGTTAGTAGGAAGGCAACAGAGAGTTAGTAGGAAGGCAACAGAGAGTTAGTAGGAAGGCAACAGAGAGTTAGTAGGAAGGCAACAGAGAGTTAGTAGGAAGGCAACAGAGATGCAACAGAGAGTTAGTAGGAAGGCAACAGAGAGTTAGTAGGAAGGCAACAGAGAGTTAGTAGGAAGGCAACAGAGAGTTAGTAGGAAGGCAACAGAGAGTTAGTAGGAAGGCAACAGAGATGCAACAGAGAGTTAGTAGGAAGGCAACAGAGATGCAACAGAGAGTTAGTAGGAAGGCCACAGAGATGCAACAGAGAGTTAGTAGGAAGGCAACAGAGAGTTAGTAGGAAGGCAACAGAGATGCAGCAGAGAGTTAGTAGGAAGGCAACAGAGAGTTAGTATAAAGGCAACAGAGAGTTAGTAGGAAGGCAACAGAAAGTTAGTAGGAAGGCAACAGAGAGTTAGTAGGAAGGCAACAGAGATGCAACAGAGAGTTAGTAGGAAGACAACAGAGAGTTAGTAGGAAGGCAACAGAGAGTTAGTAGGAAGGCAACAGAGAGTTAGTAGGAAGGCAACAGAGATGCAACAGAGAGTTAGTAGGAAGGCAACAGAGATGCAACAGAGAGTTAGTAGGAAGGCAACAGAGATGCAACAGAGAGTTAGTAGGAAGGCCACAGGGATGCAACAGAGAGTTAGTAGGAAGGCAACAGAGAGTTAGTAGGAAGGCAACAGAGATGCAACAGAGAGTTAGTAGGAAGGCAACAGAGAGTTAGTATAAAGGCAACAGAGAGTTAGTAGGAAGGCAACAGAGAGTTAGTAGGAAGGCAACAGAGATGCAACAGAGAGTTAGTAGGAAGGCAACATAGATGCAACAGAGTGTTAGTAGGAAGGCAACAGAGATGCAACAGAGAGTTAGTAGGAAGGCAACAGAGAGTTAGTAGGAAGGCAACAGAGATGCAACAGAGAGTTAGTAGGAAGGCAACAGAGAGTTAGTAGGAAGGCAACAGAGATGCAACAGAGAGTTAGTAGGAAGGCAACAGAGAGTTAGTAGGAAGGCAACAGAGAGTTAGTAGGAAGGCAACAGAGAAATAGTAGGAAGGCAACAGAGAGTTAGTAGGAAGGCAACAGAGAGTTAATAGGAAGGCAACAGAGAGTTAGTAGGAAGGCAACTGAGAGGCAACAGAGAGTTAGTAGGAAGGCAACAGAGAGTTAGTAGGAAGGCAACAGAGAGTTAGTAGGAAGGCAACAGAGAGTTAGTAGGAAGGCAACAGAGAGTTAGCAGGAAGACAACAGAGAGTTAGTAGGAAGGCAACAGAGAGTTAGTAGGAAGGCAACAGAGAGGCAACAGAGAGTTAGTAGGAAGGCAACAGAGAGGCAACAGAGAGTTAGTAGGAAGGCAACAGAGATGCAACAGAGAGTTAGTAGGAAGGCAACAGTGAGTTAGTAGGAAGACAACAGAGAGTTAGTAGGAAGGCAACAGAGAGGCAACAGAGAGTTAGTAGGAAGGCAACAGTGAGTTAGTAGGAAGGCAACAGAGAGTTAGTAGGAAGGCAACAGAGAAGCAACAGAGAGTTAGTAGGAAGGCAACAGAGAGTTAGTAGGAAGGCAACAGCGAGTTAGTAGGAAGGCAACAGAGAGTTAGTAGGAAGGCAACAGAGAGTTAGCAGGAAGACAACAGAGAGTTAGTAGGAAGGCAACAGAGAGGCAACAGAGAGTTAGTAGGAAGGCAACAGAGATGCAACAGAGAGTTAGTAGGAAGGCAACAGAGATGCAACAGAGAGTTAGTAGGAAGGCAACAGAGAGTTAGTAGGAAGGCAACAGAGATGCAACAGAGAGTTAGTAGGAAGGCAACAGAGAGTTAGTAGGAAGGCAACAGAGAGTTAGTAGGAAGGCAACAGAGAGTTAGTAGGAAGGCAACAAAGATACAACAGAGAGTTAGTAGGAAGGCAACATAGATGCAACAGAGAGTTAGTCGGAAGGCAACAGTGAGTTAGTAGGAAGGCAACAGAGAGTTAGTAGGAAGGCAACAGAGAAGCAACAGAGAGTTAGTAGGAAGGCAACAGAGAGTTAGTAGGAAGGCAACAGCGAGTTAGTAGGAAGGCAACAGAGAGTTAGTAGGAAGGCAACAAAGAGTTAGCAGGAAGACAACAGAGAGTTAGTAGGAAGGCAACAGAGATGCAACAGAGAGTTAGTAGGAAGGCAACAGAGATGCAACAGAGAGTTAGTAGGAAGGCAACAGAGATGCAACAGAGAGTTAGTAGGAAGGCAACAGAGATGCAACAGAGAGTTAGTAGGAAGGCAACAGAGAGTTAGTAGGAAGGCAACAGAGATGCAACAGAGAGTTAGTAGGAAGGCAACAGAGAGTTAGTAGGAAGGCAACAGAGAGTTAGTAGGAAGGCAACAGAGAGTTAGTAGGAAGGCAACAGAGATACAACAGAGAGTTAGTAGGAAGGCAACATAGATGCAACAGAGAGTTAGTAGGAATGCAACAGAGATGCAACAGAGAGTTAGTAGGAAGGCAACAGAGAGTTAGTAGGAAGGCAACAGAGATGCAACAGAGAGTTAGTAGGAAGGCAACAGAGAGTTAGTAGGAAGGCAACAGAGAGTTAGTAGGAAGGCAACAGAGAGTTAGTAGGAAGGCAACAGAGAGTTAGTAGGAATGCAACAGAGAGTTAGTAGGAAGGCAACAGAGAGTTAGTAGGAAGGCAACAGAGAGTTAGTAGGAAGGCAACAGAGAGTTAGTTGGAAGGCAACAGAGAGTTAGTAGGAAGGCAACAGAGAGTTAGTAGGAAGGCAACAGAGATGCAACAGAGAGTTAGTAGGAAGGCAACAGAGATGCAACAGAGAGTTAGTAGGAAGGCAACAGAGAGGCAACAGAGAGTTAGTAGGAAGGCAACAGAGATGCAACAGAGAGTTAGTAGGAAGGCAACATAGAGTTATTAGGAAGGCAAGAGAGAGTTAGTAGGAAGGCAACATAGAGTTAGTAGGAAGGCAACAGAGATGCAACAGAGAGTTAGTAGGAAGGCAACAGAGAGTTAGTAGGAAGGCAACAGAGAGTTAGTAGGAAGGCAACAGAGAGTTAGTAGGAAGGCAACAGAGATGCAACAGAGAGTTAGTAGGAAGGCAACAGAGAGTTAGTAGGAAGGCAACAGAGAGTTAGTAGGAAGGCAACAGAGAGTTAGTAGGAAGGCAACAGAGAGTTAGTAGGAAGGCAACAGAGAGTTAGTAGGAAGGCAACAGAGATGCAACAGAGAGTTAGTAGGAAGGCAACAGAGAGTTAGTAGGAAGGCAACAGAGAGTTAGTAGGAAGGCAACAGAGAGTTAGTAGGAAGGCAACAGAGATGCAACAGAGAGTTAGTAGGAAGGCAACAGAGATGCAACAGAGAGTTAGTAGGAAGGCAACAGAGATGCAACAGAGAGTTAGTAGGAAGGCCACAGAGATGCAACAGAGAGTTAGTAGGAAGGCAACAGAGAGTTAGTAGGAAGGCAACAGAGATGCAACAGAGAGTTAGTAGGAAGGCAACAGAGAGTTAGTATAAAGGCAACAGAGAGTTAGTAGGAAGGCAACAGAGAGTTAGTAGGAAGGCAACAGAGATGCAACAGAGAGTTAGTAGGAAGGCAACATAGATGCAACAGAGTGTTAGTAGGAAGGCAACAGAGATGCAACAGAGAGTTAGTAGGAAGGCAACAGAGAGTTAGTAGGAAGGCAACAGAGATGCAACAGAGAGTTAGTAGGAAGGCAACAGAGATGCAACAGAGAGTTAGTAGGAAGACAACAGAGATGCAACAGAGAGTTAGTAGGAAGGCAACAGAGAGTTAGTAGGAAGGCAACAGAGAGTTAGTAGGAAGTCAACAGATATGCAACAGAGAGTTAGTAGGAAGGCAACAGAGAGTTAGTAGGAAGTTAACAGAGATGCAACAGAGAGCTAGTAGGAAGGCAACAGAGAGTTAGTAGGAAGGCAACAGAGATGCAACAGAGAGTTAGTAGGAAGGCAACAGAGATGCAACCGAGAGTTAGTAGGAAGGCAACAGAGATGCAACAGAGAGTTAGTAGGAAGGCAACAGAGAGTTAGTAGGAAGGCAACAGAGATGCAACAGAGAGTTAGTAGGAAGGCAACAGAGAGTTAGTAGGAAGGCAACAGAGAGGCGGTAGACGTAAGGGCTGTAAAGTAAGTTTTGTCAATAGAAAATAAATGTAGCAAGGCTCATCAGTGCAAACAATGTGGTTTCTGTGTGTCAACAGTAAGCGGACACAATCCGCACAAAATGCTTGTAAAAACTTTTTTGTAAATTAAAAAGGATACTTTGTGCCAATATTATAGACACGTTGTTATAATACAATAAATGATACTTTGTGCCAATGTAATAAATGATACTTTGTGTAAATATGTTTGTGCATGTGCCAAGTTTTGGTTATCTTATACAGTAGTTGAACATGATGATGACTATGATTTCAGAACAACACAAGTCGAATATGAAGAATGAAGAACAATCAAGTCGTACTAATGATATATTTATTGAGGTTGACAAATCCAGTATTTAATCACGTTATAAAACAATGTAATCGTGTGAACTTATATTTTAATAATATCTCATCCCTACCAAAATTATGGTTCGCAAACTCTCCCCTCTAGATTCTCTGATATACTTCTGAGTGGGGCCTATTGATCATAATTATAGGCGACTGACGGTAACGAAATTGTAACAGTTCATACAGTGGTGTCTTTTTGTGTGTAAAATAGATTTTAACTTCAACGAATTAAGTATAGCGTTAAATATGTCTTGTTAAATTGACTCATCATCATCATCGAGTGCCATCTTCGCAACGAAGATTGGCTACCATGGAGCGCCATTCTGTTCTGTCTCTTGCTCTGTTAGTGCAGGTTGTCATAGACTGGTTTGTCCATCTTTTGATGTTACTCGTCCATGTTAGTCCTGGTCTGCCTCTTTTATATTGTATTTTCCCCTCCAGGATTACTTTTAGTAGGTTGTTGTGTCTTTTAACATGGCCCCAAAAATAACATTTGTCTTATTTGAATTGTGTTTAGTAGTCCTCAATTGACTAGTTGTCACTATATCCCACTACAACGGCCAGGTATTAACTACATTGTCTAACTGTAATTGCCCATCTCTGATTCACTATTTCTAATTACCTTTCTTTAGTCCCTGTCTCTATCTGATTTTGACTGACTTGTCTGTCGTTGAGATATCTTTTTATATATTATTCTATATCGCAGATGGACAAGCCGTCTCAATTCAACGGGATTTTGTTAACGTTTCATCTCCCCGCTAGACCAGATGCTCGTCCGTGGAATCTAGTGTCAAACATCTGTTGTTTGCTGTCCACTTGTAAGCTCGTGTCTCGATAGAATGGTGCTCAATTTTTATCTCGCTGCTTGGCTGGATGTTTGTCTCCTATGATCTATCCTTATGACCGGAAGTCGAAACATTCCAAGCTTTAGTTCGCTTCTGATGTCCGGAAGTGTTTAGTAGCCCCCCCCCCTCCCTTGCAACTCTACATCCATTCCGGTATCTCTTCAGTTTCACCCACTACCCACTACTATAACATGCAGACTTTGTGCTAATATAATAGAAGATACTTTGTGCTAATATAATAGACGGTACTTTGTGCTAATATAATAGAAGATACTTTGTGCTAATATAATAGAAGATACTTTGTGCTAATATAATAGAAGATACTTTGTGCTAATATAATAGAAGATACTTTGTGCTAATATAATAGAAGATACTTTGTGCAAATATGTTCTATCTATTTATTGACTTTTCGAGCCTAGCCGGCCCATAGGGCATAGACCCAGATACTCTTTCTCTTATCTAAATTTTTATTCTAGCAGTTTGCAATCTTTGTAAAGATCATTTATCAAATCTCGCCATTTGTCACTGTTTTGTGCAAGTAAGTCTATCTCATTGAGGGAGCCGATTCCTGCTGCTCTTGCTTCTCTGATCAATGTTCTTCTCAATGTTTCTCTAGATCGGCCTCTTTTCCTACTGCCTGTTGTTTCCCACCAGAGGGTTTGCTTTGCTATTATTATCTCTCCTCATAACATGACCAACATATGACCAACATATGACCAACGTCTTTTCTTGATTACTGATGATATTAGTGGTTGATTGGTGATTTCTCTAATTTCCTCGTTTGTTTTGAATTCGTTCAAATTCATATACCAACTATTTTCCTCTGGCATTTATTTTCAAATGCGTTCAACTTTGTTTTATATTTCTTTTGTTGTTTTCCAGCTCTCACATGCATACGTAAAAGTTGATAGTACGTTTGATTTGAATAGTCAAAGTTTTGTGTTTGTGTTGATGAGGCCAATATGTTTGTGGAACCTTTATGCTAAAACAGTAGAGTTTACTTTATACCAATTTTGATTCGCAGATTTCACCAGATGTTCTTGAGTTGATTCTTCATTTTCTTTTATTTACGACCATAATTGTCGTAATCGAACAACACCCATTAGCACTGAAGCTGTTTGTGTCACTTAGAAGCAAATTGTGAAAGCCACTCACTTCCTAAATGGCCAAGAACGTTATCGGAGTTAAGGGACTCGTCAAAAACAAGACATAACTGGAGAGATGGTCTCACAAGGTCTGCTGAAACAGTTTGTCATGAGTAGGCAAGAAGAACAATAGGGAAAATGGTCGATTACAAAACAAATATCTAGCAGAAAGGTGCTCTTGTTGGTTGGGAAATGAATATTTTCAAGAGTACTTCTTTCTTTCTTTCTTTCTTTCTTTTTTTTTCTTTCTTTCTTTTTATTTTTCCTATGTGTTTGTTTATTTATCTTTCTTTCTCTTTCATTCTTACTCTTTTTATACCTTTCTGTCTCTTTCTCTGTCTTATTTTGTTTCCTTATCTGTATATTTACTTTCTTTCTTTCTTCATTATTTAAAAATAATTCGGACTTTTTGTTATTTTATTTCTTTCCGTTATCTTCCTTTCTTTATATCTGTGCTTCTTCTTTATATTTCTTCTCAGCTCTCTTTCTTATATATTATATATATATATATATATATATATATATTGTTTATATATATATATATATATCACCATCGTCATCATCGAGTGCCATCTCCGCAACGAAGGTTGGCTAACATGGAACGCCATTCTGCTCTGTCTCTTGCTTTGTTGGTGCAGGGTGTCATCGGCTAATTTGTCCATCTTTTGATGTTGTTACTCGTCCATGTTAGTCTTGGTCTGCCTCTGCCTCTTTTACCTTGTATTTTCCCCTCCAAGATTACTTTTAATTGACTGTTGTGTCTTTTAACATGGCTCTTAAATAAACGCATTAGTCTTGTTTGAATTGTGTTTAGTAGTTCTCTTTTCATTGCTAGTTGTTTTAAGACTTCATCGTTTGTTTTCTTTTCTTTCCATCCAATTCTACTTAATCTTCTATAAATCCACATTTCAAGGGTTTCAATTTTCTGTTCTGTTTTCTTGTCTAATCTCATTTTTCTGCATGCACCATACAGGGATGTTAAGAAGATATAACATTTTGCTTTTCTTAGTTTTAGTTCTGGTGTTATTTGTTTTGATGTTAGTATGCGCTTCATGGCATTAAAATTACTATTTGCCATCCCTATTCTTTTGTTTATTTTAGTTTTACATTGTCCATCACTGGTTATAGTTCTGAACTGTCTCCAGGTCTATACCTTCAATTTTGATATCCACTTGTGGGTTTTGAGTATTGTCTTTGTTTATAATCATAGTTTTAGTCTTTTTGATATTCATATCTAGTTCATATTTTATGCTTGTCATGTTTATTTCATTAAGTAATTGTTGTAGATCTTTAGGATTTTCTGCTGGTAGTACAGTATCATCATCATATCTTTGGTTATTGATTATCTTTTCATTGATGTTTAGGACTGACATCTCGGTGATGTTTGATTATATATATATATATATATATATATATATATATATGTATGTATGTGTGTGTGTATACATAATTTATTCATTCTTTACTAAATTTTTCACTTCATTTTGTCTTAAACTCAATTTTATTTCGCCAATTCTTTATGTCTTCCTTCCTCCTTTTGATTTCTTTCTTTCTTTCCTTCTTGCTTTATTTTCTTCATACTTCTAGTTAAAGATTGGAGAATGTAAAGAGCTGTCTCAAAGTTATGCTCTGTGACATCATCTACGATGAGACGAGGCAAGCCGGGTAGATCTGACTTTGGAGTCTACCCTAATTTTGCTAATCAGTTTGTAGCTGCTTCCTTTGCACATTTGTTTATTTTCATTGGAGAGAAGGGGAGTGCGACAGAAGGCAGCGGTAAAGGTCTTTCATAGTTTTATTTTGCTTGGCGCTGCCTCGTGAATTGCAAGAGAATGCATCTTGTCACCAATTCCGTGTATCGAGTAGGTTTAGTACAAGTGCGATCTGTGACACCAAGGGACGTAATTCTAAAGTTTCATTGTTTGAAAATTGGGTCAGAACGATGTCACTTTCAAATATGGCATTATCATCACGTCTTGAGCAATTGAAAGATGGACCTACCCATAAGAAATAAGATGGGGCTCTGGATAATGGAGAGGGTGTGGGTGGCGGGACGAGACACTGTTTCTTGCTTACTTTTCTTTGTTAAATTTCTCCACACTTAGAATCAGCTTTTGATTGGCAGAAGTCAACGAACCTCAGGTGACTGCTGAAACATTCTATGTGAGCTATACGGCTGATATCATTTTACCCATGGCCTCCCCTACTCGCAATGCTAAAAACGTCACATGGTTTGGATGATCCACCTCATCGGACAAACTTGAAAGATATAAATAGCCTTTGCTGAAATCTGCGTTAGAAAGAAGAGCTGGCAAAGACTCACTACCTAACAAGGTAACCTATGGTCAAGGTTATCTGCCTGGTCATGTGATTATGAGGTCACGAGATGAAATAAAGACAGCAGGACGATGTTGAATGTATGGGCCAAATGACATAATTTACTGCAGACTAGCTGTAAACTGCAACTAAATGTAAGTAATGTCATTCTGAAGATAAATAAAAAAGGAAAACGGCTACTGCTTTTCTTATCATTTTGAATAAAAACACACACGCGCGCACGCACATACACATGTATATACACATACATGCCAGCACATTTGTTATCATAATCTTCGTGATCAACATCATCACCAAGTAGCATGCCGGCTGACGTACGTGATCACGTCTCTCCACAACCTCCTGCCTCTACAGCAACTAATCGATCCAGTTGTTGACGTTCTACTGTGTCATTCTTTAAAGCTATTTATTATTTTTTTCTATATATTCTTTCATCCATTATTTACAGTAGCTATATAGCTTTCATAGACCAAGGAAAAGCATTCGACCGAGTAGACAGAGAACAATTATGAGATACACGTACGGATTATTTCAACAACTAACTGACCTATGTAAAAGTCTATACATGAACAGCAGCTGCTCAGTCAGAACAGCAACAGGTTACACAGGTCACATCAAAGTTAGAACAGGAGTTTGACAGGAATACGTACTATCTCCCATACTGTTTTTACCTACATGGACTGCATATGTAAGTTAGACAACCCATCGGACACAGAAGAGATTAACGAGCTACGATTTGCAGACGATCTGACACTATTACATGGAAAAATAGAAGATTCACAACAACACTTAGACTAAACAGCATATGTACAACATGAAAATCAACATCATCAAAACAGATGTCATGAATATATTTTAAAAATAAATAGTATATCAATATAATGATAGACGGCAGACAATTAAAACAAGTGGAGAATGTAAATAACTAGAAAGTCTAGTATCAAACGACCATTCACAAAGCACCAGAAATATACTAAACACACACACAATCTTGTCAAATCCTCGGGCAGCTGTCAAAGCTGATGTCCAATAAAGAAATATCACCAATAGAAAACTGAAACTCTGCAACACAATTAAGCACAACGGTGTGCTACCAATATCAGATCTGGACTCGACTCAAGAACAATATGAAGAATACTTACTACAGAAATTAAATATGTCAGATTCATGACAGGAAATAGTCTGAGACATAAGATAAGAACTAAAGAACTGAAGAAACCAAAACAACTAGGAATAATGCCCGCCCTAGCAAACCTAAAGAAACAAATAATATAATGATATGGTCACACGATAGGACACAGCGATCAAAACTCAACACAACGAAACTTCAAAAAACGTTATGAGAATACAAAATTAAAACACCGAATACAAAATAGCTGGATTGATGAAATATTAGAAACACGAGGAAACATAACAGTAAAACAGTAAAATAAAAAGTAAAGTACCCACGTCACGCCAAGTGGCGTATAGGGAATATGGTGTTAGTGACCATAAATTGTACAGACCTTCGGCACATGATATTTAGGGTAATGTGGTCGCTATTACGCTCGTGCTGCTTCACTTTCCAAGAAAAAAATCCGGTACCCATTAAAGGCTGGGTGAACCCGAAAGCCGTCGGTTGGGATCGAACCCTACCCCTTGTCCTTTGTAGTCCAGTGCACTAACCACTGAGCTATCACGGCTCTAAACATAACAGTAGCAGAGGCAAAAGACCGCACAAGATATCTCCCTTCCACGCTGAAATACAAATGAGGAAAAGAAGAAAAACAAAAGCAGTAAGTCCCAGTAGTTTTTTTCTTTCTTTAAAAACTTAAAAGAAATTATCACTATTCCCTCTTATGCCTTTTTTGTGTTCTATTTTTAAAACATCCATGCTAGTCTTGTTTAGATGTCTTTAACATTCATATATTTATTATGTGAAACATTTCGTTTGTGCCCAAAGTTTTACTTATTGTGTCCAGTTGCTCAATATTAATTCCTTTAAATCAGGATTGGCTCTAAATAATACAGAATATCTCTCCTTGTCTTCTTATTTTGTCATTATGAATCCCATCAATATTCATACAATTGTATCTATATTCTGTATTAATTATATCAATATTCATTGCAAATTCTATCAACAAATGTTACGAAATAATGGTAACGTAGAATTGTCCACATCTGAATAATGGCATCTGATTCTGACAAATTAAATAAATAAATAAAGTATGGCATAACAGTTGATTTATCTCGGCTCATTATATAATTTGTGCAATACTTATTCAATCACATTGTCACTTTTATCAGTAAAATTATCATTACTTTATTTTTCTCCTGATTATTATTATTATTATCGACATTGTCACGAAAGACATTACACGCCGTCACCTTATCTGACATTATTATGAAATGTTGCATACATTATCTCCCCTTTCTATGGTAACCAAATCGATAAGAGCCAGAAATAGAGCACAGTGTCAATTCTGGGATACACTCACCAGCGCAACAGCTCGCAGAAGTCTATACAGCTTGGTTACAATGTATTAAGAGCATTCGATGCATACAAATCGCTATTTCTAATTCTAAACGGACCTCCGTGCACACATGGATTGACTGACATTTGGCAAGCATAACCCGCTTCTCCATCGATCAAACGGACATCTTTTAACTTCCTTAATATTCCTGTCTTCCCCATTGTGAAGGTAAAACGTTTCCGTGCTTGTATATGGGCAAGTCTGTTTATGACGTGCAGGGTGTACACATAATGTTTGGTGTTGTCTTATAGAGGTTTAAATGTAGTCAAAACACATTGAATTCTGACTAAGAGATAAATGTGGGTAGTATGAGATAGCTGACTGCACTCGTGACCAGGAGATAAATGTGGGTAGTATGAGATATCTGACTGCACTCGTGACCTGGAGATAAATATGGGTAGTATGAGATAGCTGACTGCACTCGTGACCAGGAGATAAATGTAGGTAGTATGAGATAGCTGACTGTACTCGTGACCAGGAGATAAATGTAGGTAGTATGAGATATCTGACTGTACTCGTGACCAGGAGATAAATGTAGGTAGTATGAGATATCTGACTGTACTCGTGACCAGGAGATAAATGTGGGTAGTATGAGATAGCTGACTGTACTCGTGACCAGGAGATAAATGTGGGTAGTATGAGATAGCTGACTGCACTCGTGACCAGGAGATAAATGTAGGTAGTATGAGATATCTGACTGTACTCGTGACCAAGAGATAAATGTAGGTAGTATGAGATATCTGACTGTACTCGTGACCAGGAGATAAATGTGGTTAGTATGAGATATCTGACTGCACTCGTGACCAGGAGATAAATGTAGGTAGTATGAGATATCTGACTGCACTCGTGACCAGGAGATAAATGTGGTTAGTATGAGATATCTGACTGTACTCGTGACCAGGAGATAAATGTAGGTAGTATGAGATATCTGACTGTACTCGTGACCAGGAGATAAATGTGGTTAGTATGAGATATCTGACTGCACTCGTGACCAGGAGATAAATGTGGTTAGTATGAGATATCTGACTGCACTCGTGACCAGGAGATAAATGTAGGTAGTATGAGATATCTGACTGCACTCGTGACCAGGAGATAAATGTAGGTAGTATGAGATATCTGACTGCACTCGTGACCAGGAGATAAATGTAGGTAGTATGAGATATCTGACTGTACTCGTGACCAGGAGATAAATGTAGGTAGTATGAGATATCTGACTGTACTCGTGACCAAGAGATAAATGTTGGTAGTATGATATATCTGACTGCACTCGTGACCAGGAGATAAATGTAGGTAGTATGAGATATCTGACTGTACTCGTGACCAGGAGATAAATGTAGGTAGTATGAGATATCTGACTGTACTCGTGACCAGGAGATAAATGTTGGTAGTATGAGATATCTGACTGTACTCGTGACCAAGAGATAAATGTGGGTAGTATGAGATATCTGACTGTACTCGTGACCAAGAGATAAATGTGGGTAGTATGAGATATCTGACTGCAATCGTGACCAAGAGATAAATGTTGGTAGTATGAGATATCTGACTGCACTCGTGACCTGGAGATAAATGTAGGTAGTATGAGATATCTGACTGCAATCGTGACCAAGAGATAAATGTGGGTAGTATTCAATGTCGTTTACTGGTTTTGGGCTCTGGGCTACCGCTGACATAATAAATAAAAAGATACATTATATTCAGGCTAACATAGAGTAATATTTTCTAATAACATCACTGCATTTTAAATTACTTAATTATGTATGTTAACTATCTCCTCTTTAAGGGAGCCGCGATAGCTCAGTGGTTAGTGAACTGGACTACAAAGGACAAGGGGTAGGGTTCGATCCCAACCGACGGCTCCGGGTTCACCCAGCCTTTAATGGGTACCGGATTTTTTTCTGGGAAAGTGAAGCGGCACGGGCGTAATACCGACCACATTACCCCAAAAATCATGTGCCGAAGGTCTGTAAAATGTATGGTCACTAACACCATATTCCCTATACGCCACTTGGCGTGACGGGACTACTATATCCTCTTTGTTTGGGACGAAACTGTCTTGATGACTTTGTCATTGAAAGTACTGGTGGGTTTTTCTCTAAGTTTCTGAGGGAATGATTTATCAATGGACATTAATGCCAAACCAGATACGCGTTTTTGTATCTGAGTTGAGCGACAATAAGATTTGATTCTCTTGAGAGCAGAAATGGTTCTTTCTACACATGCTGATGCGCATAACGTAGTTATAAATAGCTAAGGAAGTTCCGTTAATCAGACATAGTTTTACTTTCACTTTGTGGCGATTCTGATTGACTAGAGCTAAAAATAACCCATGAAACCTCATTTCTATCGCGGCAACGCCGCTATAAATTTTGACTCCAATTTTTGAATACCAAGGTCGTTAATACAAGGTCCAAATAGAGGAAAAATGTACCGTTGGCTTCTAGATGTTTCAATGTATAGTAGTTTTTGTTTCATTCACAAACGTTACAGTGGCCAGAGGAAAACCTTGCTTTAATAAATGCAAATCAAAGCACATAAATCATATTGGCCTACGAAATGTGTAATAGAATATTCGAAAAATTTGTAGTAGAAAACTCTTTTGTACAGAGCTTCGCAGCAGGAGGCAATCTGATTATCAGAAGTAGAACCCGTCGAGCAAGTGTTTCGGCCCTTTAGCTTCTTGACACTCTAGGGGATGTGGGCTCGCCAGGGTCATGACTCCCACGCGTCGATCTCCTGCTGCATTGCCTTTATGGCAATTATTTAAAAAAATAATAAATTATCTTTTCCTTTTGTATTTCGTTAATATGTTCAGCCTACCGGCGGTAGCTGTAGTATCATAGAGAATACGCCACTGGTAGATTGAGATATCTGACTGTACTCATGACCAACAGATAAATGTGGGTAGTATAAGATATATGTCAGTACTCGGTCAACAGATAAATGTGGATAGTATGAAATATCTGACTGCACTCATGACTAACAGATAAATGAGGGAATTATGAGATATCTGACAGTACCCGTGAGCAACAGATAAATGTGGGTAGTATGTGATAGCTGACTGTACCCGTGAGCAACAGATAAATGTGGGTAGTATGTGATAGCTGACTGTACTCGTGACCAGGAGATAAATGTGGGTAGTATAAGATATCTGACTGTACTCGTGACCAGGAGATAAATGTAGGTAGTATGTGATAGCTGACTGTACCCGTGAGCAACAGATAAATGTGGGTAGTATGTGATAGCTGACTGTACCCGTGAGCAACAGATAAATGTGGGTAGTATGTGATAGCTGACTGTACCCGTGAGCAACAGATAAATGTGGGTAGTATGTGATAGCTGACTGTACTCGTGACCAGGAGATAAATGTGGGTAGTATGCAATATTTTGACCGCAAATACAATAAACGATAGCTTGTTGGTATTATTGTGTTTGTTTGTTCCATTATTCATCATCATCATGTTGTATGTCGTTAGCAAAACGTCGCATTCACCTCAGCCAGTCTGAAAGAATCTCTGTCTCTAGCCAGATCTCACACTTATTCCGTTGTCATGTTCAAGGTCCCCTTGATGTCTTGAAACCACCTTCTTCTTCGTCTGCCCCTGATGTGTTGCCCAGGAACTATGCCTTCCATTATTGTTCTTTTCAACCTGCTATGTCTTTTGACGAGGTTATAGTATTTTAATTTCAATTTCTTCAGTAGAATGGTATTTATAAACTAGTTATTTTTATGTTTAAATCTTGTAATATGTCTTCATTGCTCTCTTTCATTATTCAAAGTATCATAAGGTTTTTTTGTTGCATTTTGTTTCGAATTAATAGATTTTATTCATTGCTGTTTTCGAGATTGTCCACAATCCACAACCGTATGTTGATATCGGGACGATACATGTCCTTAGTAATTTTAATTTCCTGCCTTCCTGGTATTGTACCACATGTTCTTCATTATTTTAAATTTTTGTTTTGCTATTATTAATCTTCTTTTGATATCTCTCTGGCGTCTCCATTGTTAGTTACTGCAGATCCCATATATTAATAGTTTGTTACAATTTCAAGATCTGGTCCATTATTAAGCTTTGTTGAATTGTGCATGATTTTTATTATAGAAATTACGTAATTATTATGTAGCCTGTTTGGATAAGAGTATTAATGTTTTTTTTTTAATTTCAAGTTTGAATATTTCTGATCTAAATGTGTTGTCTGCCTTAATGAATGTAGTGTGTAGAGTTTTAATGTTGTTTTTGTGTCATTGTCATCTAGGTCACACTCTTCACCACTTTCCAGGAACTAAACTTGCATTTAATGATTTCTTTTCTTCTAAACAGCTAGATCGTTTGCTGTAACAAGAATTTTGTCTGTTTTCTTTGTTTACTATAATTGTACAACCTAGTTCCCGTTAATTTTCCGGTAGGTACTTTCATTGGCACCTTTATCTATGAAGGTTATTTAGAGAATTCTTCGGCACATTTTTTTTCCTCCTGTGATGAATTTACTTTTATAATTTTTCCATTCTTAAGTTTCCATTGGTAGCTTCATCTTGATAAAGCTTTTGGTCCATTGCTAAGGATGCTTTACTTTTCATTAGCTTTTGATATGCAATTATCAATCGAATTCTAACATCTATTGTATGCTTTTCCATTTCTAAAATTAACGTTCAAATGTTATTTAAAAGTGATTTTGTGAATGAAAATGTTATAGTCTGGCAACGTAAAGTGACCCAATCTTCTCATAAGTGGGAATTTTCATTATCGAAACGGACACACAAACTAACCAAACTAGGTCATTCAAACTGTGGCACGACAAATTGGTCACATTAATAATATTTTGACACTTAATGGTTACAGTGGCAACTCTAGCAGTGGAGTGCAAGTTGTCGTTAGTCAGAGTGACTATTTTATATCATCTGCAATGTGTGACTCCTGAAATAAGCAAACACAAAAATGATATAGTGTTGAGAGCGTCAGCAGCGTTGTGTTCTGTGGAGGGTTATGTGACAAATAAACGCCGGTTAAACTCCAGATGACGCTCCTACAGTTTACCTGACTTACAAAGTTGGGGACGTTAATAAAAGAGAAAGAGCACTGACCCCAACAGCTAGGTGGTAAACTCCATCCCCTACATCTTCATTTTTAGGAACATCTTTTACCTACAAATTGCACAAGTATAGAACCAAATCATTCTTCCTAATATGTGTTCAATATATTTTTACATGTTTTAAAATTAACAATTGTTTTCTTTCTTTCGTTTTACTTTCGTTTCTTTATCAATCCTAAATTCAAGAAGGACTGGCTAGTTCACAATAGACACATATTACAAATACACGAGAGTTTTGACAAACAGAGAAGTTCTCCAATTTTACCAGGTTTATGTCGTGTGAGACATCATTATCACAGATACTGAGTGTCGTAATCTCATTTTGCGCTTTGCTTTCCCTCAGCTGTTTCTTAAACAGCTCTTTCCTATTAAGCTTCCTTCTTGATTTACCAAAATCTTCTTCCTCAACATCTCTCATTCCTTATATCTTTATTTGTGCAGTTTTTCGGAGGGAAAACCCCATCCATTATCTCTCTCTCTGCGATCAAGACTCAATCAGAGTAGGATTCCATACTCTCTCATGAAGTCAGCTGTCTGTTTAAGCGAATCGATTGCCACCATATAGTTTTTCTTCCAGGGAGGTGGGCGTGGACCACATTGCTCTTCTCAGGTCTGTGTACTGGGGGCAATCCTGTAGAACATGTTTTGTGGTCATATTGTCCAGTGTACAGTGACATAGGCTGGTTGTACCTATTTTGAATTTGGTGAACATGTGATTTCTCATTCTATTGTGGCCAGTGCGTAGGCGAAGTATGATGACTTAATCCCTCCTTGATAGTTGGTGGTACCCGTCACTCTCGTTATGCTTTGGGTGTTCTCGTTTTCATTTTTCATGGAACTGACCTTTGAGGATCGAATTGCCTTCATCATAACTGAACGGATGGTTCTCTTGTGGTAATCTCCCTCCCTCTTTAGCTAATTTGTTGCGCTTTCGTTCCCGTGTATATTACAGTGTGATGGTATCCACTGAATGACTATTCTCTGGAAGTTATTGCATAGTTGGTTCAGGAATGTTCTCAAGTCATCTAGTTCATTGTTCTTGGGGCTTTTTAGAGCTGATAATACTGACAGTGCATCAGTCAGAACCACCAATTTATTGTGCATGTTATTTTTGTGTTGAGTAGCCAGTGTTGCAGCATCTCTGATGGCCTCAGTTTCTGCGTTAAAGTTGTTTGATAATTTTCCAGTAGCTGACTTGGTGATCTCGTCCTGATTATTCAGCGTCAAGAACACACCTCCCCCTCCATTTCTGGTGGCATTTGTAGCAGAGTGTATATCTGGGACCAAGAGTCCTGTGGGTAGGTATCGTGTATGTGTTTTTCTGCTACGTGTTTTCTTTCTGTGTCTGATTGGGTGCCTTTTTTCATGATTCCTGTTATATTTTCCTTAAGTTCTGGCATTTTATGTTTCCCATGAGGAGACATATCAGATGAGCCCAAGGGTTTCGACATTGTTTGGGAAAGTACTGAGTCTCCAGTAGTTAGTTCATTGGCAATTGCAGCGAAGTTGCTCCTCTTTAGTCGTACAATCCCGGAACAAGATATTCTTGGTGCATGGGGTGGCTAAGGAACCTTCTATATTTCTCCGTTTGTTGCAATACTTTAGTGACCCGTTTGTCATCTAAGGGTTGTAAACACGTTACTGTTTCTAGAGTCTTGATAGGTGTAGATTTCATAGCACCAGTGATGATACGGGCAGCTTGGTTCTGTGTTCTGTTAATTTTGCTAAGGTGTGGTTTGGAAGCCATAGCCCAGGCTGTGACTCCATACTCTAGAACTGATCTGATTCTTCCTACGTATAGTCTTTTCAAAATATTGCTGTCTGCCCCTAGTCCGTTCCTGCCAATTTCTTCATAATATTTGTTCGTTTTCTGTTTTTTTTCCTTTCTCTGTCTATCTGATTTTTCCAAGTCATTCTGCGATTCATGGTGAGGCCAAGGTATGTTGGGTTTTGGTCAATAGGGAGTGTATGGTCTTTTATCTTCAAGTTTGCAGAGAGCGTGTTTCTTGATAGGCTGAAAATTGTATATGTAGTTTTTTTTTCGTTGATTGGTAAGAACCAGGTGTTCGTCCATTTTTCAAGTTCACCTAGGGCATCATGCATCCTGGGTCCAGCCACCGACATACTTTCCTCGCGAGCCAATAACGCCAGATCATCTGCGTATATTGCTGAGTGTATTCTGCGTGGAATGTCCATTACGATGTTATTTATGAAAATTAAAATGAATGTTGGGGACAAGACTCCGCCTTGTGGGACACCTTGTTCGATAGAGACCTTCTTACTTAGTTGACCTTGAACTTGTACTCTGGCCGTTCTATCCTGAAGGTATTGAGAGACCCAATTGAATAAACAACCCTATGTCATCGTCATCCCTTTCCTGAAAACGATCATCATCAAAATTGTTTCTCATTTTGAGGTGCCTACTCTCTAGTGAACTTGTACTGTTTTGCACGGGCCGAGAATGATTCAGTTGTTTTACAAATGTATGTTGTTTGCTTTGGTTATGTTAATCTGCTCTATAGCTGCTGTGATTACTTTATTTTTCTCAATGTGTTATAGCAATTGTGGTTACTTTATTATGTTAATGTGTTCTATAAATACATGTGTAACAGTATATAGACTAGGATTGAATAGATCACATAATGGGAGATAGAGATAGCTTGCGTTTGATATCTTTGTAATTACCCAAACGTACATTTTTGGAATGGAAAATTTAGGAGGTAGATAAACTCGGGGGCAGGTTAAAGTTATGAGAGAGATTTCACTCTTAGAGTTCATGTTGGCATTATTTTTTAAATTTCAGAGGCTAAGTATAATGTCAAAAAGAAGTTATGTTTTTCCAAATTTGAGACAGACAAAAGTCATCTAGAGTTGAACTTGGCATTCAACCATTGGGTAAAGGACCACTAGACAACGACTAAACCAATAAATTATGCAACTGAGAAAGAAGTATTTAACTTCATGCATTAGCAGAATTTGCAGGGACACATCGACGAACATCCATAAACATCTAGAACATCAAAAACATCCAAAACACCGAGGGAGAGAAATACCTACAATTAGAAATATCGAGATCGAGAACAAGATCAATAAATATCTAAGTTTGAGAGAGATATAGAATCACCCAGTGAACACCAAGTTAGACCAAACATAATTTAGTTGAGAAGTGTTTCAAGTTAGAAGTAGAAGTTTTTATGCTCCAGAGAACAATAGTAAGTAAATTAAGAGTAACATTGAATAAGTCAAGATATAGGTATAACATAACAAGTGCAAAGCAAGACGAATTGTAATATTTGATAGAACGAAAAATGGAATTAGAAATGTTACAGACAATATGTATTAAAAGATGTCTCAAATAAATACCGGTGTTAACCTCTTGAGCGCATCCAGATCAAGAACATTAATTTTAGAATTTGACTTTATAATTTTAGTTGTAATTCACTATATTCACTTGTACAACCGACGATCAAATAAGCTTGTATAAGCAAAATTTCAAAGTCTGGGATTATTGACTGCATGAATCTGTGTCAAGACATTGTTGTGACTCATCGGTGAAAACTATGAAGATATCTAAACTCTGTATAAGATAATATGAAGTAGCAGTTCCTCGTCTAAAGATATGAATCTTGAGAAAAATAAGTCGATACCACCACAACTGTAATTACTTTGTTTATGTTAATGTGCTTTATTGTATTGTTTCTCTGGTGACAGCATTAATATCAATATTTAATAAAATTACTACTAAGTTTATTACCTTTAATATTAATATTCCACTAACTAAACTCTCTTTTCATTTTGAATCTACGTTCGTTCTTAACTAACTGAAGAAGAAATAAATATTGATTGCTGCCAAAGAAAACTGTAAAAAACGAATATACTAAGTGTTTGTTGTTCCGACTTTTTTAACCGAATGTTCTCTTAGTACCCTCACTTTAGCGGAACTTGAACCTAAAGAAAATGCCGGTGCCATTTATGAACAAAGAAGACTAATTGTTCTTGTCCATGTCAAATAAACCGGTTACTAATCGACATGGCAGTAATCATTCTGTTGGGCAACAAAACAATTTGTACTTTTATGCAGCTTTGCGCCAAATATGTGATATGTAGCGTACCTCTACAACCACCGTTATACGCCATGATGTCCCCGGCTTACCTCTATTTCACATTCCCTTTGGAATTCATTTCATGGCAGTTTCTGTCACGGTTACACGGTGTCTTCTAGGCGCAAGGTCTAAGCTGCTCTAACCTCTGTCCGCTTTTATTTCGTGTATTCCCTTTTCATTTCTCTACTTGATTTTTGTTCCTATCTTGTCTTGGACTAAAAAATTCCTGATTGTCTTTGACACAAATATTTCTGATTGTCTTTGACACAAATATTTCTGATTGTCTTTGACACAAATATTCCTAATTGTTTTTGACACAAATATTCCTAAATGTCTTTGACACAAATATTCCTAAATGTCTTTGACACAAATATTCCTGATTGTCTTTGACACAAATATTCCTGATTGTTTTTCACACAAATATTCCTGATTGTTTTTGACACAAATATTGCTAATCCAGCATCCGGACACATATACAAGCACTGAAAGTGCTCAGTTCTTGTATGCTCTTTTTTTGGAGAGCATGAGCTTGTAATACGATACCATCTGCATATTCTAAATCTTCTAATGGTGAGAAGAACGTCTCAAGAAATGAGTCTCGTTAAGTGAGAAGAGATTTTTAAGCATTCTAAATAATAAGTTGTGATATCATGTAAAAAGAAATTCTAGTAAAACCAGAATTGTCCAAGCTCTTTGTTCAAACTAAAATAGACATTCTGCAAATAGTGGGTGATCACCCTCATGCTTCCATGCCTATATTGAAAGAATGAAAAAAAAAAACAAAGACAGAAGAATCGTTCGTCTGTACTGTTCCTAATCGCCACAATATACTGGATGCGAAAACATTAAAAGTGCCGTATATATATATATATATATATATATATATATAGCGCAACATTATACATAACACAGACTGCGGTTTATGTCCCTGAGGCTGATGAGGTTATGCGCCCCTGAAATCGTGCAACGGAACTAGTTAGCTCGGTTTGGGCTATTGCCGACTTTCAAATTTGATTTGCTGATATGGAAGCCATGAGAGTAATTGGGGTAACAAGAAAACGTTATGTTGTGGGAAGGTGGGGTTAGGGAGAGAGAAAGTAAAAGAGAGGGAGAGAGAGAAAGAGAGAGAGCACAACATATAATAGTGAACACAGAAGGAAGCAGCAGCAGAGGAAGAAGAAGGAAGAGAAGAAGCAGTGGAAAAAGGAGAAGAATGACCAGAAGAAGAAAAGGGAGGAGAAGGAGAGGACGAAGAAGGAAGATGAGAGGATAAAAAGAAGAGGAAAGAGAAGATGATGATGATGATATTGATGATGATGAGGATGATAATAATCATGATGATGATGATAATGATAATGATGATGATGATGTGATGATGATGATGATGATGTGATGATGATGATGATGATGATGATGTGATGATGATGATGGGATGATGATGATGATGATGATGAAAAGGGGAAGGAGGAGGAGAGGAAGATGAGTAGATGATGGTGCAGAAGAAGAAAGGTAGGAAATGGAGGAAGAGAATAAAAAGTGAAAAAAGGACAAGAAGAAGAACAAGAAAAAAGAAGAGAAAAAAGAAAACATGGTTTACAATAAATCTTTAGATCTTTAATCCTCACAGCACTTTGGATTTTCTTGTAAATATTGTATTCATATTATGGCCACAGTTATGTATAGAATGCCACTAGAAGATTAAAAAAGACCAACTGACGTCGGAGTATAAGAACAAATAACTTTTGATGGGCTTCAATAGTGATTTAATGAACACAAATAGAAACTTTGCAGAGTTGTACAATTCAACATGCAATAAGTGTACAGAAACATTGGAAACCTGTAATATGAAATCAAGAGAGATGCTAGTGTTATTAAATTGTTATTATTTATAGTATTATTATATTATTAAATGCTATTATTCAAAAGTAGAAGATGCCTGGAATAATATTACATCTACGGAGTGTTTTCAAAAATATATGCACGTAAATGTGTGTGCTTCATATATGTTTACACTTGTATATGTATATGTGTGCGTATGATGCATTGTTGTATGGTGTAGCGTCTGACAAACTTAGTTCTCTCTTGATTTACCAGTCGTATTTAGCTGTTTCAGTGCACAGTACTTTTGTCTGACATAGCCGTTTGTGAACAGGTGTTCTTGCAGTCTGTTCAAGGTTATGAATTCACATTCACTGTGACCCACTAACTCTTACTGCCTCCTTGACAGCACTGAGAATGTTAGTCTCACCACTCGTGTGGCCTCCTTGACAGCACTGAGAATGTCAGTCCCACCTACTCGTCTGCCTCCTTGACAGCATTGAGAATGTCAGTCTCACCTACTCGTCCGGCCTCCTTGACAGCACTGAGAATGTCAGTTCCACCTACTCGTCCGGCCTCCTTGACAGCACTGAGAATGTCAGTCCCATCTACTCGTCAGGCCTCCTTGACAGCACTGAGAATGTCAGTTCCATCTACTCGTCTGGCCTCCTTGACAGCACTGAGAATGTCAGTCTCACCTACTCGTCCGGCCTCCTTGACAGCACTGAGAATGTCAGTCTCACCTACTCGTCCTGCCTCCTTGACAGCATTGAGAATGTCAGTCTCACCTACTCGTCGGCCTCCTTGACAGCACTGAGAATGTCAGTCTCACCACTCGTGTGGCCTCCTTGACAGCACTGAGAATGTCAGTCCCACCTACTCGTCGGCCTCCTTGACAGCACTGAGAATGTCAGTCTCACCTACTCGTCGGCCTCCTTGACAGCACTGAGAATGTCAGTCCCACCTACTCGTCCGGCCTCCTTGACAGCACTGAGAATGTCAGTCTCACCTACTCGTCCGGCCTCCTTGACAGCACTGAGAATGTCAGTCCCACCTACTCGTCGGCCTCCTTGACAGCACTGAGAATGTCAGTCCCACCTACTCGTCGGCCTCCTTGACAGCACTGAGAATGTCAGTCCCACCTACTCGTCCGGCCTCCTTGACAGCACTGAGAATGTCAGTCTCACCTACTCGTCAGCCTCCTTGACAGCACTGAGAATGTCATTCCCAGATACTCGTCGGCCTCCTTGACAGCACTGAGAATGTCAATCCCAGATACTCGTCGGCCTCCTTGACAGCACTGAGAATGTCAATCCCAGTACTCGTCAGCCTCCTTGACAGCACTGAGAATGTCATTCCCAGTACTCGTCAGCCTCCTTGACAGCACTGAGAATGTCAATCCCAGTACTCGTCGGCCTCCTTGACAGCACTGAGAATGTCAATCCCAGTCTCGTCAGCCTCCTTGACAGCACTGAGAATGTCAGATACTCGTCAGCCTCCTTGACAGCACTGAGAATGTCAATCCCAGATACTCGTCGGCCTCCTTGACAGCACTGAGAATGTCAATCCAGATACTCGTCAGCCTCCTTGACAGCACTGAGAATGTCATTCCCAGATACTCGTCAGCCTCCTTGACAGCACTGAGAATGTCATCCCAGATACTCGTCGGCCTCCTTGACAGCACTGAGAATGTCAATCCCAGATACTCGTCAGCCTCCTTGACAGCACTGAGAATGTCATTCCCAGATACTCGTCGGCCTCCTTGACAGCACTGAGAATGTCATTCCCAGATACTCGTCAGCCTCCTTGACAGCACTGAGAATGTCAATCCCAGATACTCGTCGGCCTCCTTGACAGCACTGAGAATGTCAATCCCATCTATTGCTGGTCTATTCTCGACAATTCCAGCCCTAGCAAGCTTCTCTATATGTTTACTGCCTCCTGCGCTTGAATGTTCTGGTATAAAAATGAAGCGAATTTTTGTCAACCTGGACTTCTTCAGAGACTCTTCTTTACCACTTTTATGTCATCAAGAACAATGTTCTCGATTTGACCCATCCAAGAGTTCACTCACTGGAAACCTTCACCTTTGTGACTCCTGATCTCACTGTGCAATTTATGTTGCATGAGAGCGCTCGATGAATCTTTTTCGTCGTGAACAGTGTGGAAATCAAGATGCTAATACATAACCGTGCTTTATATATATATATACACACACAACACACACACACATACACACAAGAAATGATGAGGACAGTCGGTTCTGTATCATTCCAGTCTTTCTATTTGATTTTGCGAATGACTAAGAGTTAGCATATCCTTATGTTAATAATATCCTGTATAGGCAGTCATAACACTGCAGATATGGTTCGGCCGCTTTGGTGTAGTCAGACAGGAGCACGGGTCAAGTCAACGTTGGCAGCTGTAGCATAGTTCTCTGAATAACCAAAGTGTCAAGACCAACACCAAATGTGAATCTGTGTTCGGATGATTTAGGGCGGACCTACGCTTGAGCTGAATGTATGTATTATGTGGGTGTGTGTGTGTGTACTATACATGCATGCATGTTAGTCTGTAAGGGCGAGGTTGGTGTGTGTGTGTGTCTTACAACCAACGAGCTGCAGGAACCATTATTGTGCGCAATTATTATTCTTGTCTTAAAGTGATTGCTGCTTGCTTGCTTCGCCCAATGACTAAAGGAATACACGTTCTCATCATCTGTTCTTAAAAGGACGTTAAGTGGACGTGTCTGCGTTGTCTTGTGGTTTGCAGTAAAGCTGTAGATTTGCGCCTTTCGGTCCAACACATCCGAAATCAGCATGTTATTTTTTAATACCGTGTTGCCTTTCCTCTTCGATACCTACTCGCTTGGCCAGACTAGACAGGTTAGTCTATTACTTTAGGCACCACAGAGAGGTGGAGTAGGGTCTGAATGGTTCTGGTTCATCGATCCTGTCGTAAGCCATCAGCTGTGGGTCGCTGACAGCTTCCAGTTCTGCCGCTGGGAGCCGACTTTGCCTCCATCTTAAAGTGATTGAGTACCTGTAAGGCTAACCACAGTACAATGAGCAAAGTATGTAAATGTATATATATATATATATATATATATATATATATATACATGTGTGTGTGTAAATAATATATATATGCGTATGTGTGTGAGCGCGTGCGCGCGTTTATGTGTATGTAATATGTATACTACTAATGTACCAGCACAGTTTACATAATCTTCGGTCAATATAAAAAAATACTCTACCAGTGACAGTATATTTGTGAAAGGCCCACGTTTATGGGCGTAAAAGTAAACCAGCGTACGCTTGGCGGCAAACACGTATAGACGTTGAGATATCCGCTCGCAGACAAGATCACAGGCCAATCGATAAGCTACAACTAGGTTCGGGACATTAGCAGCCGATCGAATGACTGTTTGGGAAGAAATAACTCGGTTCTGCTTACTTTTCCAGTCAGTTGTTTTCTTTCTCTCATCTTCTGTCCAAGCAGACACGATCAGGATGAGAAATGTTTTCTGCCGAGATCTCCAGAAATGTCTGATGAAAAGTTGGACAGATTGAGTATGGGTGAGACACTGCTGATTGTCAGGGAGGGCAGTCGACAAACTAGAGAGAGTTCATGGTTTAGGGAAACTAGAATTGGACTTTGGAAAGAGGGAGGGATGGAGAGGTTTAGGAAAACTAAAATTGGAATTTTGGGGAAAGGACGGATGGAAGGAAATGTCATTGGCAAGGGTTTCTCTCAGAGAAAGCTTTCGATATCGAAAAATCGACAGACAATTTATAGGGAATTTTGTCGCTTGAGCTTACTACGCGAATTTATGAATTTGGTGCTATCGATGTGTTCTGGTAATGATATTTACTATCTAGCTACAGCGTGTGAATGAAGGTGTCTGTCGCAGTTCTTTATGTGACATGAAATTGGAATCCTAGCCACATGTATATATCCATTTAGAGACTCAGTTGAATCTAACGTAACAATTGTATAGTTCAATGCAGCTAATGAAATCTTGTAATGGTCCCTGATAGTTATATTTCCTCTTCTGCCACTTCTAGCGCGCGATATTGGTGATTTGGATGTTTAGCGCCGAAGCTGTCGTTCTAACATTTCGAACATTCTTTTTGCTTTTTTTTATGTGTTTAACTGAAACTTGTTTTTTGAATGACAACCGCCCAGAGTAGACGATGATGAAGTAGAAGAGTAACAGAATAAACACTACTAATATCAACAGAACAACAATTAGAAAGATAAACATAATGGCTTGAGCTTTAGACAAAGAGACTCTACTTGGACTCTGAAAATATTGACGTAGAATTGAAGTCACAAGCGAACTCAACCTAACTGCCTCTTAACTACTTTCTTCTTTCTTTCCTCATTTGCCTTTCAGCGTCGACGGGAGATATATTTTGCGGTTTTTTACTCTTCTGTTTTCCTCTGTTATGTTTCCTAGTTTTTCCAACATTCCGTCGATCCATCTTTTTTGTGGTCGGTCTTTGGGTCTGGTGTTCTCGCAGCGTTTATTGAAGACTCGTTGTGTTGTGCTTTGATTTTGCTGCCTTGTCCGTGGCTAAACCATTTGTATCTGTTGTTTCTTTGTATATTCTATGGCGGGGGTTATTCCTAGCTTCTTTTTCTCAGTTCTTTATTTCTGATCTTATCTTGAGTCTTAACGAACAGTGAAAAAAGAAACGGACATTCAACAGCGGACATTTTCCTGGACAGAGAGAAAGCCACAACAACTCCACGTAATGCTCTCGTCGGTAGGGACCGGACTGCGTATTTTCCCGGGCGAGACTTATCTGAAGTTCAGCAATAACAACCTAACCTTAAATCTACAAAGAGAAGCCCTCATGAAGATCGCGGGAGATCAAAGCAAGTCTCATTTGAAATAAAATAAGATTCGAATCCTGGTAACAGAAAATGATTGATGGGTGATAGACAGGTCATCAGGAAATGAGATTATGGCTATATAATTGTTAGGTTGAGCTAAGGCAGTCATAAGTAAATCCTAACGATTGGAAGATTGACCATCGCATTTGTTCCAGAGTGACTAGGGATATGGGCCGGGCTTATTGTGAAACAAATAGACTCGTGCGGAGACATTTTGGATAGCCTTTTTCTAAGGATATTTGAGAGAGATAAAGGTATCAGTTTTAGGTTCAATGTCTCGGTTTAGGACCTGGCCGGTTAAAAAAGAAGACGACATGCAATATTTATTGAACTCATTAAAATGTGGTGTGTTGCTGGACTAGCTGTGCTGTTTGAGGTCAAATTGTTGGAACCTCACACTTTTCATCAAGTCCCAAGTCCATTGCAGAACGTTGCATTCACCACAGCCCGTCTGTATAAAATGAATATTTATCTCTAGCCAGATCTCCCACTTATTCCGTTGCCATGTTCATGGTCTCCTTGATGTTTTGAAACCACCTTCTTCTTGATCTGCCCCTGATGCATGATACACCAAGAAATTATGCCTTCCATTATTGTTGTTCTTTCTAGCCCGCTATGTATTTTGACCATAGTATTTTCATATATTTAAAGTGGTCATAGTATTTTCATGTATTTTAAGTGGTCATAGTATTTTAATTTCCCCCGTAGAAGAGTGTTTATAAGCCAGTTCTTATTTCATGTTTAAATCTTGTTATATGTATGTCTTCATTGCTCTTTTTCATTATTCAAGGCATCTTAAGGATTTCTGTGTAACATTTTGTTTCGAATGAATCGATTTTCGTCCTTGCTGTTTGGGAGAATGTCCATGATTCACAATCGTATGCTGCTACCGAGAAGATACATGTCCTTATAAATTGTCATTGTACTAGTTTGCTGGTATTGTGCCATATGTTCCTCATGGCGTTTAGTTTGTGTTTTGCTATTGCTAATCTTCTTTTGTTACAATTTCAACTTCTTAACTGTTGATGAGGATTAATTTTGAATTACTTTTTTGTTTTCCCAATGGATATTATCTTAGTTTTCTGTTTGGTTAGAGGTGTTGCTCTTCACTGTGTTTTTAACCCATTCAATTGCCTTGTTTAATTATTTTGCACTGTTTGAGAGGAGAACTGTGTCATCAGCATATCTGAGTTCTCGAATTATGTTGCCTTTTTATGAAAGGGTCGAACTTAACAAATCTATCATAGTTTCTGACATTTCTCATGATGTTCACACATTTACGCTAGTCTATCTGCTGAACACTTTTGTTTATCATATTGTGACCTACTAAAGCTGCTCTATAAGTAGAACAGAATCAATGAAAAGCCTTACTGAAATAGCCGAACAGGTTTTATGCTAATTCTTGAGCAAAGGTATATAACAAGTACCACCGAGTATTATCGGAGCCAGTCAGTAACCTCGTCAAGACGCCAGAAAAAGCTGAAGATACAAGATGACGCAAACAAGAAGACGAGGTAATATTGCCGTACTGTCGGAGATAACTCCGTCATATTTTAGCTATGAAGATTTAGCCTACAGATATTAATTCACAAATACGTGCATATTTTCCAGAGGTTCTTGATGTAGAAGGAAGATTAAGCAGAAGTAGCAAGGGGTCATCCAAGATGATGACCAGCAAACCCACGTGATCTCGTAACACAAAACCAAACCAATTAAAAAAAAAAAACACACACACACAATATAGACATGTAAAACCTCATGAGCCCACAAGAAAACAAATAGTTTCTATTATCATTATGGGCAGCAATTGCGGTTGAATACAGCCCGGAACACTTAGAGAATGAACGGATTGTGCCAAGTAGACAAAACCTCAAGTAAATGATATAAAAGTGCAGTATTGCACCGACATTCCCAGAGATATCTGGTAGTAATAGTCTCCCACAATAAGTACTTAAGTGAAGAAGGCGGAATTGCTTGCAACAGACCAGGGCAAATGTAGACGATAAGTGATGTAAACACTTGAAGACATGTAACAGCGGAGGTGTCTTCTGTTGTCCAAATTGTGTTATTTACCTATCTCAAGGTTTGGAGCATAGCTCGACTATAAAGCTTTCCACTAGAAGCCTGATTGACATAACTTCAATTGAAAGCATTTTTTGTCTGAATGTAGCAACGAGTCTTGATGCTTAGAAGTGCAACATGGGGAAGACACTTGAGAACTTCTACCCAACAATTGTATGTTGTACAGAATAGATAACAAATTGCTAACAATGGTTACAATACACTGTAAGTAAAAAGTAAAGGGCGCCATGACGCCAATTGGCATTTAGGGACCATGGTGTTAGTGACCATATTTATTACAGACCTTCGGCACATGATTTTTGGGGTAATGTGGTCGGTATTACGCTCGTGCCGCTTCGTAAAGGCTGAGTGAACCCGAAAGCCGTCGTTAGGGATCGAACCCTACCTCTTGTCCTTTGTAGTCCAGTTCACTAACCACTGAGCTATCGCGGCTCCCTATATGTATCTATATAAATAGATGTAAATATTATACATGATCTGTCTGTTCACATTTCTCGTTATTTGATACACAAATCAATTTAAATATTGTAAACTGTACCTCAAACACACATCAATGCTGTGCAATCATCTATTCTATCAAACCAAGATAAGGCTTTTTAAAATGTTACCTTATTTGCATAATTTTGTGATTCTTTTTAAATGTTGCACTTTGTTATAATTAGATTCTTCTTCTTCTTTCCTTCCTCATCTGTCTTTCAGCGTCGAGGGGAGATATAATTTGCAGTCTTTTGCTTTTCTGTTCTCCTCTGCTGCTGTTATGTTTCCTAGTGCTTCTAATATTCCATCCATCCATCGTTTTCGTGGTCGACCATTGGGTCTGGTATTTTCACAACGTTTATTGAAGGCTCGTTGTGTTGTGTTGTGTTGTGATTTTTCTGCCTTGTCACATGGCCAAACCATTTCATCTGTTGTTTCTTTTTATATTCTATGGCGGGATCTATTCCTAGCTGTTTTCTCAACTCTTCATTTCTGATCTTATCTCAACTGTTTCCAGCCATTAGTCTAACACATTTCATCTCGGCAGGAGTTATTTTTCTTATTGTTTTTGCATCTAGGGTCCAGGACTGGCATTTGTAGCACAACGTTGGGATGAAGATTGTATTGTACAGTGCTCGTTTTGCCTCCAGAGTTATTTCCTTGTTGGACAATAGTGGTGGTAACTGTCTTATGATTTGACAAGTTTTGTTGCATCTTGATTCTATCTCTGCTGCTTGAGAAATATCTTTTGTCACTAAACCTCCTAGGTATTTGAATTCCTCTACTTGTTTTAGTTGCCTGGCTTCTATAGTTATGTTGATGTTCTGTTTATTTTTGGTGACATTCATGACTTCTGTTTTGTTGATGTTGATTTTCATGTTATATTTTGTGTTTGTGGTTTTGAGTCTATTTAAGTGTTCTTGTAGGTCTTCTATTGTTTCATGTATTAGTGCCTGATCGTCTGCAAATAAAAGCTCGTTGATCTCCAATGTCTCTAATGGGTTGGCTAACTTGCATATATAGTCCATGTATGTAATAAACAGTGTCAGTTCGGGTAATTTTACCTGCTACTCTATGTACAGTACAACATGTGGCTTCCCTGCTGCTTTGCAGGTATGCTCGGGAGACTAAAAGGCTAAGGGAGGGTACCCCGAAGAAAACAAGCCCATTGCCTTGTGGGTGAGACCTTTAGTCAAAGGCTAGCGGAGCCAACCGTAAACAAACTAACGGAAGGCAACAGCAAACTACCGTAATTTATTTGTACAATCATGAATCGCAACAAATGAGTTACATGAAATGTTAGACATTATAGTGATAGAAAGCAAAAATAGATGACTCAGCCTTAATAGCAAAAAGACAGAAGTAATAGTAACAACAACAAAAAAGACATCACCTCAGTGCAGAAAAAAAAAAAACAAGTGGAAGAATATTAAAACATGTAAATGAATTTTAAAAATTGGTAACTTTGATAACCTCAGACGGAAGTTGTATAACAGAGGTGAGATGCAGAATGGGTCAGGCAAAAGCAGCTTTCTAAAAAATGAGGAAGGTACTATGCAATCCATTTTTGACATTAGAAACAAGAAAAAGAGTTGTTAAATGTTATGTAGAGCCAGTCTTAACAAATGGATGTGAATCATGGACAATAGGAAAATAGATAAGAAAATCACTGGAGTCTGTAGAAATGTGGGTTTAAATAAGAATGTTGTGAATACCATGGACAGCTAAGGAGAGAAATGACAACGTTCTGAAAGAGGCCAAAGCAAGAAGAGAGATAATCTCCAATATTAGGAAGAAACTATCATCATTTTTTGGCCATGTAATGAGAAGAGAACAACTGGAATATATTTTAGCAACTGGAAAAATTGAGGGACGAAGAGATAGAGGGAAGCAAAGAGAAAAGATACCAGACAGCTTAAGAGAATGGCTTGGCAGAAGGTCAACAACAGAAATGATAAATAACTGTCGTGATCGAAAGTTGTGGAGAGACATGATCACCTACGTCAGCAGGCTTGGTACTTGATTATGATGATGATGATGATGATGATTATGTAATAAACAGTACGTGGATAATACGCACCACTGTCTTACACCTGATCTAACTTTGAAGTGGTCTGTGTAGCCTGCTGTTGTTCTGACCCTGCACCTGCTGTTGGTGTAGAGGCTTTTAATTAGGTTGGTTAGATGTTGCCATGCTCCGTATGTTGTTAGTATCTCCCACAGTTGTTCTCTGTTTACTCTGTCGAATGCCTTTTCCTGGTCAATGAAAGCTATGTATAAATTTTGATTTTGTTCTGTCGTTTTTCTGTAAGCTGTTTTAATGTGAATAGTGCGTCAATACATCCTCTATTTTTTCGGAACCCTATTTGAGAATCGTTTAACTGTAGTTCTATTATTGGTCTCAGACTTTTTTCAAAGATTTTGGCGTATAGCTTTCCTACATGACTGAGCAGAGATATACCTCTATATTGATTGCAGTCTCTTTTGCTACCTTTCTTTTTCCATATTGGTACGATGATTGCCTTCTGCCAATCTTCGGGGGCTTTTTGTTAGTGCCATGCTGGATTAAATATTCTGTGCAGCCATATCACTCCTGTTTCTCCTGCTGCTGCTATTATTTCTATTGCTGTGGTATCTATCCCCGGTGCTTTAGTTCTTGGTGCATATTTTATTACTTCTTCGATTTCCTCTTTCATGATGTTGGGTTAAGTATTTGTGAGTTCTAGCGTGGTTTTTGTTGTCTTGTTGGCAGTTGTCTTGTTTAGCATGTCTTCAAAATATTCTTTACATCTCTGTTGCATATGTTGGTTATTCGATATTGGCTGTCCGTTTTTGTCATGTATGAGCTCAGTAGGATCATTGTTTTCTTTTCTTGCTCTTGTGGCTTTTACTGCCTTGTAGAAATCTCCTGTGTCTGTTTTGAAGTCCCTGCTCATGTTTTGTCCGAATTCTGTCCAAATCTTTTGTTTAGATTCTTTGATCAAAATTGTGACTCTTTTTCTAACTTAGGTATATTTTTCATATTTTTCTTGGTTCTTATTCTCCCTCCAATTCTTAAACAGTTTCTTCTTTTCTTTAATTGCTTCTCTGATTGTTTCGTTCCATCGCGGGGTGCTTTTTTTCCTTCTTTTGTCCTTAGCTTCGTTCCACAAACTGTTTTACAGATGTTGGTTACTGTTTCCTTAAACTGTTTCCACTCTTCTTCTACTGTGCATACTTCGTTAGGGAGTTTCTTGAATTTCTCTGTTAATTTTTCTTCTAGGGTTTTCCTTGTTTCTTGATCTTTTAATTGTTTTATTTTTATTGTCTGTTCTTTTCGCTTCTTTTGTTTGTTTTGGTATGTTCTCTTTATTTTTGGCTGTTTTAGTGTGATCATAACCATCTTGTGGTCCATGTCATCTGTAATATTAGGGATTACTCTACTGTCGGTTACTCTTTTCTTGTTCTGTTGTCTTGTTAGTATAAAATCTATCTGGCTTCTGCATGTTGTGTCATTCCATTTGTACCAGGTGTATACTTGCGACTCTCTGTGTTTGAAGAATGTGTTGGTGATAAATAAATTGTTTTGATTGCATAGATCCAGCAGTCTGCTTCCATTTTCGTTTATTTCAGCCGTTTTATCGCCAAAGGGTCCTAAGATATCTCTGTTCTCACTGTTGCGTTTCCAAAGTCTTCCATTAAAATCTCCCATCACTAACATGTCGTCGCTTTCGTCAATCTTGTTAATGATTTTATTCAATATGTCATATAATTCTTCTCTATCTTTTTAATTATTGTTGTATGGTGCATAGATTTGTATGTAAGTTTTTTTCGATTGTCTTCTAGTAGTCTGCTTGTTATTATTCTTTCTGAGTTGTATTTTATTTCTAGAATGTTCTTTGCGTGTTCTGGCTCGATAATAAAGCCTACTCCGTGTGTTGCTCTTTCTGTGTTGTCGACTCCTGAAAATATTATCGTGTAGTTCATGTGTGATATAACACTATAAATGTAAAGCTGTTTACATTGAAAAAGTACTTATCTGATCTTATCCTCATCCTTGAATATAAAACTTTACACAACTTTTAAAAAAAATTATAATCCGTTGAAAACCGTTGGGACATAATTAGATTAGTGTAACTAAATGTGGTTATCATCAAGTAACCCAACAACTATCAAGAACAACGTATGCAACTGCTTGAATCAGTAACCGAAAAAAAAAAAATAAATAAAAGTTTACAAGATGAATAATCGTGAAAATGTCAGTTTATCCCGTCCACTGATCGCTTGTCTCCCCTGAAAACGAATAATGTGGTACAGCTACGTAACCATGTGAACTGTCTTCCTTAATATTTGTTTACATCCTGTGGAGTTAATGTTTTTTATTGATCGTCATATTAATCCATTAGTCCATCTATCTAGCTTTCTATTTCTCCAATATAACCGTCAGTCCGTCAGTCTTTTCGTCACTTGTTATGTTCATTTACCTTTTAACCCGTCTGTCTGGTATTGTTTATCCGTTCATACCTGCTTCCATTCCTTCATTTATTTAGCCACCCATCATTCCATTTAGATTCTTGTCTACCTAAACATTGAACTACCTGTGGGGCTCCCTGAATGTAATTCCCCTTTTTATCAACCCATTAAGTACCAAGTTTCCGCTCAATCAAATTGTAGATGATTGAAGTACGCAAGAATTTAAAACAATTCTATATTTTGACACCATTCATGTCAAGATGCCCAAGAATGTCATACGCATTCATAGATCAATTCATATTTCTTTTTTTTTATTGCGATTGCGAAATTGTTAGCGCGCTTGTCCTTCGACAATGTGTGTCATGGTTCACTTTCCAAGTGTGACAAATTTATTTCTGCTCGGTCAGACTTGATCTGGAAAAGTTGAGCGGCCTGGTGTAATACTGACCACAAATGTACCTATTGATGGTATTTTTAAAACACGTATGGGCACAAGTACGAAATCTCCTATGCACCACAATGAGTAACCGGTTTTTTTTTACTTGACGTATCTCATCACACCTTGCGGCTCTCTTTCGTTGACTTGTGTAATTGCTTCAGCAAATGTAAATATGCTTTGGTCTCTCGTGTTCACAGGGAACATTTTCTTAACATACTCTCAATGATTGATATGCACTAGCTGTCATTACGTTTTTTTTTATTTTTTAATTAATAGATTTGGCCTAGATAAAAAAGAAATAAAAACAAGAGCGTTGGTGGGGAAGTGATTAGAGCATTGCTTGATGACCACGTGGTGTGCATTCAACCTCAGTCTAATACTTTTCTATGCTTCAACTGGACAAATATAATGACTACCTGGCCCGCTGAGTTAGGGTTACGATTAGTAGCGAGGACAACTCCCATATAGTTTAGTACTTCACTTAACTTCACTTTCCTGTCACATTTTATTTTGCAATTTTACCTCCACATTTTAATTTACAGAAAGCAGCTTCAGTAACGTTTTTTCCCCCTCAAAACTTGTAAAATTACAATTGTAAAATTGTAATTGGTTTTGATTAACCTCATTATAGATTGACCAAACATTTCTATGGCAACTAAACAACAAATGATAAATAACATTTTCATACCAACGTTGTGCTATGAAAGTCAAACATGGACACTTTCTAAATCACAATTAAGAAAGATCAATACATGTGAGATGAGATGCTTGAGGAAAGTAGCAAAAAACACAAGAAGAGATAGAATACCAAATGAAACCATAAGAAAAATAGTAGTAACAAAACCCTGCCAAGAATAGATAGAACAACAACAACTTAAATGGTTTGGCCACCTGGTCAGAATGAACCCGCACCAATCACCATCGAGGGCATTCTTCTCGAAAATGCATTGAAAAAGACCAAGAGGAAGACCCAGAAGAAGATGGATAGATGCAGTGACAGAGACATGTAACAACATAGGAAAATCACTAATTATCACAGTTCGAGCAGCTCAAGAACGACAAACAATATATACCACGACACCTTTTAGGTATCAGTGAACAGAGAAAAGAAGGAGAAAGAAGAAGATAATTTGGTAGAAACATAAAATCTTAATCTACTCTCATTGATGCCTACTATATCTACTCTCATTGATGCCTACTATATCTACTCTCATTGATGCCTACTATATCTACTGTCATTGATGCCTACTATATCTACTCTCATTGATGCCTACTATATCTACTCTCATTGATGCCTACTATATCTTCTCTCATTGATGCCTACTATATCTACTCTCATTGATGCCTACTATATCTACTCTCATTGATGCCTACTATATCTACTGTCATTGATGCCTACTATATCTGCTCTCATTGATGCCTACTATATCTACTCTCATTGATGCCTACTATATCTACTCTCATTGATGCCTACTATATCTACTCTCATTGATGCCTACTATATCTGCTCTCATTGATGCCTACTATATCTACTCTCATTGATGCCTACTATATCTACTCTCATTGATGCCTACTATATCTACTCTCATTGATGCCTACTATATCTACTCTCATTGATGCCTACTATATCTACTCTCATTGATGCCTACTATATCTACTCTCATTGATGCCTACTATATCTACTCTCATTGATGCCTACTATATCTACTCTCATTGATGCCTACTATATCTACTCTCATTGATGCCTACTATATCTACTCTCATTGATGCCTACTATATCTACTCTCATATTGTTGATGCCTACTATATCTGCTTTCATTGATGCCTACTATATCTACTCTCATTGATGCCTACTATATCTACTCTCATATTGTTGATGCCTACTATATCTGCTCTCATTGATGCCTACTATATCTGCTCTCATATTGTTGATGCCTACTATATCTGCTCTCATATTGTTGATGCCTACTATATCTGCTCTCATATTGTTGATGCCTACTATATCTGCTCTCATATTGTTGATGCCTACTATATCTGCTCTCATATTATTGATGCCTACTATATCTGCTCTCATATTGTTGATGCCTACTATATCTGATCTCATATTATTGATGTTTACTATATCTACTCTCATATTATTGATGTTTACTATATCTACTCTCATACTATTTATGCCTACTATATCTCCTCTCATATTATTGATACCTACTATATCTACTCTCATATTATTTATGCCTACTATATCTCCTCTCATATTATTGATACCTACTATATCTACTCTCATATTATTTATGCCTGCTATATATACTCTCACAGTATTGATACCTACTATATCTACTCTCATATTATTTATTCCTACTATGTCTACTCTCACAGTATTGATACCTACTATATCTACTCTCATATTATTTATGCCTACTATTTCTACTCTCACAGTATTGATGCCTACTATGTCTACTCTCACAGTATTGATACCTACTATATCTACTCTCACAGTATTGATACCTACTATATCTACTCTCATATTATTTATGCCTGCTATATCTACTCTCACAGTATTGATACCTACTATATCTACTCTCATATTATTCATGCCTACTATTTCTACTCTCACAGTATTGATACCTACTATATCTACGCTCATATTATTTATGCCTACTATTTCTACTCTCACAGTATTGATACCTACTATATCTACGCTCATATTATTTATGCCTACTATTTCTACTCTCACAGTATTGATGCCTACTATGTCTACTCTCATATTATTTATGCCTACTATTTCTACTCTCACAGTATTGGTGCCTAATATGTCAACTCTCATAACAAAACACAACACAACGAGCCTTCAACAAACGTTGTGAGAACACCAAACCCAAGGGTCGACGACGAAAAAGATGGGTCGATGGAATATTAGAAGCACTAGGAAACAGAACAGCAGAAGAGGCGAACATAAGAGCAAAAGACCGCAAATTATATCTCCCCTCGACGCTGAAAGACAGATGAGGAAGGAAAGAAGTAGAAGAATATATCTACTCTCATAGCATTGATGCCTACTTTATCTACTCGCAACTCTCAAATTATATCATCATCATCATCGAGTGCCTTCTCCGCAACGAAGGTTGGCTACCATGGATCGCCATTCCACTCTGTTTCTTGCTTTGATGGTGCAGGCTGTCATAGATTGACTTGTCCATCTTTTGATGTTACTCGTCCATTGTTAGTCTTGGTCTGCCTCTGTCTCTTTTACCTTGTATTTTTCCTTCCAAAATTACTTTCAGTAGGCTGGTGTGTCTTTTAACATGCCCCAACAATTTCATTTGTCTTGTCTTAATTGTATTTAGTAGTTCTCTTTTTATTTTCAGTTGTTTTAAAACTTTATCGTTTGTTATCTTTTGTTTCCATCCAATTCTACCTATTCTTCTATAAATCCACATTTCAAAGGCTTCAATTTTCTGTTCTGTTTTCTTGTCTAATGTCCATGTTTCTGCACCATACAGGAATATTGAGAAGATGTAACATTATGCCATTCTTAGTTTCAGCCCTGTTGATATTTGTTTTGTTGTTAGTATATTTTTTATGGCATTAAAATTACTTTTTGCCATACCTATTCTTTTGTATATTTCAATTTTGCATTTTCCATCATTGGTTATAGTATGTCCAAGGTAGTTGTAGCTCTGGACTGTCTCTAGATGTATTCCATCAACTGTGATATTTAATTGTATGTCTTGATAATTTTCTTTGTTTATGATCATAGTTTTAGTCTTTTTGATATTCATTTCTAGTCCATGTTTGTTGCTTGTTATGTTTATCACATTAAGCAATTGTTGTAGATCTTTAGGATTTTCTGCTAGTAGAACAGCATCATCAGCATATCTCAGGTTATTGATTGCCTTTCCATTAATGTTTAGGCCTGGTATCTCTGAGATGTTTTTAAAGATTTGCTCAGTGTATAGATTGAACAAGCTTGGTGATAGGATGCTTGGTGAAAGGCAAATTATATATACCTTTTTATATTCTTGATGCTTATTACATCTACTCTCAGATTTATTGATGTTTGCTATAGTTGCACATTTGTTTTAAATGCCTGCAGTAATGATGTCGGAATCACGACACTGTTGTTATCAAGATTAATGTTTCCACATTTGGAAGCTGAATTAATATTTATATTATTAGACCCAAGCATGAAAAACTCAAATATACTTTCACTACTAAAGCTTGTTAGAGTCTTTTTTTTCACTGCACTAATGAACTCTAAAATAGTTTTAAGTAAAAATGCTTGCTCTTGACATTTTGTGATTGACAGAGGTATGAAGGATGGGAGTTAGAAGCAGTAATTCGGGAAAACAAGAGTTTATTTACTCAGGAGGGAATAATAGCGAAAGTTGGTATGATTCTAGAGAGAGAAAAAACAAGAGTTTATTTACTCAGGAGGGAATAATAGCGAAAGTTGGTATGATTCTAGAGAGAGAAAAAGGAAGATCTCGGGGTTTTAGAGAATATCAGGCAAAGAGTCCTGATGTTTAAGCTAAAAGGAGACCAAGTGGGTAAAAATGTAGTGCAGGTGCATAGATCAACTGTGAATAGATCCGAGGACGATATTAGCGGGTTTGATAAAACCATCGGTTTGTTTTGTAGCATCTAAAACACGTTCAATATGTCGGGAGGTAGGGCCAGTCGGTTGCTTTAATATTAGATCTAGTTTAGCTGTGCATATTCTTGTTGTTGTGATAAGTTGTATATTAAACCCGTTTATTTGTGTGGGCATTTCTGTGTAGACGAGACACTCAAGGAATTTTTTGTCTTTGTTCAATTAATGGCCACTCCTCGACACTGCGTCCAGGAGTTAACTGAACAATAAGACGCATGCAGAAAAGCGAATAAAGACATGTATCTATGTTCCATTGACTACAGAAAGGCATTCGACAAAGTGAAGCACATGGAAATAAAACAAATGTTAAGATACGAACGTTTGTTAAGAAAGATCTAAGTTTTGTCAAGAAGGTGAACTGGTAACAATGAGCGGCAGTCAAGTTAAGTAACCGACTGAGAGAATACCGGAATAGAAAAATGAGCGTAGAACAGGGATGCGTACTATCGCTTGATCTATTTTTGTTGTGCAGCGAAAACATCATTTGGCACACAGAACACAGACCTGGCGTAACAGCAAAGAGACTGGATTACATGAGCTTGAGATATGCACATGGTACGGTACTGGTGTCCAAGAACTAAAAAAACATCTTCATTCATTAATAGAGACAGTTATTGAAGAGAGTGAGAAAAAGGTTTAAATGAAACCAGAAATAAAGGTGGTCTAGAAAGATAAGATTGCACCAAAATGCAGTTTGCAAAACATAAACATCTCAGACAGGTAGATTGTTTTAAATATCTGGATATAGAAACATCCGATAGAAGATGTCTCACTGAGGTAGAAAGTGAGAACCGCACAGACTATGAATATTTCTTTTGTTTTTTAACATATAAAATGAGAAATACATTGTTCAACAAGTCATTATTATCAAAAGTTAGAAGGAAAGTTTAACAGTGGTGCGTCAAACCAGTGCTGTTTTATGGTATCAAATCATAGACAGTTAACACAGAAATAGAACACAAGAAAGAATCAGTTGATGTGTGGTTTTCTGGAAGGATACTTAAGAAACAGTGGACAGCCAAAAATTGCTATGAAGAGGTACTAAATGAGGCAAATGAAGAGGGGAAGATTATCAAGCAAAATAGGAAAGGGCAGTTCAGATTTGTCAAGCAAGTGTAGAGAAAGAACGGATTAGGATGCTTAATAAGAATATACAAATAAAAACTAGAAAATTGGAGAGATAGAGATCGACAAAGGGAAAAAATGCTGGATGGTTTGACGACGTGGCACGGGAAAAGATCTACTGTGTAACTGCTAGATAGCAGATCGAGGACTATAGAAGGAAGTGATGTCTCCTGGCATGGGCCAATATTTGCTCGCTTGTGTATTTCCAAAAGTTTGACGATCAAAGTGAAGATTCGTCGGTTCGTCACACATTTACACAAATTCACACAAGTATTATTCACCTCCATACCCCGCACATCTTAGCTATACATATGAACGTCGTCTATGAGAAATGTTTTCTCTGATGAAAAGAGACTTCGTGCGTGAGTCCGCTCTTGTAAACAGTTTCAGAATATAGTCACCGGTATCTGTAATTTTTCATTTTCAAATCAAATGAACAAAAATCCAAATATCTAGAGTGTAACATTTGCTTATTTAAGTATATCGAGTTGTAGCACGCTGTTGCTAATTCTAATGAATTCTAATTTATGAATGAATGTTTTACATCAAATGTGCTCTAACCCATATTGATAGAATAAGTTGAAAACTTCTGTTCGTTGTGTGTGTGTTGGGGTTGGGGTGAGGGGTGGGGGGGGGAGGGCAGGAACTTCTGTATTTTGAATTATTTATGATGGGAAAAAGTAAAATTAATCATCTTCAGAGTGTTTATCGACTCTTTAACAAGTTGCTTCTCCTGTCTGATTTTAGTATACCAGTTGAGCAGCTAGACAGCTTTTGTATACATGCGCTGTTGTTAAACTGTTAGTGAATAGATGATAGAAGCTCAGGTCTAATTCCGCGACTGTTTTCTATATCTACTCAATCTTAAATTGCCTCCGGAGATTTATTTATTTTTTTTACTGGAAAAAGGAGACCTGGTATTGATCACATGGCACAAAATTGTGTCAATGGTAAAAAAAATGGTAATTAGCACCATACCCCATATAAGCTACACTACTTGAACAGAGTCCATTTTTTCTGGTCCCTCTTTAGTATATATATATATATATATATATATATATATATAACCCCAGGAATTAGCCACATCCAACTATAGATGCTACCTTTTCACCAAGGCATAGTCTAAAAATAGCACAAATATGTGGACGAAGCTAATATTGTGTACGTTACTATTTCCGAAAATAACAATTTCCGATATCAACGTTTGCTAAAGGGCAGTAGATAATCTCCTGAAGGCTGAGAGGGAGAGACGAGTTGCTCAGTTGAGCGATCTAGTTGTGCAGCATCTTGAACACTTGATTCTTGAAATATGTCAGGAATTAGAGCCGAGTGCTGTAACATTAGATCTAGTTTAGTTGTGCACATTCATTTTGTTGTGACAAGTTGTATACTATATTTATTCATTTGTGTGGAGTATTTTATATTAGCGAGACAATCGGGAACGCTTTTTCGTCGTTCATGTAATAGTTGGCGTGCTTTTTTTTTCGAAGGGCGTAAAGTGAGCGTAATTTGCGGCGTGTCGTGCTATAGAGAAAACTGCGATACTATCATCATTCGGCCCAACACAGCTGATTTCAAAATGCCAATTTTTGAGCATTGGATTCGTCTTCTCTCTTAGATCCGTAGTCTCTCTGTTTTCTTAACATTTTGACAAACAGACTAATTTGTCTGTTTCCAGACTCTGCACGAGGAGGTGATCTGCTTCTTGATCAGTTTTGTTTCGCTGATCCTGGCGTTAATGGTCAGCTATGTGTCGCTGAGAAATGTCCTACTTTCTGTAGGAGTTAGTTACAAGAGTAGGAACCATGTACAAGTGTAGGAACCAGTAAAAGAGTAGTAACCAGGTGTAAGAGAAGGAACCAGTTACAAGAGTAGGAACCATGTACAAGTGTAGGAACCAGTAAAAGAGTAGTAACCAGGTGTAAGAGTAGGAACCAGTTGCAAGAGTAGGAACCATGTACAAGTGTAGGAACCAGTAAAAGAGTAGTAACCAGGTGTAAGAGTAGGAACCAGTTACAAGAGTAGGAACCATGTACAAGTGTAGGAACCAGTAAAAGAGTAGTAACCAGGTGTAAGAGTAGGAACCAGTTGCAAGAGTAGGAACCAGACACATTTGTAGGAACCAGGTACACGAGTAAGAACCGAGTACAAGAGTAGAACCTGGATACAAGAGTAGGAACCAGGAACTATAATAGGAACCAGGTACAATAGTAGGAACCAAGTACAATAGTAGGAACGGGGTACAAGAGAAAGAGCCAGGTATAAGAGTAAAAACCAGGTACAATAATAGGAGCCAGGTACAAGAGTAGTAGCCTGGTACTATCAAAACAGAGGTCATCATCATCATGTAACATACCGCCTGGCGTAGGCGATCATGTCTTTCCACAATCTTCTATCTACAGTGTATCGTATCAGTTCCGTTGTTGACTGCTTTCCATGCCATGACACCAAACTATCCAGTATTTTCTCTCTTTGTCGTCCGCGATCTCTCTTTCCTCTTATTTTGCCAGTTGTAACCAAGTATTCCAACTTTCCTCTTCTCATTATGTGCCCGAAAAATGTTGATTGCTTCTTTCTGATGTTTTTTAGGAGCTGCCTTTTTGTATTGGCCTCTTTGAGAACTTCCTCATTGGTCTTTTTAGCTGTCCAGAGAACTTTCAACATTCTTCTGAGAAATCCCATCTCTGTGGCCTTTAATCGTCTTTTCATTTGTTTGTCTACTGTCCATGATTCGCTTCCATAGGTCAGAATTGGTTCTATATAGCACCGATGAACTCTCTTTCTCATTTATATTGACATAGATTTGTTGCATAAGATATTTTTCATATTCTGAAATGCTATTTTGGCCTGAGCTATTATACTTTTTATTTCCGTGGTGCATCTTCCATCCGATGTTATTATTGTGCCCAAGTATTTGACGCGTTGCACTTGTTTCAAATTTTTCATGTTTATTTTTATGCTGCATGATGGTGGTGATTGTTTCTTCGATATGACCATTACTTCTGTTTTCTTACTATTCAGACTGAGACCTTTCTTGATGCTTTCTTTTACCATTATGTCTGTCATTTCTTGTAGTTCATTCTCTGTCTCTGCTATTAAGACTGTGTCATCCGCATATCATAAATTACTTATGTTGTGACCGCTGACTTCAATTCCTTTTTTGTCTACTATTAATCTCATAATATGTTCGCTGTAAAGTGAAAACAAATCCGGCGACAGAACACAGCCTTGTCTGACTCCTTGTTTAAACCAGAGGTACAGAATCAGACAAAGGAAAGTCTTTAAAAGGGAGCAAGTAGTTCGTGTACGGATCTTGCTACAACATTCACTGTCAAGTTTCTGCTAATACTCTGTAATAAAAGAACTCAATTTGATTATCTAATAGAGAAAAAACAAATTTGCAGAACCCAATATTATAATAAGAATAAATAGCTCATAAAACATATTGAAAATAAACACCCGCGTCTCTGGGAAATAAGTAGGCTTTACAAGAACATATTTTCTGCATATTTGTCATGGCGTATAAATAATAAACACAAGCGGGTATGGATTAGCATTTGAAAAATTACACAGACGACAATAGAAAAGCGAATATACCAGGCCGCCTGCGACCGAGATTAGAAGACGAAACTATTGATATTGACATGTCACCAGACAATAACGCTATGTTTGGCAAACCGCTACCAGACCTCTTTATGTTCGTCTGCACTTTATGTTAAATTGAGGTTTCAAGCTATTTGGATTTCTTGTTGGTTCCAAAAGGTCCAGATTTATCAATAAGTTCAACAAACTGTAGCTTAGAAACAAATAAAAAAATCTCCAGAATTTGTTTTCGGGCTACACTTTTTTCATATATAATTTCACGTTTTGTGGCACCTTCTGGTGTTAAGTTTCATTTTTCTTAGGACCTCACCAAGTCTAAATCCAGGACTGTTGCTATCTTTCGATTTTTTTGTTGTTGCTATATTCGACTATTTTCAACAGCAGTCTTTGAAGTCGAAGTAAAACCGTTCAAATCTTTTTTTAAATTAAAGACTGTTCCAGTTGAATGATATCGTATATATCGTATATCGTAAAAATGATATCGTATACATAATTCACTTGTGTTCGATCTCGAGATCCTTTCACATTTGTCATGCTCTTTTGTATATTGGATATTCCTTTAGATATTGAGATTTCGTTAACGTGTGTCTCTCTAAGAACTGAAAAGCTCTATTTTATTTCATTCACTGCAGACAATTGACTTGTTATTTTATTGCTGTTCTCCTTTATCCGATTTATATTTTGCAAAGAACTTCACAAGTTAAGAGTGCGAACTTTGGAATTACAACATAACTGAAACTTCGCCACTTGTGAAAAATAAGTGTACTTTTTCCATACCTCATAACACGATATTTCAGACCACCCTCGATAGCAGGCTCGCGTGTTACACTGAGGTTATTTCTATGTTCGTAAAAAAAATGGATGCTGTGAAGCGAGAAAGATATATTTTTATTTATAAGCTATACACATACTGTGTATTCAACGCTCTATTATTAACATCAGGGTCTGTTCACAGAGCTACTGATTTGTAAGTGCGTTTTTATATTTACTATGTGGAATCATCATAGAGATGCCAGGCCTACAAATTAATGGAAAGATAATCAATAACCTAAGATATGCTGACGATACTGTACTACTAGCAGAAAATCCTAAAGACCTACAAGAATTACTTAATGAAATAAACACGACAAGCAAAAAATATGGACTAGATATGAATATAAAAAAGACTAAAACTATGATCATAAACAAAGAAAATACTCAAAACCCACAAGTGGATATCAAAATTGAAGGAATAGACCTTGAGACAGTTCAGAACTATAACTACCTTGGATATACTATAACCAGTGATGGAAAATGTACAACTGAAATAAACAAAAGAATAGGAATGGCAAAAAGTAATTTTAATGTCATGAAGGACATACTAACATCAAAACAAATAACACCAGAGCTAAAACTAAGAATAGCAAAATGTTACATCTTCTCAATATTCCTATATGGTGCTGAAACATGGACATTAGACAAGAAAACAGAACAGAGAATTGAAGCCTTTGAAATGTGGATATATAGAAGAATAGGTAGAATTGGATGGAAGGAAAAGAAAACAAATGACGAAGTCTTAAAACAACTAAAATGAAAAGAGAACTTGTGAACACAATTAGAACAAGACAAATGCGATTCTTAGGCCATGTTAAAAGACACAACAGCCTACTGAAAGTGATCCTGGAAGGGAAAATACAAGGTAAAAGAGGCAGAGGCAGACCAAGATTAACATGGACGAGTAACATCAAAAGATGGACAAATCAACCGATGACAACCTGCACCATCAAAGCAAGAGATAGAGCAAAATGGCGCTCCATGGTAGCCAACCTTCGTTGCGGAGACGGCACTCAATGATGATGATGATGTGGAATCATGTCTAACCAATCATTTGTGGAACACTCAAGGGACTAGAGAATTTAAACTAATACGTCAGTGCACCATCATGATACCTTTTGTCCAAACATGATGCATAGCATTGAAACATTGATCCCCGTCTGAGACGTTGTATTGCTAGTTCTGTCAAGTCTTGTGTATTTCTGAAACCTCTCATTGATCTTTCTTGTGGGTTTCACGTTGAGTTTTGTTCTTGTTTGTTCTCTACACCGCTGACAAATAAAACAAGGTAGATCATCAATTACAGAAACAAAAATCGCTTTCTCACAACAATCTCTTTCGTCATTTTTTACTTTTCTTACGTTGAATCGATGAAGCAATCATCAGTCTGCATGAATGGTGCCGTTCTCTAAACTATGAAATGTAAGCAACAATCAACAGTCTGCATAGATGATGGCGATGGTCTTCATGCATGGTAGCATCCAGTAAATCACTTGATGTAAGCAAAAATCAACAGTCTGCATGAATGGTGACGTCCAGTAAATTACCTGATGTAAGCAATAATCAACAGTCTGCAGGGATGGTGATGTTCTGTAAATCACGTGATGTAAGCAATAATTAACAGTCTGCAGGGATGGTGACGTCCTGTAAATCACGTGATGTAAGCAATAATTAACAGTCTGCAGGGATGCTGACATCCTGTAAATCACTTGATGTAAGCAACAATCAACAGTTTGCATAAATGGTGACGTCCAGTAAATCACGTGATGTAAGCAATAATCAACAGTCTGCAGGGCTGGTAGCGTCCTGTCAATCACTTGATGTAAGCAATAATCAACAGTCTGCAGATATGGTGGCGTCCTGTAAACCACTTAATGTAAGCAACAATCAATAGTCTGCAAGGATCAGTCATACAGATCGTGGCCATATTTCGCCAGGAGCTACTAGTCTTGCTCACGTCTCTCTTCAATGACGTCATGGGACGCACCAAAATGGCAGCTTATTTATATTCGAGTTATGGACTAAGCAATGTTTACTCTGAACACCACGATATATGTTATTGCATCGAGTTGGCAGATTTTTGAAAATATATTCAAGGGTTTGAACATAAATGTTTGTTCACAGTTTGTTAACCTTCGCTGTAGATAAAGTCTTTAATTCGATGGCTTCATTTGTGACCTTGGTAGCTAAGGACCTAACTTGTGCAAACGGATGGCATTGGCAAGGATCATTTTGAATCTATGAAGTGGACTCATTTTGTGTTTAACTCAAAAGCATATGTGCTTTTTAACCAGACCTTTTTTTGGGGGGACTCAATGAAGATATCCCCGATGGAAGAATAAATTGTACTATTAGTCCCATAAATGATTCGCTTCCAGAGGTTTATGATGTAAACAAAGCAGTTTTGTCATTGCAAGTGTATAATGTCCACATCTATAATTGGTCAGGATTGTGTAGCAGCAGCAGCTTTATAGCGAACACCACAAACATCACAGGATTGTGCTGTTCTGAAACAGCTATGCCATGCTACCCTAGAATTGCCTTTAATGGGATTACTGTGACCACAAACCACTCTCCATGTGTGTGCCACATATTTACACCCCAGAAAGAAATACTGAATATAAAAACATCATGTGCCGTCTGTGATATTAATGACCACAGACCAGGAGCCTCCAGCATGATTGATGCAACTGTTGCACCAAGCACTTCATCAGCAGAGCCATATCTATGGAATGTTAATCTGACATTGTTCTTGAATGATGTCCAAGCTAATGAGACATCAGAATCGTGTGGCGGCAGCTACAAGAAGGGAGCGGAGAACATCATAAATTTCTGCTGCTATAAAGGAGACTTGCCTTGCTATCCCAGAATTGCCTTAAATGGGATCACTGCAGTTGAAAACCTCTCCTCTTGTGTAAACTACACATTCACATCTAAGAGTGAATCAGTGAAGGTCACAAAATCATATTCTCTCTGTGGTTTTACTAACTACAGGTCATGTGGCTTCTGTTGGATTGGAAATGATAACTTACCACCACTGTGTGTCTATATGTTTGGAATTGGAGTCATCAATGATGGCCTAACATCATCAAGTGCTACGACGATCATCATTTTCGGGAGGACGTGAACTCCCATGGTATATGGTGGATAGGCGGCAGGAACCATTGAAGGCTATGTCTGAAAAGTGTTCCTTCTTGCAGTTTCCTTATATTCCAAGTCCGGCTTGTTGCAGGAGCTACTGAGTTAAGTGCTCTGTGCACACCGTGAGCTGTGTGTCTCATCCGTTTTGATCCTGCTTCGATATCCCGCTTGTTTACGCTGAATGATGATATCGTATGACGGGGAACAGTTGGCTATGTTCACTTTCTACGCGGTTTCGTCTTATGTCTTTTGGCGTGTGCTGAGACTGCTACGATGGGGACTACAGTTACCTTTCTTTGTTTGGGAGATGAGTTAGTAATTCGGATGATTCCACTGGCACGGGCGGTTGAGCAATTATGGATTTTAATTCGTTTGCTGTGATACCGAGGCCTTCCATAACCAATAACCAATAATAACGTCTCTCTTCTCCATCAATGTGTCCTGGTCTGCTCTCTTGAGCCGTCACTCGAGAATTAACATCATGACAGTCACGGACATTACTTCTAGATCAGAGCACAACTGCTTCTAGATCAGAGCACAACTGCTTCTAGATCAGAGCACAACTGCTTCTAGATCATAGCACCAACTGCCTCTAGATCAGAGCACAACTGCTTCTAGATCAGAGCACAACTGCCTCTAGATCAGAGCACAACTGCTTCTAGATCAGAGCACAACTGCCTCTAGATCAAGGCACAAGTGCCTCTAGATCAAGGCACAACTGCCTCTAGATCAAGGCACAACTGCCTCTAGATCAAGGCACAACTGCCTCTAGATCAAGGCACAACTGCCTCTAGATCAAGGCACAACTGCCTCTAGATCAAGGCACAACTGCTTCTAGATCAGATCACAACTGCTTCTAGATCAGATCACAACTGCTTCTAGATCAGATCACAACTGCTTCTAGATCAGATCACAACTGCTTCTAGATCAGAGCACAACTGCCTCTAGATCAAGGCACAACTGCCTCTAGATCAAGGCACAACTGCTTCTATATCAGATCACAACTGCTTCTAGATCAGATCACAACTGCTTCTAGATCAGAGCACAACTGCCTCTAGATCCAGGCACAACTGCTTCTAGATCAGATCACAACTGCTTCTAGATCAGAGCACAACTGCCTCTAGATCCAGGCACAACTGCTTCTAGATCAGAGCACGATTCCTTCTATATCCGAGCATAATTGCCTCTAAACATGTAACCTAACAAGCTCCAGCCGCGTCCTGCTTTCACCGCGCTCATTCCTTCTTTCATGTACTCCTCTAGTCATTCAACATTGATTGTTTTCTTTATCCTCAATATATCACGATAACTTTCGGACAACAAATTTTATGGAGTGAATGTCTTCATGTTTTCATTTTTATTCTTCAGTTTCAAATGTTGGGGGGACTGGCTGGTCTCGATGCAAGACGCCGGCCTCGAGACAGAGAGGTTGTGGGTTCAAATTCCGTCTCCGCCAGTTGGAATTTCTATTTATGATTTCTCTCTGCGGCAACCACCCCTGGTCTTAGTAGCGAGGCCCGGCTTGAAACGTCAATTACTCATCGACGGAAAAAATATGAGTACCTCCAAAAACGGAGTTATCTGCCTGTGCGGCGAGGGACCCATGTGCACATGGCTGCCAAGGATAAATGGATTAACATGCAAAATTCAGTTCTAAGTCTCTAGGGATTTCGTCAGAGGTCAAAGCTGGTGAACGAAAAAAAAAGTTTCAGATGTTGACAGAGAACATTTCTTAGTTAATTTGGTTACGAAGCGCTTCGTGAACAAATGATCCCAGGACAAGTGGCGCGTTTGCTATGAGCTTATTTCCCAGACCGCTGCAGACTTCTACATGGACACAACACGTGACTGGTAACAAATGCGTTTCCATGGTGACGAACTATTTACTTCGTCTGAAACCTAATTCAGTTAAATAGCTTTTATATTTCAGCGAAAATTGATCTTGATGATAAAATCTTTGGAGGAAATAAATAAGAGTACAGGCGTCAGAGAGCCGACGCCACATATTCAGATCAATTACAACCCAGAGAAATGGGGAGGCGTTTTAATAATAGGTTAGAATGTGAATAACAAAACGAATTATGGTGTTGTCTGGTAGCTTCGTTTTTTTTTTTTTGTCAAACCCAATCGTTAGGACAATTTTTCTGTCCCATTTTGTTTCTATTATTCTGGGTCCAGATACTGTACGGTCTTCTTCAGGTCCCACCATTAAATGTAGAGCCCACAAGATATACATGATAAATATACTAGACGCAAGCAAAATGTAACCAAGGCATGAAAGTCTTTCTATTTTATTCTTGTGAAATTGTGGGCTTATTTCACAAGCAGACAACTTTCATACACCCTTAGTTTAGCATATGCTTCACTGTGTTCGTCACCAAATATTGTTTATTTTAGGGAAAGTTGATGTTATTCGTGTATCTCTTTGTGTTGTGCACACACCCATCCCAAATAATCTGTGTTACTTACTATGTCTCTCAATTGTGACAATGGTTTCGCTACTGCAAGCTCACTCTGCTCTATTTTAACTTTATATATAGTTGTGCTGTCTACCTGTTTCACGTTTTGATATACGTGAGCAAATACCGCCTTGGCAGCAGAGTATTCTAAATTTGCAATACTCACAATCACTTTAACTAATCTAATACCAACCTGTTTATTCTGATACAAGTAACAAAAGAAAGCTTCCCCTATAGCAATGGATATTTACACTCGTACTTAAAGGAACTAGATATTTAAAATATTAGAAATTCGCTGCAGAAACGAGAAGAAAAAACAAGATAGTACACCATATGTTCTTTTCTTCATTCTTTGGCTTAATTGCTTGCATCTTAAAGCATTGCGGGGAAGGATATATTTAGCTCTCCGAGAACCACTAGTTATGCAGCTTTGGTAGATATTCTATTTGATTTATCTAGTGACACTGATTCTGTCTATTCAACGTTTTCCAGTGTTCTCCTTTTGTCTTGTAGTGTTAGGTGTTAGTGTAAAGTATTCGTATTGCAAGTTGAGGTTCATTCTACCCAGATCCCCACCCAAATGGTGTAAATTTTTCGTGTTTCATATACTGATTACTGAACATTTTCCCTACGGTTTCTTCTTACAGCTTAATGTGGAAATTATGTATCTCCTTATTTCACTTGAACATAAGGGAAACAAATAACTATATTAACTTTTTGAGCTTTGTGTAGATTAATTTATAACTGAACATAACGTGTGTGCTGCATGCACAAATTACTCAATATCACTCTAATAAGTTTTTTCTTTAACGCAAGAAAAGTTAACTCAAAGCTCGAGTTCACTTTAGGGACGATAATAAAAAGATAGGTATTGTTTCAATATTGGCAAGCATTTTATCATAAATAATATGAACTTGTCCTTAAATAATACTGTGAATTTGCTCTTCAATTTTTACAATGTGAATTTGTCCATAAATAAATATTATGTGTCCATAGAAAATAATGTGAAATTGTCTCTAAATAAATAATGCAAATTTGTCCATAATTAAATTATGTGGGTTTGTCCCTGAATGAATAATGTGACCTTATCCCTAAATAAATATTGTGAATTTGTCCATAAATGAATCATGTGAATTTTTCCATCACAAATGCATTAACGTTCATTGGTTGCTGCTGAAAGCTCCGAACTGTATGTGTGTGTGTGTGCGTGCGCGCACGTGCATGTGTGTTACTTACTATGTCTCTCTATACAAATGTCTACCCTAGTGTAGTGGTAGCGCGCTAACTTGACGATACTGTGAACGTGGGTTTAATCTCCAGTAGTCAGACCCAGTGAACAAATGTAGATCAATAAGTTGGGGAAGATAAATAGTAGCTATGTAAAACAGTAACCCGACTCAGCTCTCAAATAGTAACCCGACTCAGCTCTCAAACAGTAACCCGACTCAGCTCTCAAGCAGTAACCCGACCCAGCTCCCAAGCAGTAACCCGACTCAGCTCCCAAACAGTAACTCGACTCAGCTCCCAAGCAGTAACCCGACTCAGCTCCCAAGCAGTAACTCGACTCAGCTCCCAAGCAGTAACCCGACTCAGCTCCCAAGCAGTAAACCGACTCAGCTCCCAAGCAGTAACTCGACTCAGCTCCCAAACATAAACCCGACTCAGCTCCCAAACAGTAACCCCACTCAGCTCCCAAGCAGTAACCCGACTCAGCTCCCAAGCAGTAACCCGACTCAGCTCCCAAACAGTAACCCGACTCAGTTCCCAAACACCAACCCGACTCAGCTCTCAAACAGTAACCCGACTCAGCTCCCAAACAGTAACCCGACTCAGCTCCCAAACAGTAACCCGACTCAGCTCCCAAGCAGTAACCCGACTCAACTCCCAAACAGTAACCCGACTCAGCTCCCAATGTTGCGACGTACTTGATGAGATTTGGTATTTGCCTCCTCTTTGACTTTGAAAAACGTCACAGTTCAGCCTTTACATTTCATGATACCGCTCGCTACGATTGTTTGAGCAAACATCTCAATCTTGATAAGTCGTAGGGAACAGGCAAATAATTGCTATGCTGCGGTAACTCCACTTGATCATCTAACATGTAGTTATAGATAATTCTGCTTTATTGTCGTTGTCCCTGTATTCTGAAGAAGACCACAGGCCGAAACGTCAGTATTGTGTTGTTTTCCTTCCTTGTAAAGCTGTCACCTTACCTTGGAGTGTTTATCACACCCGACTACTGGTTCCTTGATAAGTCGTACTGTGATTACGTTCGTGTGATCTAACAAAAAACAGCCAAATAGGAGCGTTTTATTCTCCTTTAATTATATTTGGTATATAATAGAGTTCGTTGAGGGTACGAAACTTCTCTTAAGAACAATTTTTTTTAATTTGTCACCTTTTTGATCTTGAATGATTGGAGAGCTGAGGGAGCTTATGTTGGCAGGTCCGACTCTTAAAGATCGGAATCTCGCCTGCACAGAGTTAGTATTCTTTATTTTTGATATATCAGAATGTGTGGTATAGGGATGTGGTGTTTAGCGCGCGGACTTTAACTATCATGAAAGTTGGTTCAATCTCAACTTAACGTGTCCCATTCGATCAATCTGAAATAAATGAGTGCCACAATTCATCATTTTGAACAGTAACAACAGCGAGAAAGAGCGCAGAGTCCTTGCCATCCAAATGCTACATGACCTAGCACCTCAAAGTTTAATACCACACCTAGACAGCATTTGCTATGGAACATCGTTTACCGTTTTCATCGGACAATTTAAATTTGTTTTCATACACGAGGTAATGCAAAATCTTCATCATCATCAAGTGCCGGGCCTGCTGGCGTAGGTGATCATGTCTCTCCACAGCTTTCGATCTCGGTAGTTATTTATAATTTCTGCTGTTGACCATTATGACAGGCTTCACCGGCGATGAATTGCTCAGCAGGTGTGTGTCTTGCAAGACACAAAATGCCAATGAGTCGCTGCATAGCCACATATGGAGTCGGTGCATAGCCACATATGGAGTCGGTGCATAGCCACATATGGAGTCGGTGCATAGCCACATATGGAGTCGCTGCATAGCCACATATGGAGTCGGTGCATAGCCACATATGGAGTCACTGCATAGCCACATATGGAGTCACTGCATAGCCACATATGGAGTCGGTGCATAGCCACATATGGAGTCGCTGCACAAAATCAAAGTTTGCTGCACGCCGCAGTGTAGAATTTGCTGTCCTGACATCCATCAGAGAGTTTAATTTTGGCGCAATAGCAGCTCAGGATACAGCCAGGTTTTTTGGATTTGCTAAGGGATCAAATATGAAGAGGCTAGGGGCGAGCAGGCAGCAAAAGAAGGAGATTAATAGTGAAAAGCAGAACAGGGACCATGCCAACAAATGACGAGAAATTGTGAGACCAGCCCGAATGAAGCCCCAGGAGAAACTTGTTAGACTAGAAGGTGTCCCAGCATATGCTGCGGGCAAGTTTTAATTTTAGAGTATGTTGTCAATTGTGTTATTTTCATCATCGTCATCATCATTAGTTGCCGTCTCCGCATCGAAGGTTGGCTACCATGGAGCGCCATTCCAATCTGTCTCTTGCTTTGATGGTGCAGATTGTCATAGGCTGACTTGTCCATCTTTTGATGTTACTCGTCCATGTTAGTCTTGGTCTGCCTCTGTCACTTTTGCCTTGTATTTTCCCTTCCAATATTACTTGTATTAGGCTGTTGTGTCTTTTAACATGACTCAAAAATTTCATTTGTCTTGCTCTAATTGTGTTTAGTAGTTCTCTTTTCATTTTTAGTTGTTTTAAAACTGTGTTATTTTTAAAGTGTTATTTAAAAAAATTAAATTACTTTAGCTGTACGCTTTCAATCTCTAAGTATGTTTGTTTTCATTTTTATTCTTTTTTCTATTTTTGCCATTTATGCTTCACATGATTCGAGATATCTCAGGAACTATCTGTCCAAATTTCATGAAACTTTTCAGTTGCACTATGACATGATATAAATGGAATAATAAAGAGATTTTGTTTAGAGTACATAAGATTCTCCTGTTCAATGATCAATTACCATGTCACCCCCACATCCCCCCCCCCATAATTTTTGACAACAGGAAATAAACTATTTTTAAAAACCTGACACATTAACAAGAAACTAACATTATAGTTCCATCAGTACATACATAATGTACATTTGTGCAAAAGATTGTGTTGCTGTTGTGTATATTAATACAGAAAATTGAAATCTAAATATTACAATATGGCGGCTGTTTATTCTGGTTTCTATAGCAACGATAAAGGATAAAGCAAAAAATAAAGGACTCAGCCTTAATAGCAAAAAGACAGAGGTAATGGTAACAACAAAGAAATAGACATCACCTCAGTGCAAAATAAAGACAAGTTTAAAGAACAATATAAAAACAGGTAAATGAATTTAAATATTTGGGAACTTTGTTAACCTCAGACGGAAGATGTACAAAAGAGGTGAGATGCAGAATGGCTCAGGCAAAAGCAGCTTTCCAAAAAATGAGGAAGATACTATGCAATACATTTTTGACAAAAGAAACTAGAAAAAGAGTTCTTAAATGTTACGTAGAGCCAGTCTTAACATATGCATACGAATCATGGACAATAGGACAACAGACAAGAAAATTACTGGAGTCTGTAGAAATGTGGTTTTACAGAAGAATGTTGAGAGTACCATGGACAGCTAAGAAGAATAATGAAGATGTTCTGAGAGAGGTCAAAGCAAAAAGAGAACTAATTTCCAATATTAGGAAGAAACAATCATCATTTGTTTGGTCATGTAATGAGAAGAGAACAACTGGAATATATTGTAACAACTGAAAATAATGAGGGACGAAGAGATAGAGGGAAGCAACGAGAAAAAACAACAGACAGCATAAGAGAATGGGTTGGCAAAAAGTCAACAAACGAAATGATAAATAGCTGCCGAGATCGAAAGTTGTGGAGAGACATGATCACCTACACCAGTAGGCCCGGTACTCGATGATGATAGCAACGATATGATGTTAGTAGTAATAAATAGTATTTTTTTTACTTACAATACATTGTACTATCATATCATATAAAATAAATTAGTTAAAGTCATTTAATTTAAAAAAATAAGAATGTCTGTCTCATATCCCCTTTCTGCCAAGCCATTCTTTTAAGCTGTCTGGTATATTTTCTCTTTGCTTCACTCTATCTCTTTGTCCCGCAATTTTCCCAGTTGTTACAATATATTCCAGCTGTTCTCTTCTCATTACATGGCCAAAAATGATTATTGTTTCTTCATAATATTGGAAATTAGCTCTCTTTTTGCTTTGGTCTATTTCAGAACGTTTTCATTACTCTTCTTAGCTATCCATGGTATTCTCAATATTCTTCTGCTGAACCACATTTCTACAGACTCCAGTGATTTCCTTGTATGTTGTACACCTGTCTTATTGTCCATGATTCACATCCATATTTTAAAACTGGCTCTACATAACATTTAAGAACTCTTTTTCTTGTTTCTATTGTCAAAAATGGATTGCATAGTACTTTCCTCATTTTTTGAAAATCTGCTTTTGCATGAGCCAATCTGCATCTCACCTCTGTTGTACATCTTCCGTCTGAGGTTAACAATGTTTCCAAATATTTAAATTCATTTACCTGTTTAATATTGTTCCACTTCTCTTTATTTGCACTGATAATAATCAAGATAAGAACTACAGTGTATGTGATTGTTATAATGGTTCTTGACCCTCTTGTGTTTCATTGTTTTATCAATTTAGCCATTGATTTCCGTATCCATCCAACTGAAATAACACGGTGGCGTAGAAACAAACATTTCTATTAACATCCTAAACCTTAAGACTCGCCGGAACTCTAGTAAGGTAGTGACGGAAATAAGAAGGCTCGGAAAGAAAGACCAGGTAACGAGGAAGGTAATAGGATCTCTATTTTAAGTTTAGTGCAGGTTTTTGTGTGAGTTCATGAATAGGTTTGGTTGTGTCTACGAGTCTTGTGTTGTGTATTTGAAGTAAACATGTAGGTTTAGGACTTGGGTTTAGACTTGGGTTGTGTTTTAAAGAGGCGTTTTGAGGGTGTGCTTTGTGAAGAGGTTTGAGCAGAGGGGCTTGAGTAGGTAGACATGAATGTTTTGTGCTGGGATTGAGTAGTTTTGTGTTTTCCTCAAGGGATTGTGCGTGCCTGCGAGGATTGAGTAGTGTATCCCTGTTTGTCTGTGATGGGTTAGGCCTGTGTATTATTGAGGCGAGTTTTGAGTTTAGAAAATGTATTATCTTGCAATCTTGTCTCTTTTGTTCTCTTCATTGAGACAGAAGTAGTTCAATTCTTTTTATTGCCTGACTCCACTCACTTTTTTCTTCAAGTATAATTAATTGGTGTGATCTCTCTCACTCTCTCTCTATCTCTTTCTTTCTCTCTCTCTCTCTCTCTCTCTCTCTTTCTCTTTAAAGATGTTGTCCTCATGTTCTTGTTGTGTCATTTCTTCCTTATTTTCATTTACGTGTAAAATTCAGGTGAGCTGTTGTCTGGTAAAGCAATTGATAGCTTTAAATACGTATGGTCCCATCATCCTTTATAAATAATTTCTTTAACTGTGTTTTATTGTGTTTCCTGTGGCAGGTCAATGTCTTATAGTCAAGGATATCTGGACATCGAAATAGTAAAGGTGAAGATGACTCCCATAGCAAATGCCATTGGGTAATGAAGTGTTAGTGACGTCATTGTATCACGCCTCAGCCTCACAAGGTTCCCTTGACTGCCTCAATTCCTTCTCAGCAAACGTACTTGCTAATGCCACAGTCGAACACCTTCCTGGAGGTTCTATCGAAAAAATCCGTTAAGAATAATCTACATTCCATGAGCTGAGTTATCAATTTAAAAAAAGACCTATCTCAAACTCTATAAATACATTATTAAATATTGATGAACAATCTAACAGACCTGCGACCTCTTAAATAGCATGATCAGAGCAGCAAATATTTGTTATTTTAAAAATATTTTAAATAACGGAATGTTATATATTTCTCTTCACCTGAGAAATTCTATAAACAGATATCGCGAACTAAAATTTAAATTATCTGTATTTGTATTTTTTTTTAGCTAAATAAATATGTTTAAATATATGCTGTATATATATATATATATATATATATATATATATATACGTGTATATATTATAGGCGTGTAATTTGTGCGAGAGATAAGGAGAGAGAGAAGTGGTGTAAAACTGACAACGTATACCATGGAGACGCCTGTGCGCTGCCGGGGCCCGAAAGGGGAGTAAAGAATAGTGAGGCTGTTCCCTACTATGCATGTACGGGACTAAGGAGGGTGGGCATGGGACTGGCTATCCTGTACTGTAAAAAAAATAAGCCGTAAAAACTTCACAAACATGGACAAGTCAAAGACCGGCTTGGAAAGTGTTTGTTGAAGACCTATGCTCCACATGGAGCTGAAAGGTAGAAGCAGAAGAAGATACCATGGAGAGTAAAATAGAAAGACTTTCATGTCTTGTATACATTTTGCATGCGTCTAGTATATGTATCATGTGTATCTTGTGGGCTCTACATTTAATGGTGGGATCTGGAGAAGACAATACAGTATCTGGTGGACCCAGAATAACAGTAACAAAATGGAACAGAAAAACTGTCCTAACGACAAACAAAAACAAACGAGGCTACTACACAACACCATACTACGTTTTGTTATTCACATTCTAACCTATTATTAAAACGCCTTCCCATTTCTCTGGGTTGTAATTGATCTGAATATGTGGCGTCGGCTCTCTGACGCCTGTACTCTTATTTATTTCCTCCAAAGATTTTATCATCAAGAACAATTTTCGCTGAAATCTAAAAGCTATTTAACTGAATTAGGTTTCAGACGAAGTAAATAGTTCGTCACCATGGAAACGCATTTGTTACCAGTTACGTGTTGTGTCCATGTAGAAGTCTGCAGCGGTCTGGGAAATAAGCTCATAGCAAACGCGCCACTTGTCCTGGGATCATTTGTTCACGAAGCGCTTCGTAACCAAATTAACTAAGAAATGAGAACCGCACCCACAATATCGACTTTCATGTGCTGAAAATGGATGCTTATATAAGCGGACATCGTGGAACAGATCAGTAGTAAATATAACTCTTCGTGGACAGAACGCTTGCAAATATGACCGTAGTATAATTGATCTGTGATCTGTAGCAATATGACTGGCGTATAACTGATCTGTAGCAATACGACTGGTGTATAACTGATCTGTGGCAAATATGACTGGAGTAAAAGTGAACTGTAGCAATATGACTGGCGTATAACTGATATGTAGCAATACGACTGGTGTATAACTGATCTGTGGCAAATATGACTTCTGGTACTGATCTGTAGCAAATATGACTTATGTGGTACTGATCTGTGGCAAATATGACTTGTGGTACTGATCTGTGGCAAATATGACTTATGTGGTACTGGTATGTAGTAAATATGACTTGTATGGTTCTGATCTGTAACAAATATGACTTGTGTGGTTCTGATTTGTAGTAAATATGACTAGTGTAGTATTTGATCTGTAGCAAATATGGCTGGTGTGATACTGATCTGTGGTAAATACCACTTTGTGTTACTGATCTGTAGTACATTTTAATTGTGTGGTACTGATCTGTAGCAAATATGGCAAATGTAGTACTAATCTGTAGCAAATATGGCTGGTGTGGTAATGATCTGTAGCAAATATGGCTGGTCTGGTACTGATCTTTAGTAAATATGGCTGGTGTGGTGCTGATCTGTAGCAAATATGGCTGGTGTGGTATTGATCTGTAGCAAATATGGCTGGTGTGGTACTGGTCTGTAGCAAATATGGCTGGTGTGGTACTGATCTGTAGCAAATATGGATGGTGTGGTATTGATCTGTAGCAAATATGGCTGATGTGGTACTGATCTGTAGCAAATATGGCTGGTGTGGTACTGATCTGTAGCAAATGTGTTACTGATCCGTAGTACATTTTACTTGTGTGGTACTGATCTGTAGCAAATATGGCAAATGTAGTACTGATCTGTAGCAAATATGGCTGGTGTGGTAATGATCTGTAGCAAATATGGCTGGTCTGGTACTGATCTTTAGTAAATATGGCTGGTGTGGTACTGATCTGTAGCAAATATGGCTGGTGTGGTATTGATCTGTAGCAAATATGGCTTGTGTGGTACTGGTCTGTAGCAAATATGGCTGGTGTGGTACTGATCTGTAGCAAATATGGATGGTGAGGTACTGATCTGTAGCAAATATGGCTGGTGTGGTACTGATTTGTAGCAAATATGGCTGGTGTGGTACTGAATTGTAGCAAATATGGCTGGTGTGGTATTGATCTGTAGTAAATATGGCTGGTGTGGTATTGATCTTTAGTAAATATGGCTGGTGTGGTACTGATCTGTAGCAAATATGGCTGGTGTGGTACTGATCTGTAGCAAATATGGATGGTGAGGTACTGATCTATAGCAAATATGGCTGGTGTGGTACTGATTTGTAGCAAATATGGCTGGTGTGGTACTGATTTGTAGCAAATTTGGCTGGTGTGGTACTGATTTGTAGCAAATATGGCTTAAAAAGTTAGTGATAAAGTAAGAGAGAGAGAGGGTAATGAAACAATAAAGGCAGATTATCTGTAAACTGACATGGACGTTGAAACACATCAACTTTATTGTAACGGATAATGGCTCAGGCTATTTTGGGACTGAGGTAAGGGAGTGAATTCATGAAATGAAGTTCAGCATTCAGCATTAAATGTTTGTTTTCGTCCTTTCTTGAAGGTCACATTCCTTAAATCGCTGATCTTGTGTTGAAGGATTTCTGTGAAATTAAAAATATTGAAATGAAAGGTGCTCAAACAATTGCTAATGCAGCATTCATGAGTACTTTATCTCTCTGCGCTGCACACATTAATTAAAGACCAGTGAGCAAATGTAACCATGTAAAGTAAAAAAAAAAGTAAAGTACCCCCGTCAGGCAAAGAGGCGTATAGGAAATATGGTGTTAGTGACCATAAATTTTACCGACATTCAGCACATGATTTTTGGGGTAATGTGGTCGGTATTACACCCGTGCCGCTTTACTTTCCCAGAAAAAAATCCGGTACCCATTTAAGGCTGGGTGAACCCGAAAGCCGTCGGTTGGGATCGAACCCTACCCCTTGTCCTTTGTAGTAATTTAACCATGTAGGTTGTGCTTATTTTTTTTATTCTTTAGAAATGTTGACATCAGATTATGGATATTTTTGATGAAAAAAAAACGTTTTGGAGTAATTGTGGCATTTTTGTTTACATTTTCTTGCTAAAATAAAATGGAAGATGACGCATGGATGGCCAGTGGAATGCGTAACTACTACAGGCATTGATGTGAGCATAGCAATGATGTCTCAATAATAAAATGTGTAACCACTACAGGCATTGATGTGAGCATAGCAATGATGTCTCAATAATAAAATGTGTAACCACTACAGGTATTGATGTGAGCATAGCAATGATGTCTCAATAATAAAATGTGTAACCACTACAGGCATTGATGTGAGCATAACAATGATGTCTCAATAATAAAATGTGTAACCACTACAGGCATTGATGTGAGCATAGCAATGATGTCTCAATAATAAAATGTGTAACCACTACAGGCATTGATGTGAGCATAGCAATGATGTCTCAATAATAAAATATGTAACCACTACATGCATTCATGTGAGCATAGCAATGATGTCTCAATAATAAAATGTGTAACCTCTACAGGCATTGATGTGAGCATAGCAATGATGTCTCAATAATAAAATGTGTAACCACTACAGGCATTCATGTGAGCATAGCAATGATGTCTCAATAATAAAATGTGTAACCTCTACAGGCATTGATGTGAGCATAGCAATGATGTCTCAATAATAAAATGTGTAACCACTACAGGCATTGATGTGAACATAGCAATGATGTCTCAATAATAAAATGTGTAACCACTACAGGCATTGATGTGAGCATAACAATGATGTCTCAATAATAAAATATGTAACCACTACAGGCATTCATGTGAGCATAGCAATGATGTCTCAATAATAAAATATGTAACCACTACAGGCATTGATGTGAGCATAGCAATGATGTCTCAATAATAAAATGTGTAACCACTACAGGTATTGATGTGAGCATAGCAATGATGTCTCAATAATAAAATGTGTAACCACTACAGGCATTGATGTGAGCATATCAATGATGTCTCAATAATAAAATGTGTAACCACTACAGGTATTGATGTGAGCATAGCAATGATGTCTCAATAATAAAATGTGTAACCACTACAGGTATTGATGTGAGCATAGCAATGATGTCTCAATAATAAAATGTGTAACCACTACAGGCATTGATGTGAGCATAGCAATGATGTCTCAATAATAAAATGTGTAACCACTACAGGCATTGATGTGAGCATATCAATGATGTCTCAATAATAAAATGTGTAACCACTACAGGTATTGATGTGAGCATAGCAATGATGTCTCAATAATAAAATGTGTAACCACTACAGGTATTGATGTGAGCATAGCAATGATGTCTCAATAATAAAATGTGTAACCACTACAGGCATTGATGTGAGCATATCAATGATGTCTCAATAATAAAATGTGTAACCACTACAGGTATTGATGTGAGCATAGCAATGATGTCTCAATAATAAAATGTGTAACCACTACAGGTATTGATGTGAGCATAGCAATGATGTCTCAATAATAAAATGTGTAACCACTACAGGCATTGATGTGAGCATAGCAATGATGTCTCAATAATAAAATGTGTAACCACTACAGGCATTGATGTGAGCATATCAATGATGTCTCAATAATAAAATGTGTAACCACTACAGGTATTGATGTGAGCATAGCAATGATGTCTCAATAATAAAATGTGTAACCACTACAGGTATTGATGTGAGCATAGCAATGATGTCTCAATAATAAAATGTGTAACCACTACAGGCATTGATGTGAGCATATCAATGATGTCTCAATAATAAAATGTGTAACCACTACAGGCAATGATGTGTGCCATACCGGTTGGCTTAGGTGATCATGTCCTTCCACAATCTTCTATCTACAGTGCATCGTATCAGTTCTGTTGTTGACTGTTTTCCATGCCAATACACCAAAGCTATCCAGTATTTTCTCTCTTTGTCGTCCGCGCTCTCTCTTTCCTTTTATTTTGCCAGTTGTAACCAAGTATTCCAACTTTCCTCTTCTCATTATGTGCCCGAAAAATGTTGATTGCTTCTTTCTGATGTTTTTTTAAGAGCTCCCTTTTTGTGTTTGCCTCTTTGAGAACTTCCTCATTGGTCTTTTTAGCTGTCCAGAGAACTTTCAACATTCTTCTGAGAAATCCCATCTCTGTGGCCTCTAATCGTCTTTTCATTTGTTTGTCTACTGTCAGTGATTCGCTTCCATAGGTCAGAATTGGTTCTATATAGCATCGATGAACTCTCTTTCTCATTTTTATTGACATAGATTTGTTGGATAAGATATTTTTCCTTTTCTGAAATGCCATTTTGGCCTGATCATTTCTGCTTTTTTATTTCTGTGGTGCATCTCCCATCTGATGTTATTATTGTGCCCAAGTATTTGAAACGTTGCACTTGTTTCAGATTTGTCTCGTTTATTTTTATGCTGCATGATGGTGGTGATTGTTTGTGAGTAATGATGTGAGCCCTAAAAAATGCTATTTCGTGAATAAAATGAACCTCCAACTCATATACTCGGGACTCCCTGCCTCCAGATTGTGGAGCATCTGGTGAGGTCACAGGTAGGTGATGTTTACCTTCTAGTTATCTCTTTTAACCTCCCAGAAAGGCTCGGTAAATTTGGAGTCATGTGAAGGAGCACGAGACTATATCAGGCTGTAGCGCTGCGTTGCTCTAAAACTATGAAGCCGCTGATTGTAACAACAAAGCACAATTATCTTTATCATTTTGCTCTGCTACTGCTTTAACCACGCGGTGTTACAGAAAGGAGGTATTTATGACTTCATGGACATTGACAGTTCTCTAGTTTCATTGTCGTCTTCAATTTATTTTATGACTCCTTTCGCATCTGCATTGTCGTCTTGCATTTATTGTGTGACTTCTTTCACATCTACATTGTCGTCTTGCATTTATTGTGTGACTCCTTTCACATCTGCATTGTCGTCTTGCATTTATTGTGTGACTTCTTTCACATCTACATTGTCCTGTCTCTACATGTTATGTTCTTGCTACAGATTCTTCTTCCTCTTCTTTCCTTCCTCATCTGCTTTTCACCGTCGAGGAGGGGAGATATAATTTACAGTCTTTTCCTCCTCTGTTCTCCTCTGCTGCTGTTGTGTTTCTTAGTGCTGCTAATATTCCGTCAATCCATCTTTTTCGTTGTCTTTCCTTGGGCCTTATGTTCTCGCAGCGTTTATTGACGGCTTGTTGTATTGTGTTTTGACATTTGTCACGTGGCCAAACCATTTTATTTGTTGTTTCTTCGTATATTCTATGCCTGGGGTATTCCTAGCTTTTTTCTCAGTTCTTCATTTCTGATCTTATCTCTCAGACTGTTTCCTGTCATTCGTCTAACACATTTCGTCTCAGTAGATTTTTTTTTCTTATTGTTCTTGCATCTAGGATCCAGGTCTGGCATTGGTAGTACAACGTTGGGATGAAGATTGTATTGTACAGTGCGCGTTTACCTCTATAAGCTCGTTTCAAAACATATGCCCAACTTCAAAACGCTATTACTCTTTAACCGTTTGTTAAATACTTTTGAAATTTTCCAAATGTTATTAGAATGCAAAAGACCCTTTAAATGTATATTTAACAAATATCTTGCAGCTGCAGTTTTCTTAAAGCGGTGATATTTCTTTGATGTTTGTCAAAATTGTAAATTGTGAAGCCCTAAAGAATAGAAATTACCGTAGTTGCTGGTCAACGATTAATTTTCACTAGGTAAAGGCGTGGCCGTAATGGGGAAATAACTGGATAAAACAAAACACCAGGATAATTATTGTCTGCTCAGTTCGAGGACGGACGATAATATCAAGGTATACCTGTATGTCCAATTTTCATAGTTGTGTGGTCCTGAAAAGGACCGTTTGTTGAAATAATTTAAGGTAATATAGGGGCCAACATTGTGGGGGCTATATACTTTCATTCTGAATCAGACGAGTCTAAAAGATTAATAACTGTTTGGTGTTGAACATTCCACAAACCATCATTTTTCCAATATTCCTCTTCCTGTTTTAAGACGTGGTCTTCACATTTAGCCCAATAATCTTTGTCTATATTTAATAAAGCGAGATTAGCAAGAGTCTTTACATCGCATATTTTGAATGTTGTATTTTCATCTGCCAATTGTCCTTTTAATTTTGCCCAGATTAGTTCTATTGGATTTAAATGAGCATGGTAAGGTGGCAGCCTCAAACTTATATGACCGTGCTCTTGGATAATCTTATCTATTTGAAAAATCTTTGTCCTCTGTTTTTGCTTTACTAGAGATAGTAATTCAGGTTTTAAGTACATGTTATTAAATTGTATGTGCTCCTTTGTGAGCCATATCTTAATAGCATCTTTTGTACTGGATGACGTCGGGACTTTATCTTCAAGTGCAACAATGTTGTGGTACGCTGCATTGTCCATTATTAGGCAAGATGGTCGATCTAGTGATGGGAGAACATAATTTTCAATCCAATGTCTAAATATGTGACCATTCATCTCAGAGTGATAATCCCGATTGTCTATGGATTTTGAAAGAAAAATGAGCTCTGCATTCTGTATTAGTCCATGTTGTCGACTACCTGCATGAGCAATTATCAAGCGCTGTCCTTTGCTGCTAGGTATTAATCTCTTAATCTTTCCATCTGATGACTGCCATTCCCTTTGGTTAGTGTGGTGAGCATTGATCCATGTTTCATCCAAGTACACAATATCATAACCTTGCTTGCGCACCTCTTTTACTTCACGTAAGTACTTGCTTCTCATGACTACTATATGTGGCTTCTCACAGATGATGTTTCGTCCATTGGAATACTTTCTGAATGTAAAGCCTGCAGCTCTCACATTCCTCCATAATGTAGACTTTGATATTTCAATACTGTTGTTCTTTTTCAGCGATACTTTTAATTTTCTTATTGTAAAAGTTTCATTCATACCCAACATTTTGCGAATTTCACTTCTAATAAGTTCACTGTCTAAATTATCCAACATTTTTGCTCTTCCTTGTGATTTTGTATATTTGGAACATTGACGGTCACGTACTTGAATCCAGCGATTAAATGACCGTTTAGATAAATCCAAAATGTGTCTTGTCCTATTCTCAGGGTTTTCTAAAGAATGAAATAATCTTCCTCGTTTAGCCTCTTTGCAAAAATAGTCATACATTTTTATTGCGATGTTTTGTAAACTGCAGAATTTCATTTTAAGACTCATGATAAATGTTAGCGTTCCACGTCTACACCTATGAATTAACGGAAATGGAACACACAATGCCTCGTGTTTTCTACAAGTGTCTAATTGTGTCAGACAGCTCACGTTTAAAGCGTGCAAAATCGTAAATTTGACCGTGTATAGATTTGTAATCGCTATTTTTAACTTAAAATACTGTAAACACTAAGTTTTGACTACATCAATGGGTCGTTATAAATTTATATAAATCAAATAAGCAATAATAATAACCAAATGTTTGTTTTTAATGAAATTAATTCCCTGTTGGGTTCTAATCATTATAACTTTACATGCAAATTTTGAAAAAATTACAAACAGCGGTTTAAAAGATATTGATTTTAAAAGTTGGGCACGAATTATGAAACAAGCTATAGAATTATTTCCCTGTTGGACAATAGTGATGATACCTGTCCAATGATTTGACAAGCTTTGTTGCATCTTGATTCTATCTCTGCTGTTTGTGAATTGTCTTTTGTCACTAAACTTCTTAGGTATCTGAATTCCTCAACTTGTTTTAGTTGCCTGTCTTCTATAGTTATGTTTATGTTCTGTTTCTGCGACATTCATGACTTCTGTTTTGTTGAAGTTGATTTTCATGTTCTATTTTGTGCATGGGCTGTTGAGTTTATTTAAGTGTTCTTGTAGGTCTTCCATTTTTCTATATATTAGTGCCTTATCGTCTGCAAATAAAAGCTCATTTACCTGCTCTGTCTCTGATGGTGTTGGCTAACTTGCATATATAGTCGATGTATGTAGTAAACAACGGGGAGCCGCGATAGCTCAGTGGTGAGTGAATTGGACTCCAAAGGACAGAGGTCGGGCACGATCCTCATCGACGGCTTCCCGAGTTCACCCAGCCTTTAATGGGTACCGGATTTTTTTCTGGAAAAGTAAAGCGGTACGGGCGTAATAAAAAGCACATTATTCTAAAAATAATGTGCCGAAGATGTTTAACAATGTTGGTCACTAACACCTATACGCCACTTGGCGTGACGGGGCTCTTTACATTTTTTTTTACTATGTAATAAACAGAAGAGGGAAAGCACGCACCCCTACTACAGATTGGTTAGATTTATTGTAAACAAAATTAATAATACGAAAGTGTATGTTACAAGACTTAGGAATAATACATGGAACAAAAGAGAGCACTTTTTTGTATTATTAGTTTCAGTTATTGACGTAATTTACTGCGACTTTGGCAAGTTTGCCTAACTAGACACGATATATTCAAGCTTTTTTGTTATTGGGTTTATTGCAGCCAATTTGTAGTCACATGTCAAAACCATTAAATTTTTTTTTCATGTTTATGTCTGCTGAAGCTGTTCTACAGTTTTACAGTTCATTAACAGCCATGATAGGTCACACATGTGTTATGGCTCGTCATTCCACTTTTCTATTTGAAAATGAAGAGGAATGTATTCTAAAAACCATCAGTTACTCCCACACAACTTGATCTTTAATTCAAATGACACATTTTAATTTCTAAATTAATCAAATAGCAATGTATTTATAGTAAATGATCTATTATTTTGAGTGTTTTCCCCCTTTCTCCCAGCGACTAATCCTCTTCGTGGCCCATCCTTAAAGTGACGTTAAGTTGGGATCATTTATCCAGCAAAATTGTGATATCTAGTGTTCGCGCCTTTCAGACCAACACGTTCTACTTCCGAACAACATTTATAACTACTGGCCTTCACCTCATTTTTAATCTATGTCCGTTTTGCTTGTTCCTAGGGCCACCTTTTGAAGATTTTCATCATTTTTTGTTATCCTGATCCTATCTGTCAACTACGAATTGCTGATCTCTTTTGTCGCCATTTTAAACCCATTTGTGACGTCACGTTGACGATATTTAGCAAATGGTTCTTGAATAACTTGTGCATAATAAATACAATTATAACCCCAGGTCGATCTATCTCATGGTTTTATATATGCTATAATTCTGGCCCGAACACCTAATGGCGACTGCACTAGACATGCAGCGTTATTTTCCAGCCCCCATAGAAAACCATCGACACTTTCTTCTTTCACAATCAAGAAACGGAATGTAGGCATTACTTCAACGTTATTATTATCGACGCAATACAGTGAGCTTGTCAACTCAATATAATTCTATAAATAATTAACACGCCTGATAAATCATGGTAAAATAACAATCCCGTTGAATTCTACTATCGTATTATTAAGAGATAGCAAATGCCTTATAATCATGGACAGTAGACAAACAAATGAAAAGACGATTAGCGGCCACAGAGATGGGATTTCTCAGAAGAATGTTGAAAGTTCCCTGGACAGCTAAAAAGACCAATGAGGAAGTTCTCAAAGAGGCCAACACAAAAAGGGAGCTCTTAAAAAACATCAGAAAGAAGCTATCAACATTTTTCGGGCACATCATGAGAAGAGGAAAGTTGGAATACTTGGTTACAACTGGCAAAATAAAAGGAAAGAGAGATCGCGGGCGACAAAGAGAGAAAATACTGGAAAGCTTGGTGTCATGGCATGGAAAACAGTCAACAACAGAACTGATACGATGCACTGTAGATAGAAGATTGTGGAGGGACATGATCACCTACGCCAACCGATATGGCACATGATGATGAAATGCCTTATTCTTGTATTCCAGTAACGTTAATAGCCACACCCAATTAGAGTTCCATGTTTTCTACTGTAATTGTTGAAGATGGTCAAATCTCCTTTCCTGCCTCATTTGCCTTTCAGCGTCGAATGAAGATATAATTCGCGGTCTTTTGCTTTCTTGTTGGCTTGTGCTGCTGTTATGTTTCCTAGTGTTTCTAACGTTCCATCAATTAATGTTTTTCGTGGTCGGCACTTGGGTCTTGTGTTCTCTCAACGTTTATTGAAGGCTCGTTGTGTTGTGTTTTGATCTTTCTGCCTTATCACGAGGCCAAACTATTTTATATGTTGTTTCTTTATGTGTTCTATGGTGGGAATTATTCCTAGCTGTTTTCTCAGTACATTTCTCATCTTATCCTTTTAGTTTTTTTGTTGAATATATATAATTGTTGCTGTTGTGTGCTGTCTCAAACTGTAGAGAGAGAGAGAGAGAGAGAGAGAGAGAGAGAGAGAGAGAGAGTACAGGGTGCCAGATTTTAATAAACTAAACACTTGTCTATTTTTCTCCAAATTAGGTGAAAATGAATAGAATTCACAGTAAAAAGATTGTGAAATGTTCCTTTTCCCAGGGAAGAAAAAGAAAGCAATGCTACAAACCCTGGGCAATTAAACCTTCATTTGTTGGATTAAAATGTACGATCCAGACAACGTCAAGTTGAGGTGAACGCCTTTTACATTAATTTAAATGTAATAATTTATTTAAAATATTGGAGAAACAGATAATCAAATTAGTCAGGAGACCACAAACTTCAAATCAAGGCGCCTACCAAAATATGAATAGGAACAAGTTAGCACATATGGCTCAGAATAGGATAAAAAATCGACCTCATATTGACATGTGTACAAAATTTAAGATTGGGACCTCAGCCACATGTACATATGGACAGTTCAACACGATACTCCAATACTGTATATATATATATATATATATATAGTAGACTGGGGAGAACCCCTAGATCCACAGATAAAACACTACAAGCATAACTATATGGACCTCCGCAGGAAGTGTAAGAAAAATAAAGAACAATACAATTTATATAAGAAACGACATTGAAGTTACAGACAGTAATTCAGCCAAACGAATGATAGATAGATTTAAAATATGAAACAAAAGTATTACAGGACAATGAATATAACAAAAAACAATAGAGGTATATCGATCACTCGTGGCATGTGCTTCTCAACAAACATGAAAGCTAAACAAGAAGTGAAATGAGTCTGGCCAACTTAAAAAAAAACAAAAAACAACTACTCCCACTCCACCCCTTCTCAAATCCTCTCGTAGGGGAAGGAAGGGGGGGGGATTTTATGGAAAACTTTATTGAGCACAAGTAAGTTCCGAGTTCAAATAACGGTTGTGGATGATTACTGTGCTTCCCCCCCCCCCCCAGCCCTCGTCTGCCAGCTCGCGTTATGTCTTGCTTCACTCGTGAAATATTGCCACTAGTACAGAATCCGCTAGCGGTTCCTGGCAAGAATAGAGTTCTAGCATTAGTGACACTATTTCCGACTGGGCTTTTTAGACGATGGGTAGTTTTTTTTTTCTGATCTTTGTGATTTCCGCTTTCAGAAAGCAGACGCACATTAACCACGCGCATTAGTAGACGCACCGTAATCGCTCAAATGTTTCTTCTAACATTCAGTCACCAGTAATTATAAATTTTCCATTAACTCTTTCCATACGTTTCGACTGTTTCCACTGTACGTCACGTCGATTTCGGCCGGGTACGTTTCGCCGGATAGTGCGTCACTCTCAATCTGATTAGTGTAAACCGTCATCAAACCATATTCTTTTTACATGTCTTGTATTATTTTTGTATTGGTGAAATTTAATTCCTTGTTCAATGATCTAAACATTCATAAATAATGTAGTATGCTTGACATTGATAACAACATTCCGTGCTGAAAGAGTTAACCACTTTAAATGTGTTTAACAGTTGAGGTTTTTTGTGTAAAGAAGTGTTCACATAGCCAGTCTTATACGGACATAGTAGTTCACATAGCCAGCCTTATACGGACATAGTAGTTCACATAGCCAGTCTTATACGGACGTAATAGTTCACATAGCTAGTAAAAGACTGACATACATGATCATTAACACAGATCTACATGTACAGAGAAAGAAGAGCGTTCACACAGTTAGGCTTACATGAGCACTCACACAACTAGAAATACAAGAGCACTCACACAACTAGAAATACAAGAGCATTCGCGCTACTAGGCATACATGAGCACCCACACAACTAGAAATACACGAGCACTCACACAACTAGAAATACAAGAGCACTCACACAACTAGAAATACAAAAGCATTCGCGCTGCTAGGCATACATGAGCACTCACACAACTAGACATGCAAGAGCACTCACACAGCTAGACATACATGAGCACTCCACATAACTAAATATACACGAGCACTCACACAGGCAGACAATCAAGAAAATTCACCTAGCTAGACATATATGAGCTCTCACACAAATAGATGTACAAGAGCACTCACACAGCTAGACATACAAAAGCACTCACACAGCTAGACATACAAGATCATTCACACAGCTAGACATATATGAGCGCTCACACAAATAGATATACAAAAGCACTCAAGCAGCTAGACATACAAGAACACTAATAAGCCTAGACATACAAGAGCACTCAAGCAGCTAGACATACAAGAGCACTAATAAACCTAGACATACAAGAGCACTAATAAACCTAGACATACAAGAGCACTCAAGCAGCTAGACATACAAGAGCACTAATAAACCTAGACATACAAGAGCACTAATAAACCTAGACATACAAGAGCACTAAAGCAGCTAGACGTACAAGAGCACTCACACAGCTAGACATACAAGAGCACTCAAGCAGCTAGACATCAAAGAGCATTCACACAGCTAGTCATACAAGAGCACTCAAGCAGCTAGACATACAAGAGCACTCACACAGCTAGTCATACAAGAGCACTCAAGCAGCTACACATACAAGAGCACTCACACAGCTAGTCATACAAGAGCACTCACACAGCTAGTCATACAAGAGCACTCAAAAACCTAGTCATACAAGAGCACTCACGCAACTAGACGTACAAGAGCATTCACATAAACAGTCATAAACTTACAAAAATAGCATTCACACAACTAGACATACACGGACAGAAAATGCACTCACACAACTAATTATGTGTGAACAAACATAGTATTCAAATAACTAAACATACAAGAATGTCAAGTTAACTCAGGCCATTGGTCATATATTTTTATGAAAACTCATTTACACAAATTATTACACATCTAAATAAAAGAGCATTCACACAAGTGATAAATACGAACGTTAAAAAAAAAACAAAGAAAACATTCGCATAGACTTCCTACATAATATACGGTTCGTGAAGATACCACTACTCGCGATATGCATACATTTGTTTATGAAAGATACCTTTCAATGTTCCTCTTATGAAAACTACTCCTTTTAAAAAATATACAATATTTTATGATGCATATAATTTATAAACCTTATATCATTTTTACACCTTATCTTTCTTGTGCTGTCGTATTTAATCTTCACAAGGTAAAGAATTTCTGAGATTTGTAGGAATTCTTTGCTGCCGTTCGCTTTATTTAGCAAAATAAGCCTTGCGGTAGAGAGCAATGGTCTTCAGTTAGCTTTAGTTCAGAACTACCTACCAGGTTTGTTCCTTAATTATATTTATATAAGGCAGCAGATTTTTGCTGTCAAAGCTGTTTCTCCTAGGTCTTACTAGGCTAATGAGTATTTCCTATTCAAGTTTGTATCAAGTTTTAGTTAAACAGTTTTTCCTTTTAAAGTTTGTATAAAGTTTTAATAATTATTATTATTATGGCTAATTATATTATTATACTACTATTACTATTATAACGACTAATATGTAATCTATACTGGGAGCAAACAGCAATAATAAAATATAACAAAGAGAACTCTACACCCATTGATATAAAAGAGGAGTAAGACAGGGATGCATCCTATCACCAAGCTAGTTCAATCTATACACTGAGGAAATCTTTAAAAACATCATAGAGATGCCAGGCCTACAAATTAATGGAAAGATAATCAATAACCTAAGATATGCTGACGATACTGTACTACTAGCAAAAAATCCTTAAGATCTACAACAATTACTTAATGAAATAAACATGACAAGCAAAAAATATGGACTAGATATGAATGTCAAAAAGACTAAAACTATGATCATAAACAAAGAAAATACTCAAAACCCACAAGTGGATATCAAGATAGAAGGAATAGACCTGGAGACAGTTCAGAACTACAACTACCTTGGACATACTATAACCAGTGATGGAAAATGTACAACTGAAATAAACAAAAGAATAAGAATGGCAAAAACTAATTTTAATATCATGAAGAACATACTAACACAGAAAACATCACAGGATTGTGCTGTTCTGAAACAGCTATGCCATGCTACCCTAGAATTGCCTTTAATGGGATTACTGTGACCACAAACCACTCTCCATGTGTGTGCCACATATTTACACCCCAGAAAGAAATACTGAATATAACAACATCATGTGCCGTCTGTGATATTAATGACCACAGACCAGGAGCCTCCAGTATGATTGATACAACTGTTGCACCAAGCATTTCATCAGCAGAGCCATATCTATGGAATGTTAATCTGACATTGTTCTTGAATGATATCCAAGTTAATGAGACATCAGAATCGTGTGGCGGCAGCTACAAGAAGGGAGCGGAGAACATCAAGTTCTGCTGCTATAAAGGAGGCTTGCCTTGCTATCCCAGAATTGCCTTAAATGGGATCACTGTAGTTGAAAACTTCTCCTCTTGTGTAAACTACACATTCACATCTAAGAGTGAATCAGTGAAGGTCACAAAATCATATTCTCTCTGTGGTTTTACTAACTACAGGTCATGTGGCTTCTGTTGGATTGGAAATGATAACTTACCACCACTGTGTGTCTATATGTTTGGAATTGGAGTAATCAATGACGGCCTAACATCATCAAGTGCTATGACGATCATCATTTTCGGGAGGACGTGAACTCCCATGGTATATGGTGGATAGGCGGCAGGAACCATTGAAGGCTATGTCTGAAAAGTGTTCCTTCTTGCAGTTTCCTCATATTCCAAGTCCGGCTTGTTGCAGGAGCTACTGAGTTAAGTGCTCTGTGCACACCGTGAGCTGTGTGTCTCATCCGTTTTGAACCTGCTTCGATATCCCGCTTGTTTACGATGAATGATGATATCGTATGACGGGGAACAGTTGGCTGTGTTCACTTTCTGCGCGGTTTCGCCTTATGTCTTTTGGCGTGTGCTGAGACTGCTACGATGGGGACTACAGTTACCTTTCTTTGTTTGGGAGATGAGTTAGTAATTCGGATGATTCCACTGGCACGGGCGGTTGAGCAATTATGGATTTTAATTCGTTTGCTGTGATACCGAGGCCTTCCATAACCAATAACCAATAACAATACTAACATCAAAACAAATAACACCAGGGCTAAAACTAAGAATAACAAAATGTTACATCTTCTCAATATTCCTAAATGGTGCAGAAACATGGACATTAGACAATAAAACAGAACAGAGAATTGAAGCCTTTGAAATGTGGATATATAGAAGAATAGGTAGAATTGGATGGAAGGAAAAGAAAACAAACGATGAAGTCTTAAAACAACTAAAAATGAAAAGAGAACTACTAAGCACAATTCAAACAAGACAAATGCGATTTTTGGGTTATGTTAAAAGACACAATAACCTACTAAAAGTAATCATGGAGGGGAAAATACAAGGTAAAAGAGGCAGAGGCAGACCAAGACTAATATGGACGAGTAACATCAAAAGACGGATAAATCAGCCTATGCAACCTGCATCATCAAAGCAAGAGACAGAGCAGAATGGCGCTCCATGGTAGCCAACCTTCGTTGCGGAGACGGCACTCGATGATGATCATCAAGTTTTAGCTAAACAGTCTTTCCTATTAAAGTTTGTATCACGTTTTAGTTAAACAGTTTTTTCTATTAAAGTTTGTATCAAGTTTTAGCTAAAGTCTTTCCTATTAAAGTTCGTATCAAGTTTTAGCTAAACAGTTTTTTCCATTAAAGTTTGTATCAAGTTTTAGCTAAACAGTCTTTCATATTAAAGTTTAATCGAGTCCCAAGCCCCATCTTAAAGGATTATACAGCCTGCATGTCTCATTCAGGTATCTTACTTTTCTCTATTTCTCTTCATATTTATCTCTATTCTTTCTCTTTTTATTTCACATATTCCATACTTCTCCATCTGCCTCTTAATAGTGTATCTCTCTCTCTCTCTCTCTCTATCTCTCTCTCTCCAATATTCCCCATTATTCTCTTGTCTCCTGTTGTGTCCCTATTCACCGTCGCTGTGTCCCTATTTCCCTCTTTTTTATACTGTGACCATATCTATTTTCTTCATCCTTCCTCTTTCTTTCCATCATCTCACTCTTTCTCTACTTTTGTCTCATCTCTTCTTACTTGCTCATTTCTTTTGCATCTCTGCCTCTGAATTCTCTACCAATACCTCCATATCCATTCGCATTCTCTCACACAAATCTATCCTGCTCTCTGTAATCTAACACTCTTTCTCTTTCTCCGTCCGTCCGTTTCTCTCTCTCTCTCTCTCTCTCTCTCTTTCTCTCTTTCTCTTCTCTTGTATCTATATCCTACTTGCACTTACCAAATGTTACAAACAAATGTAGCTTTATTCCTTTCATGGAGGCGAAGACGCGCCAGAGCCAGAAGTTGTCAGCGACCCACAGCTGAGCTTGCGCCAGGATCGGTGAACCAAAACCATCCAGACCCTGTTCCACCTCTCCGCGGTGCCTCCAGTAACAGACTAACCTGTCTAGTCTGGCCAAGCGAGCAGGGATCGAAGAGGAAAGACAATCCGGTACTCAAAATCGTTGTGCTGAAGTCGGATGTGTTGGGCCGAAAGAGCGCAAATATAATAGTTATACTGCAAACCACATCACAACGCTGACACGCCCAATTAACGTCCTTTTAAGGGCGGATGACGAAGAGGAATTCTACAGTCTACGAATACTCTAGAATACTTTAGTCATCGGGCGAACGCAAGCAAGCAAGCATTCCTTTCATTAACCAGATGATCATTTCATCCTTGCCCTTTTGTTAATTTCAGCAGCTAAAAATATCTTTCGACTGATAATCCGTTTTTTAATAATATTTGTGTTCCCCAATGCCATGTATATGCAACTAACATACGGGAAGAAATGTTGTCATTAGCGGAATCAGTAAAAAAAAAAAAATCTTTAACTCATATGCCTTTACTTTACTTAGTTATGCATTGAGAGTGCACGAATATTAAAGGATTAGAATATGGTTATATCTTATAGTGTATTAACAAGTCAACATACAGGTATTTTTAGTCTACGATAGAGGAAAAAAGCCATTGATGCTACAGGGATTCAAAAACATCCCCTTCTAACATCCCAGAATCGATTTAAGCCTTGCGACCGTCAGTTGTCTTATATATAAATAATCTTACATGCTACAGATGAACTGGTATTAAGCGCAAAATATACTGGTGATGTTCAACATAAAAGACAATATTAGTGAGAACACAATGAAGAGATGAACAAACAATAACACGTCAGAATGCTCTTGATATTTTACATAAAATGTGATCGAAACCTCAATCCTGAATGTCGGTGTAGTTAGCTAGCACATACCAAAGCTTAGCAATTGCTATGAGGAATATTTTTCTATGTTTGTTGTTTTACAATTATTTACAGACTGCACTGCTAAGTTTAAAGACGAACAGATTACACATCAATAGCAGCTAATTATCGTTCGTATATTACAGCATCAGGGAGCCGCGATAGCTCAGTGGTTAGTGAACTGGACTACAAAGGACAAGAGGTAGGGTTCGATCCCAACCGACGGCTTTCGGATTCACCCAGCCTTTAATGGGTACCTGATTTTTTTCAGGGAAAGTGAAGCGGCATGGGCGTAACACCGCCCACATTATCCCAAAAATCATGTGCCGAAGGTCTGTAAAATATATGGTCACTAAAACCATATTACCTTTACGCCACTTGGCGCGACGGGGGTACTTTACTTTTACTTTATATTCTATCTATCTATCTATCTATTGACCTTTCGAGCCGTAGCCGGCCCATAGGGCGTAGACCAAGATACTCCTTCTCTTATCTGAATCTTTGTTCTAGCAGTTTTCAATTCTTTTAAAGATATTTTATCAAATCTCGCCATTTGTCTCTGTTCTGTGCAAGCAGCTCTATCTCATTGAGAGAGCCGAATCCTGCTGCTCTTGCCTCTCTCACTAATGTTCTTCTCAGTGTCTCTCTGGGTCTTCCTATTTTCCTCTTACCCGTTTTTTCTCATATAAGGGCTTGCTTTGCTATTCGGTTATTATCTCTTCTCATCACATGTCCAACATATGACCATCGTCTTTTCTTTATTACTGAAGATATTAGTGGTTCATTGGCGATTTCTCTAATTTCCTCGTTTGTTTTGAATTCATTCCTTGCTATACCAAGTATTTTCCTTAGACATTTATTTTCGAATGCGTTCAACTTTGTTTCTATATCTCTTGTTATTTTCCAGCTTTCACACGCATACTTAAGGTTTGATAGTACATTTGATTTGAATAGTCTAAGTTTTGTGTTTGTGCTGATGAGCTTTGATTTCCACAACTTTTCAAGGCTTCTGAAAGACATTGCTGCTTTAGTTATTCTGATTCTAATTTCTTTGCATGTATCCCCTTCTCGATCAATGTGAAGTCCAAGATAGGTAAAGTAATCGATCTCTTCTACTGGTTTGTTTTCCATGTATATTTTGTCGTCTGTTGGAATTAAAGTTTTCATGACTTTAGTCTTTTCATGATTGATCTCAAGCCCAATTTTGCTGGCTATTGATGATAGTTCATTTGTGTTTTCCTGCATCGTTTTTATCTGGCCTGCTGCTGATGAGAACTATGTCATCAGCAAAGACGAGGTCCTCCAAATAGTCTCCTTGTATCCATTCGATGCCTTTATTACCAGTGCAGCATTTCTTCATTACGAAGTCCATAACAATTCCAAATAACAAGGGCGATAAAATACATCCTTGTTCAACCCCTGTTTCTATTGGGAAACATTCGCTCAGTCCTTTGTCTGTTCGAACTGCACATGTGGAACCAGCATGCATGTCTTTGATAATATTTATGATTTTTGATGGTAAGCCATATTGCTTCAGAATTTTCCACAAAGAATCTCTATGAATACTGTCAAATGCTTTTTTGAAGTCGATGAAGTTAATTACAAAAGGTTTTTGCTTTTCAATGTGTTCCTCCAATATAAGTCGTAGAGTGAAAATGTTGTCAAGGCAGCTTCTCCCTTTTCTAAAACCTGCCTGTTCTTCACGCATTACTGTATCTATCGAATCCTTTATTCTATTTAGGATGATTTTGCAGAATAACTTTGAGGCAACTGACGAAAGTGTCACGCCTCTCCAGTTGTTACAATCTCTAAGATTGCCCTTTTTTGGAATCTTAACAATGATTCCTTTTTTCCATTTATGAGGGGGTCTTCTCTGCTTTCCAAATGATGTTGAACATTTTCTGGAGATGTATTAAATTATGGCTATCAATTGCCTTGAGGATCTCCGCTGTTAACTTATCCTCTCCAGCAGCCTTGTTATTGGTCATATTCTTTACGGTGGTTTCTGTTTCGCTCAAGGTGAAGTCATCTAAATTTACATCTAATTCTGCTGCTGGTGTTTCAGCTTCAAAATCTATTAAACTGTGGGGTAGTGGACGGTTAAGAATTTCTTTGAAGTGTTCCGCCCAACGGGCTTTTATGTCTGCGCTTGTTGTTAGCATTACTCCAGATTTACTAACACATACCAAAGATTACTTTATATTACAGCATCATAATTATAGACAATAAGAACATAGACAAGAAAATCCCTGGAGGTAGTAGAAATGTGGTTTTACAGAAGAATGTTGAGAATAAATGGGCAGCTAAGAAGAGTAATGAAAACCTTCTGAAAGAGGCCACAACAAGAAGTGAGCTGATATCCAATATTAGGAAGAAACAATCATTTGTTAGCCATGTTATGAGAAGGAAACAGCTGCAATATATTGTGACAACTGTGAACATTGAGGGACAAAGAGATAGAGGCAAATAGACAAAATTACCAGACAGCTTATGAGAATGGCTTGGCAGAAGGTCAACAACAGAAATGATAAATAACTGTCGTGATCGAAAGTTGTGGCATATATAACACTGGACATATATCTGAGGATCTACTAAAATCTATCTTTGTAGCCACACCGAAGAAGTCAGGCGCCACTGATTGTGAAGACCATCGCACTATTAGTCTCATGAGCCATATGACTAAAATATTACTAAGAATAATCATGAGACGTATACGGAACAAAATAAAACCAGAAATAAGTGAGGAACAATATGGATTTGTGGAAGGAAAGGGCACCAATAATGCAATATACATCTTAAGGACATTGATAGAAAGATCTATAGAGGTAAAGAAAGATCTATATATGTGCTTTATAGACTACACAAAAGCATTTGACAAAGTAAAGCATGTGGAAATAATAAATATGCTGGAGAAATTAAACATTGATGGCAAGGATCTGCGAATCATAAAAAACATGTACTGGCAACAAACAGCAGCTATACGAATTAACAACCAAACAGGACAATTCCAAAATATAAAACAAGGAGTCAGACAAGGCTGTGTTCTCTCACCGGATTTGTTTTCACTTTACAGCGAATATATTATGAGATCAATAGTAGACAAAAAAGGAATTGAAGTCAACGGTCACAACATAAATAATTTGCGATATGCGGATGACACAGTCTTAATAGCAGAGACAGAGAATTAACTACAAGAAATGATAGACATAATAGTAAAAGAAAGCAACAAGAAAGGTCTCAGTCTGAATAGCAAGAAAACAGAAGTAATGGTCATATCGAAGAAACAATCATCACCATCATGCAGCATAAAAATAAACGAGACAAATCTGAAACAAGTGCAACGTTTCAAATACTTGGGCACAATAATTACATCAGATGGGAGATGCACCACAGAAATAAAAAGCAGAATAGCTCAGGCCAAAATAGCATTTCAGAAAATGAAAAATATCTTATGCAACAAATCTGTCAATAAAAATGAGAAAGAGAGTTCATCGATGCTATATAGAACCAATTCTGACCTGGGAAGCGATTCATGGACAGTAGACAAACAAATGAAAAGACGATTAGAGGCCACAGAGATGGGATTTCTCAGAAGAATGTTGAAAGTTCCCTGAACAGACCAAAAAAGACCAATGAGGAAGTACTCAAAGAGGCCAACACAAAAAGGGAGCTCTTTAAAAACATCAGAAAGAAGCAATCAACATTTTTCGAGCACATCATGAGAAGAGGAAAGTTGGGATACTTGGTTACAACTGGAAAAATAAAAGGAAAGAGAGATCACGGACGACAAAGAGAGAAAATACTGGATAGCTTGGTGTCATGGCATGGAAAACAGTCAACAACAGAACTGATACGATGCACTGTAGATAGAAGATTGTGGAGGGACATGATCGCCTACGCCAACCGGCAGGGTACAAGATGATGATGATAGGTTTAGTACGATAGAAAGAAAGTTATAGAAATATAACAACTGTAAAGAACAAAGAGTACTCAACTCACATAAGACAAAATAATCACGTGAAACAAGCGATTAAACGAAAGCTAAATTATAGCAAAATACAGTATAATCGTCTCAAGAGAAAGAAAGTAAGTTATTGAATAAAGAATTCATCCATAACTGTTTGAGAGAAATTAGAAAATAATAAAGTAAACTGCACCAGATTGTCGAATAGTTGGTGAGTTGGTTTCTGAAGGTTGAGTGTTGTCTTTACCTGGTAACAACGACTAGACCGCGTCGAAGAGACAGTTAAATGGACTAGATAGCGCACATGCCAACTTTTAAAGAAATCATTAACGCGAGCCTGGTTGAGGGCAACAGGTGAGTTGAGGGCGTTAGTTACGTGAAGATGTGTGTTGCCAATTATACTTGTGTGTATGTGTGTGTGCGTGTAGTGGTATGTAATGAATAAAATTCCTGCGTGTATATATGTATGTGAGTGTAGGGGTGTGTAATCAGTAATTTTTGTCCGCTTAGGCGTGGGCATGCGCGTTGTGCCAGTATGTGTGTTTTTGTACTTGTATGCATCTGTCGCTGTTGGTATGTTTATGTGCACACAAATATGTGTTTGTGTAATTGTTTGTTAGCTGCCGGGCTCTTTATTTATGACCTTATGAGCTTGGTGCAGTTGTGTGTGTGCATGTAAGCGTGTGTGTGTGTGTGTTAAAAATAACAGAGCCCCGTCACGTCACGCTATGGATGGAATATGGTGGTTACTGCCCTCATAAACCTTTGGCTCATTATATGGGGGGGGGGAGGAAGGGCGATAATGTGATTGCTATTACGTTCTTGTCGCTTCTTTCTTTTCCTCTTCCCCTCCCCCCTCCCACCAAAATTAAATCTGGTTCCCATTAAAGGCTGGGTGAACCTAGGAGCCGTCGATCAGGATCGAACCTGACCTCTCGTCATTAATAATTAACTCCACTAACCAGTGAGCTATCTCGGCTCCATGTGTATAAACATACACCGGATATTGAACTTGGACTTCACGTAGATTTAGGGCAGTAACCGATCTGAAGTGGTCAGCTATTTATAGTTTAGCACTAGTGTCAGAATCAAAGGGAAGCAACTGAAACATGATTACTTTTCCCGTGCTGGTTCTGGAAACAGATAAACCAAACTGAACAAGGTGGTAGAGATCGAGAGAGAATGCAACAGAGTAACAAGATTCCATGCTGTATTCGGATATACTGGGTCAGTAAGGCGTAGATATTGGCAACTTGCTGTAAACTAGTGTCAACCATAGCACAACGCATCTGTCGCCACATAACGTATTTTAATGGTGGGTGATGGAACGAAATTGTTGACAGACGGACACAGAAGAATGTGGATTCCAAGGTCCTCAGTAATGAAGAATTCTGTTAATTGACATTTGAGCCAGCAAATTACCTTCCCCTCACTTTCTCTATTACCTTTTTGGATCTTGTTGTTTCCTTGGGCGTTTCTGGCCTCCACACCTCGGTTTTCTATAAAGCCACAGAGGCCTATTGTTACCTTGTCTATACATCAACACATTCACCTTTATGCCATGATTCTATATTTTTTTTCTCATTTATCGCGTCTTCGTCGTTACTGCCAAGATGACTAGAATTTGCTCCAACAGTCTCTCCATACGTCAGGCTGCTTTAGCCGCCGGTTTTGCCAGTTTCCATCAGCATTCTAACGGATCCTCCTTGTCTCTCGTCCTGACACACCCCCTTTCTTGAGAGCAATACTCACCCTCACCTAATACCTATCATCCTCACCACTTAGCTGCTGTGATAATACTCAACCGTTACTGTTTCATTTACCACTTGCCTACTTTTCCGTGATCCTCCTAAGATCGCCTTCAAACGCGACAAGAATTTGAGAGAGGTTCTGGTCAGGAGCCGTCTTCCTCGATCCGACCGTAAACACTTGGGCATGGTATCCTGATGACGTAACTGTATTACCTGTGCAACAATTCTTGTCTTCCCTAACGGATGGTTCGAGATCGAGATTGTTTCAAAATGGTGTCCCGCAATATCAGTTATGCTATAATATGTCAACGATGTCACATTGTTTATATTGGCGAGTCTAGGAGACGCTAGCGGGAGGATTTTGTGAACACCTTCGGGATATTCAACGGAATACTGGCACGCCAGCAGTGTCCCATTTTAATTCCTTAGACCACAAGGGAAAAAGCAACATCGGTATAACTGATATTGCCCTTTGCTACTCCTGTTACAGCATCAGATTGAAGTATCGCTTTATAGTTCAATTGGGTTTGCTGACCCCACGAAGATTGAATGTATAACACTAATGCACATAGTTTGTCTGTAGCTGCTCCTTCCAAATTGCATACTCTACTCTTGTGCTCATGTACCAGCACATTAGTATATGCACATGATATGCCATTCACAGCTCTTCTCTACTAGACCACACTGCGACACTTCGGTGGTCCCCTATATCTCTTGTGTCTGAGCTGCTTACTTTTGTGCAAGGCGATACCCTTTCCACTTGCACTTCAGGGTACTTTACCATTTACATGTTCTCAGTGAAATCCACTCTGAGACATTTCATTCTTTCCTCATTTCGGGTACCCGGCATTCATCTGGTCTATTCTTTGTATTTTGTGTATTCACACGGTCATAGGTGTGGACACTTTTGGGTATGTATGCTGTATGCGCACTATTTCACATGCATGTGTATGCACACGCGTGGGTGTAACCGTATACATATATATATATATATATATATATATATACATATTTGTGTGTGTATGTATAAGGATATATATATATATATATATATAAATGTATACAGGTTTGTGTATTCTCGCACGGTTGTATATATGTAGATATGTATAGACATTGTCGGTGGTGTTATAGTTGAGGTAACCTATACAATATCCCCCACATATTTTTAGAACCCCTCCACTGTGTTTTGACCCTATCATTAGCTGGTCAACTATAATGCGTATCCTGTACGGACTAGTCCTCGTTCATTTTCATTCTGACCGTATCACAACACACATAGAATGCATTTTCGATGTTATTTCAAATTCTAGTTCGAAATTATTTAGTTTTAAATACTTTATTATTACTTAGTTATGTAGGCTCATTGTATTTACTAATATATCTGTGTGTGTGCTGTTTGTTGTTTCTGTTGAAGGCCTATTGAACCGAAACGTCGTTAAAATGTGTGCTATCCATTACATATGTAAAGCTTTAACCATACCATTTCTCCTCCTGCTCTACATAAATTAGAAGCAGAGTAAAGCAAGTAAAGACAGAATTCCATAGAATAATATACATCCTACGTAACAAACCATTGTCTCTGTTAGAAAACGTGTTCTACTGTATAGTAGTAGTCATGGTAGTCCATCATCATCATGTGTCATACCGGTTGGCGTAGGCGATCATGTCCCTCCACAATCTTCTATCTACAGTGCATCGTATCAATTCTGTTGTTGACTGTTTTCCATGCCATGACACCAAGCTATCCAGTATTTTCTCTCTTTGTCGTCCGTGATCTCTCTTTCCTTTTATTTTGCCAGTTGTAACCAAGTATTCCAACTTTCCTCTTTTCATGGTGTGCCCGAAAAATGTTGATTGCTTCTTTCTGGTGTTTTTTAAGAGCTCCTTTTTGTGTTGGCCTCTTTGAAAACTTCCTCATTGGTCTTTTTAGCTGTCCAGGAAACTTTCAACATTCTTCTGAGAAATCCCATGGACGATAAGAAAGATAACAGGGAGACCATTTGAGCAGCTGAAATGTAGTTTATCAGAAGAATCCTTCCACTTCTATGGATAGCACAAATTACTAATGAAGAATGTAAAGGAGCCCGGGAAACCAGAAATATCATTAGAATCATGAGGAAAAGACTAATCTGTTATATTATGTCCATGGAACCAGTTTCTTTGCAGTCAGAAATTCCCCATATTCGCTCCACCGCTTGTCAGAGCATTTCCTAAAATGAATCGGGTAATTTTGTTGACAAGATCGCTTCGCACACATCCTACTCGATTGCAGAGGTGGCAACTCCATTGATATCGTCGAGGCAAAGACTGCATTTATTGGACATGTGATGGGAAAAGAAGGTATTGAGAATATTAACACGGTGGGCACAATGAATTGAGAGAAGAGCAGAGAACAACCACGAGAAAAAAAAATATTAAACAACTTAACCAAATGGTATAATAAAAGATCACCGGCTGAAATTATGACATGCGTGAAGAAGGACCGAGAGGTGTGAAGAGAGATGATCGCCTACACGAACCGGCATGGTACCTGGTGATGATGATGGTGGTACATATAATATAAACATTTTTTGCAGTAAAGAAAAGCATACCCTTGATGTACTTGGTTAATATTATTTCTACTTTTTAAGCGAATTCCGACATTCATATATGCATGACGCATTCCTTTCATCCTGGGAGCTCTAGGTTTGTTATTAATATGCGAGTGCTCGAATCTAGTGACATAAACTTCCGATATTGTCAAGGACATTCCCTACGGCTATTTCAATTACATCGACAACTCCCAAGGGAAATGAGATCTACAATTCAGAGAGCCTCCATGAGTCGTGGAAGGAATACCGATAATGAATTCAGTTATTGTAACAATTCACAGTGTCCTGGGTGACCTTTCACTTCGGAGAATAAACCGAGTAAACCCATGGCAGAGACTGTTCTAAAAGAGTCTTCTTCTTCTTCTTCTATCTTTCCTTCCTCATAAGCCGTTGGCGTCGAGGGGAGATGCAATCTGCGATTCTTTGCTCTTCTGTTGGCCTCTTCTGGTGTTATCCCTCCTAGTGACTCTAGTATTCCCTTTATCCATCTCGTTCTCGGCCTTCCTCTTACTCAGGCATTTTCGTAGCGTTTGTCTATGGCTCTTTGATTCATTGTTAGTTCTTTTTGTCTTGTTATGTGGCCGAACCAATTGATGTGTTGTTTCTTTATGTATTCGATGACTGGTTCAATCTCGAGTTTCTTCCTCAAGTCAGTGTTTCTTATTCTGTCCCTTAAGCTGTATCCTGTCATTCATCTGACACATTTAATTTCGGTGGTCGTTATCTTTCTTATTGGTCTAGAGTCCAGCGTCAAATTCTGGCACTGGTAGCACAGAGTTGGTAGAAAAATGTATTTGTAAATTGTCCTTTTTGCATCCGTACTTACTGCATTGTTTCCCAATAGTGTTGATACTTGGCCTATAACTTGGCATGCTTTGTTACACCTTACATCTATTTCTGTCACTTCGTTATTGTCTTGTGTTAACGTATTACCCAGATATTTAAAATTGTCTACTTGTTTTAGGGTCGTATTATCTATTATGATGTTAGTTTTTCTTTCTTTCTTGCTATTGCCATTACTTCGGATTCTAAAAGAGTTTGAAGAAGAATTTGATGGTTTTTGTAGTGCTACACAGCTGCCTATACGGTTCGCAACACAGCTATATATATATATGTGTAATGTATAAACTGCTGGCTGCACAGCTGAAACGTTTCTTTTCTAATGACACAACTCAATCGACACATCAATGAGTTTCCGGTTCTTAGCTATAGGTAGGTACAATTGCCGAAGTAGAGCTGAGATTGTGTACCGCGAAGCTAAACCACTCCACACTACTTAATTAAAATTGGCCAAACGTTACCTGGCAGACTGATCATTCCGGAATGTTCTCTAGACATGACGTCGCAAATACAAAGTTGAAGAATTTAAATAACACATTTAATACATTCATCTACCTAATTTGTTTTCTTTCTTCAGCTAATAATAGCGTTGATAATATCATAGATTACATTACGCTTCTCTATCTTACTAGTTCCCATTCATGTGATTGGCCTCTTTACAGCTGCATTCTTCGGTACATTTGTCATTGGGGGCCGTCTCCACATCGAATGTGGCTACCATGGAGCGTCAATTTACACTGTCTCTTGTCTTGGTGGGGAAATAACGATAGCTCAGTGATTAGTGAACTGGACTACAAAGGACAGGGTCAGGTTCGATCCTGATCGACGGCTTCCGGTTTCACCCAGCCTTAAAATGTGTACTGGATTTTTTTCTGGGAAAGTAAAGCGGTTCGGGCGTAATACCGACAACATTACCCCGAAGGATCATGTACCGAAGGTCTGTAAAATATTGTGGTCACTAGCACCATATAAAATATTATGGTCACTAGCACCATATAAAATGTTGTGGTCACTAGCACCATATTCCCTATACGCTTTGTGGCGTGACGAGGCACTTTACTTCTTGCCTGTCTTGATGGTGCACGTTGACATAGGATTACTTGACCACCTATTATTGTCATCAGTCTACTTTAGTCTTGGCCTGTCTCTCGGCCCTGTACCTTCCCTTCCAAGATGTCTTTTAGAACTGTTTTATGTCTCTTCATAAATAAAAAAAATGTCAATTGCATTTTTCGATTTATGTTAAGTAGTTCTTTTTTCATTTTCAGCTCATTCAGAACGTCCTTGTTTGTCTTCTTTTCTTTCTACCCAATTCTCCCCATTTTCTTATAGATCCACATTTAGAAGTCATCAATTTTTAGTTGATTTCTTATTTAATGTCCTCTCTCCTGCACTATACAGAAAAGTTGAGTAAATTTAGCATCTTGCTGTTCGTAATTTTAGTTGGATGTTATTTGCTTTGATGTGAGTATATTTTTCATGTTGTTAAAATTGCTTTTTACCATTCCTATTCTCTTGTTTTTTTGTTTTCCTTGTCTTATAATTTCCATTATTTGTTATATGTCCAAGATATAATCTTGATCTCTTTCTATGGGTTTTTCCATCTACTTTAATACTACTTCTAGAATCTACTACATTGTTACTGCTGTAAATGCATGATGTTTAAAACGCTAAGTAGATTTACTCTAATCAAAAGAATAACACAAGCCAAGCAAAAATAGTTTGCTACTCATTACGGATGCATTCCTTCATCTTTTTTCTTCTTCTTCATCTGTTTTTGCACTGCGATTGCTCTTCTTCGTCGTCAATCCTCTAAATGACATTGACGTAAGTGAATGCAATTTGCGTTGTGTAGTGCACAGTTGTTTGTCACTGATATCTTCGTTGATTTACGCGTGCGTGTCTTTCCAGGACTTTGAAATACATTTGCTTCTTCTGTTATATATTTGCTTCTTTTGTTATACATTTGCTTCTTCTGTTATATATTTCCTTCTTTTATTATACATTTGCTTCTTCTGTTATATATTTGCTTCTTATGTTATACATTTGCTTCTTATGTTATACATTTGCTTCTTCTGTTATACATTTGCTTCTTATGGTATACATTTGCTTCTTATGTTATACATTTGCTTCTTATGTTATACATTTGCTTCTTATGTTATACATTTGCTTCTTCTGTTATACATTTGCTTCTTATGTTATACATTTGCTTCTTATGTTATACATTTGATTCTTAGGTTATACATTTGCTTCTTATGTTATATATTTGTTTTCCATTATACATTTACTTCTTCTTGTCAAAGTGATTAGATAGAGCTGTACTTCAAAATGAAGCCTTTGTGCTAAAAATGGAATAATGTATCCTGAAAAATGGAGTAATGGAGGAACTCACAGATTTAACAATTTGTGATAATTTTGTTACAAGTATTGACAACTAAAATATCATTCGTACATAAATCATGATTTTAGTTATGCATTTTAAAATGTTAGTGTTTGGTGTCAAAGACTGAAACCACTTCCACAAAATAGCAATTTTAAGAAAGAATGAAATGTACTAGGCTCAGTACATCTTCATCCACAAGTGCTGGAGTTTCCAAGATTATAACTAAAATTACAATTTGAGAAGAAAACAAGTAACTGTGGGTGGGATACAGAAGGCACTATATCCACTCATTTCGTCCAGACACATCCGACCTAATGACATTTTTTTTTCGTAGGTGATATTTTCCCTCTTTGGTCTTTACTGTCTTGTCCATATTATTTAATCAGTTGTCACTGGTACCGCTAGTGGATGGTGCATAGAAGAAGTGTAAAAGTTGTCACCGAGTCATAGATGATGATCTACGTCAGAATGGGAGAACCAGAACTATCTAGATCATACTCCATCTCTTTGTGGTGCCCCTTGACACAGACGAGCAAGTTGAGTCTGGTCACGGGAACAAAGATCAAGAGGCAAGGTAGTCTGGTGCTCAAAATACGCCATGCCTGAGATGAAAGACACAAATATCACGTTTCTAGTGTATGCGACAACATAAGGGATCTACGCCCACATTACGTCCTTTCAAGGGCGGACGATGAAGAAGACTATTAATTCTTTTAGTAGCTCTCTAGTGAACGCGTGAAAAAAAAGAAAGCAAGAAAGAAAGAAAGTAAGAATGAAAGAAAGTAAGAAAGAAAGAAATTAACCACTTCTGGTTCATTGATCCTGAATCCAGTAGTCACTGACAGCTTTCACGTCAACGCTCGACAATGATTAAAATCAACATTGAAATAATTTATTTAATTTCCTGTAATGATGTCCACGCAAATAAATGAATAAAGCAGAGATAACATTAATAGAACAAGTGATGATAGTTGTATGACAAGTGAAAGAGAGATGTTGGTAGCGCATATAAGTTGAGGAAGAATATGTTGGTAGCACATATAAGTAGAGGAAGAATATGTTGGTAGCTCATATAAGTAGAGGAAGAATATGTTGGTAGCTCATATAAGTAGAGGAAGAACATGTTGGTAGTTCATATAAGTAGAGGAAGAATATGTTGGTAGCTCATATAAGTAGAGGAAGAATATGTTGGTAGCTCATATAAGTAGAGGAAGAACATGTTGGTAGCACATATAAGTAGAGGAAGAACATGTTGGTAGCACATATAAGTAGAGGAAGAACATGTTGGTAGCACATATAAGTAGAGGAAGAACATGTTGGTAGCACATATAAGTAGAGGAAGAATATGTTGGTAGCACATATAAGTAGAGGAAGAATATGTTGGTAGCACATATAAGTAGAGGAAGAACATGTTGGTAGCACATATAAGTAGAGGAAGAATATGTTGGTAGCACATATAAGTAGAGGAAGAATATGTTGGTAGCTCATATAAGTAGAGGAAGAATATGTTGGTAGCACATATAAGTAGAGGAAGAACATGTTGGTAGTTCATATAAGTAGAGGAAGAATATGTTGGTAGCTCATATAAGTAGAGGAAGAATATGTTGGTAGCTCATATAAGTAGAGGAAGAACATGTTGGTAGTTCATATAAGTAGAGGAAGAATATGTTGGTAGTTCATATAAGTAGAAAAAGGAAATGTCGGTAGCGTCTAAGTAGAAAAAGGAGATTTGATAGTGCATTTAAGCAGAGTATGAATATGTTGGTAGTGCATACAATTGCATAGGAGAAGATACTGGTAGTGAGCATATATACAACTGTTGGTAACGAGTACAAGTAGATAAAGATGCCGGTTGTGAATAAGATCCAAAAGAATGGGATGGACGCAAAGAAAACTAAGAGAGTGGAGTGACAGCGAAAATGAAGACAAAGTTCAAAAATGTTGTCATTGTAAAGAACAATGAGATGTTGGAAAAGAAAATAAAGAGTTAATAAAAAAAAAGCATGGATCTGATAATGAGATAAGGTAAGGTAAAGTACGAGACATGAACCGGCGTCTTAGCACGCGAGTTCACACCCATATGTGCTCGGCCGCCTATCCAGAAATGTTCGGATATTTCTGTATAGTGTAGCCTCAAGCATCGAAACTCAGATGCGAAGCGACATTCCTCACCTTCCCAGGATAATACCCTGGTACCCATTTCTGCCAACGGCTGGGTCGACCGTGGGGGTAATTTTTTTTTAAATTTCCAACCACGAGTACAATTCACACTGCTCCCAGCGGGAATCGAACACGGGTTGTCCGAACGTCGGTAGTCTAGTCGGGTGGTTTTCCCAACTAGGCTACCGAGGCCCCCAATGATAATGAGAACAAGACGGTAATAATGAGAGAGAAACAGAAGATAAGAAAAATAAATTTAGCAAAAAGGAAGAAAACGAAAGAGAGAAGATGAAAAAGTGAAAGTAAGGAAGATGAAAAAGTGAAAGTAAGGAAGAACAAGAAAAAATAAGATTAGAATGCCCCTAGCCATAGAAAGTGTTAAACTGGGATTGTATAGGTACATTACGGTAAAACATTTACTGGCAAGTTAAGTGCACAAATAGTTTTGTGTGTTCAAATATCGCTTCTGGTTTCAGTGATTTTGATTTATCAACCTTTCGCCAAAGTTTCTCGCGCCAACAGATCCTGCACGCTGCACCAGTAAAGCTAGGTGACTGTACTGGCAGGTAGGTGTACACGTAAAGCTAGGTGACTGTACTTGCAGGTAGGTGCACAGGTCTAGTTAGACCACTCTCACTCGTCACTCTTCTTTTCCCTTTTGTTTTATGTGTCTACCTTCACCACATCATCCTCTACTCATCTCTCTTCCTCCCTCCCTCCCAGCTCTCTTTCTCTCTCACGCACACAAACAGGTGAACACAAAACAAACAAAAAATAAAGAAGACAGTTCAGCATACAAGAGGGCAATTTATGAAACAGACAAAGATAGATTTGAAGAAATGTGTCGAGAAGAAAGGCAATTAAGCTCTTAACTTGATCTATGGACGCGAATTGGGAAAATATGTTTGTTTTACCTGAAAAAATATGAGCTCTTCCTCTTCTGCAATAGAAGCTGATTGATTTCAGCAGATTCAATAAAAACAACGCTTTAACGTTTCCCTAGTTAATGTACAATTTTATGAAAGCACAAACGTTCAGTTTAGTGACATGTGTAAATGTAGGTGAGCGTCGACAACGTTGTGCAGGATTATTGTGAACAAGAAATTACAACAAAGACAAGTTGCATTTAGAGTTGATTATCATAGAAGTCTCAATAAGAACAATGGAGAAATGATTGATGGTATAAAAGAGTAGACTGAGAATTCAATGGAACATGTTTTCTCGTTAGTGACGCTTGTAAACTTGTGTATATTGGTAGCATAGTAAACAGTAGTTTGGGGGCCTCGGTAGACTAGTTGGGAAAACCGCCCGACTGGGCTATTGGAGTTCGGTCAAACAGTGTTCGATTCCCACTGGAAGCAGCTTGAGTTGTACTCATGGTTGGAAAAAAAAAAATACCCCAGCGGTCGATCCAGCCGCTGACAGAAATGGGTACGACAGAAGTACTCTGGGAAGGTGAGGAATGCCACCTTACATATTGAGCTTCGATGCTTAAAACGACACTGTCCAGAGGTCTCCAAATACTTCTAGATAGGCGGCCGAGCACATATGGGTACTCGCATGCTAAGACGCTGATTCAAGTCTTGTACTTTACCTTTACCTTTACAGTTAGTAGCAATGAGAGAATACAACTGATACATCTTTGATTTAATGCCAGTTAACTTCAAAGCCACTGTAAAGATAACAAAAGAAAATGAATTAACGATCTCAAGGTCCATTTATCCCATTTTAAAGGTCACTGTGGAAACTTATAAGACTGGGAAATAAAGGCTGCTTGCCCAGTGCAGTAGCTACGAGGTGTTCGGGTAAGAGTTTGTTTTTTTAAACCTTCGAAAGAAAATAAAAACAATTTGAGTTTTTGACTTAGCGCATTTTTTTTTTTAAACGGTGATTCGAACCAGTCATCTGCTTGAAAATTGATTGGTGGTAAGGTCAAGGTGACACTGGTGGTATACCAGTGGACAGAAAACTGACTTTCACAACCGTCACGTGCGCAAAATGTTTCAGCAGTAGTGTGTATAAAGTTCTTAACAATATAATAACATACATGAGACAGCCTGACTCTAAAGCATGTTACCAAAGGTAGCTAACAGCACATAGTCTGAACGTGGTCAGCGACTCAAAGCTGACTAAGAAGGTCAGGTTCGTCGGCAACAGATAGAGCTCCTCCTCTGTACCCTCATACAGGCAATCAGTCAAGGGAGCAGAGACTGAAGAGGACAAGCTGTATATAGCAGCCATCATTTTCTGGAAGTGGTCGCTGTAGTAGCTTTACTAAAATGAAAACAGTACACAATTATAAACATTACAGTAAACGTTAACTTTACAGAAAAGATAACAAACGATAAAGTCTTAAAACTACTAAAAATGAAAAGAGAACTAACTACTAAACACAACTCAAAAAAGACAAATGAAATTTTGGGAATGTGTTAAAAGACACAACAGCCACCTAAAAAGTAATTTGGAAGAAAAAATACAAGGCAAAAAAGGCAGAGGCAGACCAAGACTAAAATGAACGAGTAACATCAAAAGATGGACAAATCAGCCTATGATAACCTGCACCATCAAAGCAAGAGACAGCAGTATGACGCTAATGGTAGCCAACCTTCTATGCTGAAACGGCACTCAATGATGATGATGAAATGTTAATTTGTTCTACGTTTCACCCACTGCTATACAGCGGTCTGGTACGATATGATATTTGTGTGTTTATTTCCATCCAACAAGAAAAGAAAACGAAAACCCAAAAACGTTGTGCTGATGCCAGATGTGTTCGGTTGAAAGGCGTAAAATATTTCACATTTCTGTAAAACAAACGGAAGAGAGTTATGGAGTTAGAGAAGAGAAGGGAAAGGGAAGTAGGAGGTTAAGAAACAAAAACAGAGTAAGAAAGAAAGAAGGTACGCTATTGCACTCAGTGTACACCAGTAGGTGCCTGTAACATTTAAATGCTCAAACTTGAAGGTATATATCCTAATAGCTCGTGGATAAGACAACACAAACAACAGATAGGCAAGTAAGCTATTACAAATTATTTTCTGTATTATTTTCTTGTTGTCTAAGAATCTTTTGGAGATAATAGTTCCACGTTACTGTGTCATTTGGGAGCCGCGATAGCTCAGTGGTTAGTGAACTGGACTACAATGGACAAGAGGTCGGGTTCGATCCCAACCGACAGCGTCCGGTTCACTTAACCTTTAATGGGTACCGGATTTTTTTCTGGGAAAGTAAAGCGGCATGGGCGTAATACCGACCACGTTACCTGTAAAATGTATGGTCACTAACACTGTATTCCCTATACGCCATTTGGCGTCACGGGGCTCTTTACTTTTTTTTTTACTATTGTGTCATTTGTGTGTACCATACCTTGAGGTTTTGCTCAATATACTAATTTATCTGTTGTCACACAGCTTCTAACAGTGATGCCGTTGAAGCCTCCAATGGCGTATTACATTTGTACAAAGATCCTGCGGCCACAAGTGAACCTAACACACTTGTACCTAGGGAGGCTCTTAATTTAGCATCCATATCACTACGCACCGCCTCACTATGACCCAACATTTTTCTTCCGCGTCTGCTTTTTTTTGTTTCTTAGAGTTCAACCAGTTACTAGGCATGGATACAATCGTCACCAACATGGGTAGTAATGGATACAATCGTCTCCAGCACGGATAGACATGGATACAATCGTCTCCAGCACGGATAGACATGGATACAATCGTCTCCAGCACAGATAGACATGGATACAATCGTCTCCAGCACAGATAGACATGGATACAATCGTCTCCAGCACGGATAGACATGGATACAATCGTCTCCAGCACGGATAGACAAGGATACAATCGTCTCCAGCACGGATAGACATGGATACAATCGTCTCCAGCACAGATAGACATGGATACAATAGTCTCCAGCACGGATAGACATGGATACAATCGTCTCCAGCAAAAATAGACAAGGATACAATCGTCTCCAGCACGGATAGACAAGGATACAATCGTCTCCAGCATGGGTAGACAAGGATACAATCGTCTCCAGCACGGATAGACAAGGATACAATCGTCTCCAGCATGGGTAGACAAGGATACAATCGTCTCCAGCATGGTAGACAAGGATACAATCGTCTCCAGCATGGGTAGACAAGGATACAATCGTCTCCAGCATGGGTAGACAAGGATACAATTGTCTCCAGCATGGGTAGACAAGGATACAATCGTCTCCAGCATGGGTAGACAAGGATATAATCGTCTCCAGCATGGGTAGACAAGGATACAATCATCTCCATCAAGGGTGCATTTCAACTTAACCATTTTCACCTGCGAACGGACATGTTTGAGCTTGTTGTTTTTAACTGTTAACTGTGAAAGGTTCATTAACATGCGCAGAGTGCACAAAAGACTTCTTTTTCCGACGTTATCAGTGGAAACAAATGATGAATTCTTAAACCAACCAAAAAATTAAAAGAAAACTATTAAACACGATTCAAACAAGACAAATGAGATTTTTTTGATCATGTTAAAATATACAGCAACCTACTAAAAGTAATCTTGGAAAGGAATATACAAGGCAAAAGAGGCAGACCAAGACTAACATGGACGAGTAACATCAAAAGATGGACAAGTGAACCTATGACAACCTGCACCATCAAAGCAAGAGATAGAGGAGAATGGCGCTCCATGGTTGCCAACCTTCGATGCGGAGACGTTACTCAATGATGATGATCATCGCGGGCTAGACATTGAATCTTACTACCCATAGACCAAGGGAAGGTAAACAGAAAAGAAACTACGACTCATATAGAAAAATGTACGCCGCTACAGATTCGAACACGGAACTCCTTGTCCAGTTGTCGGCGCAGTAACTCTAGACTGCCCAGTCTCCGGTGGTCCACAGGCACACGTAGATTAAGAGATATGTTAGCATAAACTATTGACTGAAAAGTTTATTTTCTTTACATGAGTTACTTAGTGTTATCTCTGAATTTTTACCTACTTTAGTAATTAGGCTTTTTGGTAATCTGATTAAAATTGTGTTATATGTAACAGTTTCCATAGCAACGTTAAAGTAATAAAATGTAGACCTCACAGACAGCTGGTCAATGACATAGCAGACACGATACAGATCACAATACACTATAGACCATTGACCTGAACGCTTCCGTCTACTACAACCCCGAAAAACGGTGGAAAGCTGTAAAGTTCCAAATTGATGTAATGCACCATAGTAATTAATAACAATCGTACAGCTGAAACACAGTGGAGACTTAACTAATACTAACATAAACTATTTTTTCTGGGTCCTTAATTTTTCTTTAGAGTTGATCATGATATCTTGTAATTTTACCTCAGTGTTGATGCTTACACAGTAGAAATCCTTTGGCTACTCCCCGGGTCTAACAGCTTCTTCTTGGCGTGTTCATTGCCATTTCTAGTTTTAACCTAACTGGGACACTAAGGTACTCATTTACAGCTGAGTCGATCGAAATGCAACCCGTATTTGGCAGCAATCTTGTCACATTCTGTTAAAGTAGATAGACCTCTGTCGTTTGACTCCACTCTTAAGAACCATAAACAGGAGAGCCAAATTCGGCTGATCGATTAGATAAACCGAAATGAAAAATGTAAGAAATAACGCCACGCAATAAATAATTTGTGTTTTAGTGTACAAGATAGAGAATATGACATTCACCTCTAAATGTTACACATTTCCAACTAAAATTCGAAGATGTTGAATAGCTTATAAGAAAGAAAAATATTTTTTTAAAAAATATCACACTTTCTTTAATGGGTACTTCCTGCAGAATTGGGCAAAAAGTAATTTGTTGTTTTATTTTTTTAGCGGGTGTGCGACGATAATTTTAGTATATTTCTAGACATCGATATCGTTGAAAGAATTCATGAATCAAGTGGCATCGAACACAATTTGAAGGAATGTCTATCTTACATGTAAAGTTGAATAATAGTAACAATCATAATAGCAAAGTAGCCCCGTGGAGTCAACTCATGGTGGTTAGCGTAGAACTAATCATGGTGGTTAGCGTAGAACTAATCATGGTGGTTAGCGTAGAACTAATCATGGTGGTTAGCGTACAACTACTCATGGTAGTTAGCGTACAACTACTCATGGTGGTTAGCGTAGAACTAATCATGGTGGTTAGCGTAGAACTACTCATGGTGGTTACCGTAGAACTACTCATGGAGATTAGCGTACAACTACTCATGGTGGTTAGCGTAGAACTACTTATGGTGGTTAACGTACAACTACTCATGGTGGTTAGCGTACAACTACTCATGGTGGTTAGCGTACAACTACTCATGATGGTTAGCGTACAACTACTCATGGTGGTTAGCGTACAACTGCTCATGGTGATTAGCGTACAACTACTCATGGTGGTTACCGTACAACTACTCATGGTGGTTAACGTACAACTACTCATGGTGGTTAGCGTACAACTACTCATGGTGGTTAGCGTACAACTACTCATGGTGGTTAGCGTACAACTACTCATGGTGGTTAGCGTACAACTACTCATGGTGGTTAGCGTACAACTACTCATGGTGGATAACGTACAACTACTCATGGTGGTTAACGTACAACTACTCATGGTGGTTAACGTACAACTACTCATGGTGGTTAACGTACAACTACTCATGGTGGATAACGTACAACTACTCATGGTGGTTAGCGTAGAACTACTCATGGTGGTTAACGTACAACTACTCATGGTGGTTAACGTACAACTACTCATGGTGGATAACGTACAACTACTCATGGTGGTTAGCGTAGAACTACTCATGGTGGTTAACGTACAACTACTCATGGTGGTTAACGTACAACTACTCATGGTGGTTAACGTACAACTACTCATGGTGGTTAACGTACAACTACTCATGGTGGTTAACGTAACACCCCTCCTCCCCAACCCTCTCCCCCCTCTCCATTTTCGCATTCAAATTCGCCAGAGTTCCAACTCGCAGGGTGATAAAGATGGCACATATTTTGAGAGCAGAGTTACTTGTTCTATTCTGATAAGCTGATAGTACGCATTATTTTTTTTACTGCAGAGGACTGTGTTCCATTTATTCAAGTATTTGTTTCAGACGAATCTCCGGAGTTTTTTATTGCCTATGTTCTAGGTGAGAGGAAGACACAAAATTACCAATCCGATGACAACAATGGATTGAACGACGGAGGACAACAATGAGATTGAACGAAAGAGAACAACAATGAGACTCAACGAAGGAGGACAACAATTAGATTGAGCGAAAGAGAATAACAATGAGATTGAACGAAGCGGGAATTTCTTCCTTTGTTTGCTAATTTATCCATTTTTCGTTGTTTCCCACAATGATGTATACAAGTAAAAAAAAAAGTTAAGTGCCCCCGTCACGCCAAGTGGCGTATAGGGAATATGGTGTTAGTGACCATAAATTTTACATACCTTCGGCACATGATTTTGAGGGTAATGTGGTCGGTATTACGCAGGTGCCGCTTTACATTCCCAAAAAAAAATCCGGTACCCATTAAAGGTTGGGTGAATCGAGCCGTCGGTCGAACGTACCCTATCTCTTGTCCCTTGTAGTCCAGTTCACTAACCACTGAGCTATCGCGGCCCCCAAACCCACAATGATGTATATATCTAATTGTTGTTCTTTTACACTGCTGACAATTGTTTATCATCATCAAGTACCGGGCCTAGTGGCGTAGGTGATCATGTCTCTCCACAACATTCGATCTCGGCAGTTATTTATCATTTCTGTTGTTGACCTTCTGCCAAGCCATTCTCTTAAGCTGTCTATTGTTTTTTCTCTTTGCTTCCCTCTATCTCTTCGTCCTCAATTTTTCCAGTTGTTACAATATATTCAAGTTGTTCTCTTCTCATTACATGGCCAAAAAATGATGATTGTCTTTTCCTAACATTGGAAATTAGCTCTCTTTTTGCAATTGTTTATAGTGGCCCATAAACCATTCAGGCCTTTCTGTCTGTGCTTCGACTGTTGGGTATAGATAAGTCTTCAGTAGAGAATACATGCTCACTTTGATTTCCACTCTCAAGATATCATCTCTGTGTGATATAATCTTGTATAATCTATGAAGATGAAAATTTAACGTAAGGTATTTGGGCACCTCTTCATCATCATCAAGTACCGGACCTATTGGCGTAGGTGATGTGATCATGTCTCTCCACAACTTTCGATCTCGGCAGCTATTTATCATTTCTGTTGTTGACCTTCTGCCAAGCCATTCTCTTAAGCTGTCTGGTATTTTTTCTCTTTGCTTCCCTCTATCTCTTCGTCCCTCAATTTTTCCAGTTGTTACAATATATTCAAGTTGTTCTCTTCTCATTACATGGCCAAAAAATGATGATTGTTTCTTCATAATATAAGAAATTTGCTCTCTTTTTACTTTGACCTCTCTCAGAACATTTTCATTACTCTTCTTAGCTGTCCATGGTACTCTCAACATTCTTCTGTAAAAACACATTTCCACAGACTCCAGTGATTTTCTTGTCAGTTGTCCTATTGTTCATGATTCACATCCATATGTTAAGACTGGCTCTACATAACATTTAAGAACTCATTTTCTTGTTTCTATTGTCAAAAATGGATTGCATAGTATCTTCCTCATTTTTTGGAAAGCTGTTTTTGCCTGAGCCATTCTGCATCTCACCTCTTTTGTACATCTTCCGTCTGAGGTTAACAAAGTTCCCAATATTTAAATTCATTTACCTGTTTTAATATTGTTCTACTTGTCTTTATTTTGCACTGAAGTGATGTCTTTTTTCTTTGTTGTTACCATTACCTCTGTATTTTTGCTATTAATGCTGAGTCCTTTATTTTTGCTTTCTTCACTATAATGTCCAACATTTCTTGTAACTCATATTCACTCTTAGCGATTAAGACACCTCTAACTTAGATCGTATTATAATTATTAGTTATTAATTATTATTAATAACTATTAATAACTATTAATAATTATTAATCATAACAAAACTACTCAATGACATATATTTAACACTGGACACATACCCGCAGAACTACTAAAATCTATCTTTGTAGCCATACCGAAGAAGTCAGGGGCCACTGATTGTGAAGACCATCGCACTATTAGTCTCATGAGCCATATGAAGAAAATATTACTAAGAAAGATCATGAGACATGTACGTTACAAAATAAAACATAAAAAGTAGGAATAATATGGATTTGTGAAAGGCAAGAGCACCAATAATGCAATATACATCCTGAGAAAATTGATAGAAAGAACTATAGAGGTAAAGAAGATCTATAGATATTTATAGACTGCACGAAAGCATTTCACAAAGTAAACCATGTGGAAATTATCAATATGCTGGAGAAATTAAACATTGATGCCAAGGATCTGTGCACAGAAAAAAAAACATGTACTGGCAACAAACAGTAGCCATAAGAATTAGAAACAAAACAGGACAGTTCCAATATATAAAACAAGGAGTTAGACAAGAATGTGTTCCTGAAACAAGTGCGAAACGTCACAAATACTTGGGCACTATAATAACATCAGATGGAAGATGCACCAAAGAAATAAAAAGCAGAATAGCTCAGGCCAAAATAGAACTTCAGAAATTGAAAAACATCTTATGCAACAAATCTATAATAGAAGTGAGAAAGAGAGTTCATCGGTGCTTTATAGAGCCAATTCTGACCTATGAAAGCGCACCATGGACAGTAAACAAACACATTAAAAGATGATTAGAGGCCCCAGAGATGGGATTTCTCAGAAGAAAGTTCCCTCGACAGCTAAAAAGACCAACGAGGAAATTCTCAAAGAGATTAACATAAAAAAAGTCCCTAAAAACATCAGAAAGAAACAATCAAACATTGTTCGGGCACATCATGAGAATAGGAAAGTTGGAATACTTGGTTACAACTGGCAAAACCCATGGAAAGAGAGATCGGGGGGACGAAGAGAGAAAATGCTAGATAGCTTGGTGTCATGGCATGGAAAACAGTCAACAACAGAACTGATACGATGCACTGTAGATAGAAGATTGTGGAAGGACATGATCATGACGATTAGTAAATGTAAATGTTTTCTGAGGTTAGAGTTTGTTATTATTCGAACATTTTATCTATTTATATGAGCATTGCAAGGAATGCTTTCTATAATCACTGGAGTGTTGTTTTCTTCACAATGGGCGCTTGTGGCAAATTAATTAAATACCTTTAGATTTAATTTATATATTACAAGAAACAGAAATAGATTCGAGATGTAACAAAGTCTGTCACGTTATTGCACACATTTCACCACTAGTGTCTAACAAAGAAATCACTTTACAAGCGAAGCGAAGATTTATATTTATAAGACTATCTTTATCCCAACGTTGTGCTACCTGTGCCATATTAGATTGACAGATTAGAGTGCTAGATTGACCTTATACTCAAAAACTATGAGAAAAATAACCACCACAGAAATTAAGTGTGTCAGACGCATGACTGGATAACAACAGCCTTTGAGACAAGAAAGGAAAAGATAAGTTTAAAAAAGAAAAAACTAGGAACGGAACCTGCTATTGAATACATAAAGCGACAATAGATCAAATGGTTTGGACATGTGATAAGAAATAAAGAATTAAAGCTAATACAATTAGTTACTAACAAACGATACGAGAACACCAGACCCAGAGATCGATGAAGTAAAAGGGGGAAAAACGGAATATTACAAGCACTCGAAGGCCACCAGAAGAGGCCAACAGAAGAACAAGAAACAGCAAACCATATCTTCCCTCGACGCCGAAAGGCAAATGAATAAAGAGGAGAAAGAAGAGAGAAAGAAGAGAGACAGAAGAGAGAAAGAAGAGAGACAGAAGAGAGAAAGAAGAGAGAAAGAAGAGAGAAAGAAGAGAGAAAGAAGAGAGACAGAAGAGAGAAAGAAGAGAGAAAGAAGAGAGAAAGAAGAGAGACAGAAGACTTAATTGATCGAGTTCGCTCCATGTTTGCCCTACTTCAGTTCTGTGAAGCGAATCCACTGAATCTATTCCAAAAAAACACTTATTATGTTTATATTTGTAATGTGTCACTTTGTTCTCGCACTGGCAGTTTTTGTTAGATTGGTCTATGTAGTCCCCGACATCCTAAATGAAGGGTGGATAAGTTGATTAGTTGTTTTGTAAGTTCCCTTTCTGTGATCTCAACATTGTAAAACACAAGTAATGCAACGCTCAGCAGAGCTGTTATTGACCAAACCATCATTTAAATAGAAATTAGAAGTTAGCATAAGTAGTAATGTCGACAGTAGAGAAAGGAGACAACAAATGTAGATAGTAAGTCAATGTTGGAACAGAAATGTTCCAAAGCTCACAACTATAGAACCACATAACGGTTGTTTGGCTCTGATGAAAGACTCGGTGGTCACGTGATGTATAACGTCATGGTGATGTGAAGTATTTTAACCTTCCGACCTGCAACATTGTCTACAACGGAGACCAGTCTTCTCACATTGCATTTACCTTCTTTAACTAGAAAGGTAACAATAGATATGCCATTGGAGAAAGACTTCCTCATCCTTTAGTAACCAGCGCGGTAACACTTCAGAAGGACAAAGCTAAAGTAATGATAAAACGAATTAGTCTGGTTTCACTTTTAAGTAAAAATGATACCTCGGATTTCGACCATCATCATCTAGCTGCTTGACCATGTTGAAACCTCGTTCTCACGAGAGCTACTCTGCTGTTATCTATGTCCTGGTCCAGAGTCTGCAGTAATCAGTCGCCGGTCGTATGTGAAATCTTGAACACGCTTTCTTCCTCACCTCTGACCTCTAGCTATAACATGCCATTCACAGTGATTACCGCTAGGCCATTTTGTTATTTTATGTGACCAAAACATGTCACTTTCCTTGTTCGTATGTCCTTCAGCAGAGCCGCGACAGCTCAGTGGTTAGTGAACTGGACTACAAAGGACAAGAGGTAGGGTTCGATCCCAACCGACGGCTTTCAAGTTCACCCAGCCTTTAATGGGTACCGGATTTTTTTTCTGGGAAAGTAAAACGGCACGGGCGTAATACCGACCACATTACCCCAAAAATCATGAGTCGAAGGTCGGTAAAATTTATGGTCACTAACACCATATTCCCTATACGCCACTTGGCCTGACGGGGGTACTTTACTTTTTTTATGTCCTACAGCAACCAGAGTTGTGCAATATTAAGGATTTTTTGTTGCCTTATTTTCCATTCCTGTATTAAAATATTAATATTTTCCATTACAGAGAACTGAAACCAATATTAAATTTGTAAAAATAAAAATGTTATTTTAAAACAAATAATAGTTTGGTCGAGTCCGAAATAATAATAATCACCGAGTTGGCAGAGCCCATAGTTTACTCAGCCTAATTAAAACGGGGTATCTCAGGCTTGTTACGTCTGTAGCTAGGACGTTTAATAGGTCTATGATTATCGATCTAGTTGGCACCCCAGACAAGAGAATCATGGACAATAGTTTGTTTGTTCTTCCACTGGGAACCCAAATCATATGATAACCAGCTAAATTTAGATGTCGTTTCTGTGGGCGTTTAGCAAACAGATGGTTGTTTGGTCTGGTTTTAGTGTTTTTAGATCAACAAGATATCTGTATTAAATGTGGCCAAACTCGTAATTAGCTTCTATTTATGGATTTGCATTTATCATTTGTTATGTTTTAATTAATGCGTGTTTCATTAATTAAACAGTGTTTAAAAGTTATTTAATGATTTACTGTGTATTAAAATCTGCAGCCAAGTATTGCTGAAGAAATTAGTCCAAGGAGATACACCCAGTAACAAGAAGACGGTGGAGATGGATAAGATCATGTATAAACCATCACGAGAGCTACCACGCTGAGAAAACGAGAAGAGAAAACAAAATGGATAGTTAGATCTCAACATGGTGGCAGTCAGTAGAAGTCGTGATGAATAATGTGAGCCAGACTGTGGGGAATCATTGAACGATGATTGCAAAACACACATAGCGGAGGAATTTTGCTGTTGCCCTCGAACAGTATCGTCGGGTCACGGGTCGAGGATAGCTTGCTTGCCTGACTCTCAAATGTTACCTGCTTAGATTCCCTCCTTATCTCATTGAGCTTGATATTTGTTTGTGACCCCTGATTTTAAAAGTCTGATGAGTGTCTAGATTTACCCCCAGTAGGAACGATAAGACTCGAGTTCATATTGTGTGAACCATCGTTTCCTACTATCGATATCAGCAGTCTGTTTGCCATTGTCCGGATTGAATGTTATTTGGTAAAATTCCTAGCATCATCAAAATTAGATTGAACATCTTTAAAAATTTATAGGGAGCTGCGATAGGTCAGTGGTTAGTGAACTTGTCTACAAAAGACAAGAAAGAGGTCAGATACGATTCTAATCGACGGCTTCCGGGTTCAACCAGCTTTAACTGGGTACCGGATTTTTTTCTGGGAAAGTATAGCGGCACGGGCGAAATACCCACCATTTTACCCCAAAAGTCATGTGCCTTAGGTCTATATAAATTATGGTCACTAACACCATATTCCCTATACACCACTTGGTGTGACGGGGCTCTTTACTTTTTACTTTACTAAAACAAATATATAAATTATGTATAAAATATATATTCTTGTATGTATCTTAGAGAAACCTCGCCGAAGCCGATGCAAGGAAACTCGTGAACTGAGGATTTAAAAAAAACCTTAAAAGGTTAAGGAAGCAGTGATCTAGTGAAACAGTAATTGTTTTAGTACAATGATGAGTAATCCTATAGATAAGATCGAAAACAGAAAATGATATTCATCATCTGGCTTGTCCATGTTGTCTCTGGGTTGTTTTCTTCCGCCTGACTTGTGCGAGATGTTCAATGGCAGTTGTGGTCATGGCCAGCTTATCTGTGATATCTTGCATCCACTTTATTTTGGTTTCCATCCCTTCCCCCCACCCTCTCTATCTATCTATCTATCTATCTATCTATCTATCTATCTATCTATCTATCTATCTATCTATCTATCTATCTATCTATCTATCTATCTATCTATCTATCTATCTATCTATCTATCTATCTATCTCATCTAACTGATGTAATACCTCTTCTCTAGACCACAGTGTCGTTTTATTGACTAGAGTATCTATGTACTTTTTTAATGCTCTTTAACATTCAGCTACTAAAATTATTTATTTTAAAAATTTGATGACCATTTTATCTGTCATTAATGCTCTGAGTGGCCTTTTTAACACATGCACTTTAATGTATTTATAGATGTTTTAGCAGACTTACATACGTTCACTTTTCTCAATCACGTGTTGGTATGGGAAACATAAGCCCTTAGAATGCAAAGCTATATTGTCAATGCAATTGTTTGCCATATGTTGTGCGGGTTTTTTTTCATTTTACTCATAAACATAATCGACCTTATTTTTACCTCTTTAGAAACATATTGGTCAGACATAAAAAAAAAAGTAAAGTACCCCCGTAACGCCAAGTGGCGTATAGGGAAATATGGTGTTATTGACCCTATATTTTACAGACCTTCAGCACATGATTTTTGGGGTAATGTGGTCGGTATTACGCCCCTACTGCTTTGCTTTCCCAGAAAAAAATCCGGTAACCATTTAAGGCTGGGTGAACCCGGAGGCCGTCGGTTGGGATCGAACCCTACCCCTTGTCCTTTCTAGTCCAGTTCACTAACCACTGAGCTATCGCGGTTCCATTGGTCAGACATGATGTTTTATATATTGGTCAGACATGATGTTTTATATATTTGTCGGACCTATTTTATATGTTGGTCAGATATGATGTCTTATATATTGGTCAGACATGATGTTCTATATATTGGTCAAACACGATGTTCTATATATTGGTCAGACACGATGTTCTATATATTGTTCAGACGCGATATTTTATATATTTGTCAAACATGATGTTCTATATATTGGTCAGACATGATGTTCTATATATTGGTCAGACATGATATTCTATATATTGGTCAGACATGATGTTCTATATATTGGTCAGACATGATGTTCTATATATTGGTCAGACATAATGTTCTATATATTGGTCAAACATGATGTTCTATATATTGGTCAGACACGATGTTTTATATATTGGTCAGACATGATGTTTTATATATTGGTCAGACATGATGTTCTATATATTGGTCACACATGATGTTTTATATATTGGTCACACATGATGTTTTATATATTTGTCAGATACTATATTTTATATATTGGTCAGACATGATGTTTTATATATTGGTCAGACATGATATTTTATATATTGGTCAGACATGATGTTTTATATATTGGTCAGACATGATGTTTTAACACACGATTTTGTTGAGACACAAAACAAAACAAAAACAGAAAAATGAATGCAAAAGGGGAAAAGGGGGGGGGGAGTAACTAGAAAACATGAAACGAAACAAAAATGCAACAACTTAGTTGTGCACTGTTAGAATATATTTATACACACACAAAAAATAAAGGATCTTTGACAACAACGGCAACGGACGGTGGATTCGAAAATTAAGGAGGCCAGTACGTGTGATCGAACTTTTCGGTTGACCTTTAACCTGATAATGTGCGACATTAAGATTACTGCAGTTTATGCTATGTAAAAGAGTCCCGTTACGCCCTAAGTTATCTTAATTACATCAAAATATCTTATTTGCTTGTGTAACTGATGACAAAAAATGTGGTTTTGCTGCTAATGAACATCTCTCATGGTTTTGTTGACGTTTATTATATATATAGAGAGAGACACAGCGCAAAGATGTAAATAGGTATCTGCACAATTGGCCTCCTGTTGGTCTATAATTCTACGGATTACGATAAAGAGAGAAAAATAATCTTATTAGTTAAACCACTGTTGTCATGGCAACGAGGGAGGTGATTGGTGAGATGGCCTGCCTTGTTTTCATATAAATTGCAAGGTAAATAAATGTTGCGTTGTAGTATGTTTGATCACTATAGATATTCAAGTCTGCAAATTAGTTTGGCTCAAATTACTTGAGTTTTATCACGGCCGTACTCGGGAATACGTTGTATGGTTGTACACTGAAATTAAATACATTGAGATGGAATGTGATTGTGCTATGTATTGTGTGTGATATAATATTAGGGGAGTCGTAACCTTCATTATCTCCTCTGAATATCTGCCGTTGGACCACAGCATATATTTAGGGGATGTGGTCCGTACCACGTCAGGCCGCCAATGCTTCCAAGAAAAATTTCTGGTACCGATCTGTAGAGGCTGGGAGAACCCCGGAGCATTGTAGGATCGGAAAAAATCTGCCACTTCTAGAAAGTGAACTTGGACCCTTCTGACCATCCAGCCGACGCGGATGTCAATGTTGTTATGTATTTTGTTAATAAAGTATTCATCAAACATGTTGGAAAACATAGATCCACAGTTCACAATATCATCATCATCATCATGTACCCTGCCGGTTGGCGTAGGCGATCATGTCCCTCCACAATCTTCTATCCACAGTGCATCGTATCAGTTCTGTTGTTGACTGTTTTCCATGCCATGACACCAAGCTATCCAGTATTTTCTCTCTTTGTCGTCCGCGATCTCTCTTTCCTTTTATTTTGCCAGTTGTAACCAAGTATTCCAACTTTCCTCTTCTCATAATGTGCCCAAAAAATGTTGATTGCTTCTTTCTGATGTTTTTTAAGAGCTCTCTTTTTGTGTTGGCCTCTTTGAGAACTTCCTCATTGGTCTTTTTATCTGTCCAGGGAACTTTCAGCATTCTTCTGAGAAATCCCATCTCTGTGACCTCTAACCGTCTTTTCATTTGTTTGTCACAATATAGAGCATTTGTTAAAAACTCAAAATATTTAAACATCAACAATATTATTATTTTTTTTTTTAAAAAGCAAAAATGATATAGGAGAAAGTGAAGTCAAGAGAACTGAACACTACGCGCAAAAAAAGATGGTGAAAGATGGCAAGAAATGATGAATATTGTTTCCTTCTGTCTGCAGACGCTCATATCTACCTGTGTTTAAAGTGAAGTGACATGTGAATAGAGTCGCATTGTCCTAGCGGGTTGAACAGCTTGCTTCAATGCTAGGAGACTTTCTGTGTGAGATGGGTGCAGAGGGGCAGGACGCGCTTATTATTTTTAAATATGTTTATTATAATTGCTATCCTTTTTTTTGGAAATTTTGCATTTCTAAGAACGTTGAGCCCAGAGCAACCGATATTGTGATCTTAATAATTAATAATGCTACAACAGATACATATTGTGATCTTAATAATTAATAATGCTACAACAGATACATATTGTGATCTTAATAATTAATAATGCTACAACAGATACATATTGTGATCTTAATAATTAATAATGCTACAACAGATACATATTGTGATCTTAATAATGCTACAACAGATACATATTGTGATCTCACTCATGCTACAACAAGTACATATTGTGATCTCACTCATGCTACAACAGATACATATTGTGATCTCGCTCATGCTACAACAGATACATATTGTGATCTCACTCATGCTACAACAGATACATATTGTGATCTCACTCATGCTACAACAGATACATATTGTGATCTCACTCATGCTACAACAGATACATATTGTGATCTCACTCATGCTACAACAGATACATATTGTGATCTCACTCATGCTACAACAGATACATATTGTGATCTCACTCATGCTACAACAGATACATATTGTGATCTCACTCATGCTACAACAGATACATATTGTGATCTCACTCATGCTACAACAGATACATATTGTGATCTCACTCATGCTACAACAGATACATACTGTGATCTCACTCATGCTACAACAGATACATATTGTGAACTCACTCATGCTACAACAGATACATATTGTGATCTCACTCATGCTACAACAGATACATATTGTGATCTCACTCATGCTACAACAGATACATATTGTGATCTCACTCATGCTACAACAGATACATATTGTGATCTCACTCATGCTACAACAGATACATATTGTGAACTTACTCATGCTACAACAGATACATATTGTGAACTTACTCATGCTACAACAGATACATATTGTGATCTCACTCATGCTACAACAGATACATATTGTGATCTCACTCATGCTACAACAGATACATATTGTGAACTTACTCATGCTACAACAGATACATATTGTGATCTCACTCATGCTACAACAGATACATATTGTGATCTCACTCATGCTACAACAGATACATATTGTGAACTTACTCATGCTACAACAGATACATATTGTGATCTCACTCATGCTACAACAGATACATATTGAGTATAAGAGATCGGGTTCCATTTCACGAACAACCGATTTTTAGGTTCGTTCAGACTTAAATGGGAACTTTAGTTTTTTTTCTAGAAATGAAGACAGCACTAGCGTGGTGCTGACGCCAGTGCCCAAAAATATTCCGACGATTTAACAAATAATATGGGCACTAAACCATCTTCGTGGTACTCTAAACTCGATGACTGACATTTTGTTATTCTCCGATGGAAATCCCGGAGCTATCTCAAAATAAAATCGGCGTCATAACTTTAATGACGCACTATGAAACAAGTTATGTTTTCAGTATTGATGTGTTTTATGTTTTCGTGTCGTATTTATATTTCCAGTTATTTATTTATTTTTGTACAATAAATTTTTTACGTGGTAATATTTTATTTCAATAATCATATGTGCGTGCGAAATTAATTAAAAACTGTAGTGCGACTTTTGCTCGAGAGCGACTGGAGATATTTGTCCTATGAATTGTGTTCAGCGGAAATCCCAGGTCACCTTGCGCGTCATAGAAATGACCTTGTAAATAAAAGAGAAGCATGTCACAGACTGAGAGGAAACAAGGTAAACAGGAATTTGTTATGGTCAAAATAAAACGTTCCTGTCACGTGTGGGGGCGTTCAACACAACAACACTGGTATGCGTGGGTGGGATGACGGGATGAAGATGGAGGCTATTTATTAAACGGAACTCCAGCAAGTGATAACTGAACAAAGACATAAACGCTTGGATTGATGCGAATCTCAATGAACGAAATCATTCAATAATTATTCAGTGTGTATGAAAGGTTCTTACTGTATCCTTTCAATTTGTCATTTTAGATCTGTTCCTTTATGTAGAAGTGTCATCATTGCTGTTAATATCGCCATCGTTGAATTCTATGGCAGCTGTCGTGGGTGAGGACTGGAGACATATAATAATAAATTAATATTATTATAGAGGGAAACTTCTGAGGCGCTAATCAGTGAATCAATTCAGAGGAAGAGGTATGTTTACAGCACTCGGAAAAAATGACAAATAATCAACAACAGAAAAAAATATGGACCAAGGCAGGATCGAACCCGTACTCAGTGGCACAGCGCCTTGCCACGAAAAGCCAAACGCTAGGGAACACTGCCACTCAGCTAACTCACGATCACGAAGCATCATAGACATCTGTCTCTGATGTTATCACATAAACTTATGGCCTCTTATTACTTTATGATCAACTAAACATCGAATCTCTCTCTATCGTTCTTTTTCACATTCAGTGAATGTTTATTGTTTATCCTACTTTGTTCATGTTAAAACACAACAGCCTACTAAAAGTAATCTTGGAAGGGCAATACAAAATAAAAGAGGCAGAAGCAGGCCAAGACTAACATGGACGAGTAACATCAAAAGATGGACATGTCAGCCTATGACAACCTGCACCATCAAAGCAAGAGACAGAGCGGAGTGACGCTCCATGGTAGCAAACCTTCGATGTGGAGACAGCACTCAATTATGATGATCACTTTGCTCTAAGTACAAAAAAAAATAAAGAGCCCCGTCACGCCAAGTGGCGTTTAGGAAATATGGAGTTGGTCATCATAATTTTTAAACTTGCGACACGTGATTTTTAGGGTAATATGTTCGGTTTTACGCCCGTGCTGCTTTACTTTCCCCAGAAAAATATCCGGTACCCATTTAAGGCTGGGTGAACCTGGAAGCCGTCGATCAGGATCGAACTCGACCTCTTGTCCTTTGTAACGGTGTAAAATATTAACAATTATTGTTCTTTCTGATGTCTCTTTTTTTTCGTTGAGAATTAAAGTACTTCAGTACAATATCACTGCGTAATTCATCGAAATCTAAATTCACATTCTCATGCCATTCAGTGTAAATTCTTTATGGCTTCATCAACAAATTGCAAACACATCCAACCAAAGAATAGAGAAACTATTATCTTAATTAACACCGATTAACAAACATCATCATCATTAGCTTGTCGTAAAGTTTCATTATTGAACACACTTGTATCATCACCGTTCAGAACTTACTGTTCTTTTTTGACTGTCTATCCTCTTCTAGATAATGATAATTGATTATTTGTGTTCCGATACACTTGTAAGACTTATGTACAAACGTATGTATTGTGTACAAAAAATATCATTATCAAATGCCTGCTGGCGTAGGTGATCCTGCCTCTCCACAACTTTCGATCTCAGCCGTTATTCATCATTATTGTTGTTGACCTCCTGCAAAGCCATTCTCTTAAGCTGTCTGATATGTTTTCCCTTTGCTTCCCTCTATCTATTCGTCCCTCATTTTTCCCACTAGTCACAATATATTCCAGCTGTTCTCTTCTCATTACATGGGAAAAAAAATGATGATTGTTTCTTCCTAATATTGGAAATTAACTCTTTTTTTTTTGCTTTGGATTCTTTCAGAACGTTTTCATTATTATTCGTAACTGTCCATGGTATTTTCAACACTCTTCTGCAAAACCACATTTCACCTCACAAATTACAAATGGATTTCAGTTGTCGTCCATCTTTAAGTGCACTTTGCAATGTTAGAACTTGTTGAATGTCCACAAAGATGATGGATGATGCAAAAATTCATAAATAATGATTATTCCAGATGTCGCAGACGATATAAATATGTCAAATAATATATGACAGATGAAATGGTACAGACTGGGAGAGACACGATGAAGACATCGAACAATTGTGATGAACAGACAAAATCAATTTAAGATGGACATTGAAATGAGAACTCAGTAATGCAAAAAATCAACAATAAAATTAAGTAATTTCCATTCTAGGCTATCACTGATTATTTCTGCACTCAATCACTCCAGGGATTCTTTCTTCAAATCCATGTTATCTACATAAAAATTCATCCCTTAATCCCTCTACTCCAACCTCTAACTCTCGCTCCCATATCCTCTCTCCGTTCATGTGGGAAGTCACAAATAATTCCGTCCCATTTCTTCTCCACAACCTTTCTAAGGCAGTGTTCAAGCTGAATCCTGCGTTCTAGCACGTATATTGCTTGGCACTAAGGGATGTCAAAGAGACAGATCAACACGCAATCAATGCATTGAGAGACAGATGCACATACGCCCTTGATATAGAGGTGGACAGCTTGTGCAACATATAATCTGAAGAGAATTAAGGCACGACAGAAGTCTTGTACATAACTTACAATAATTAGATTGAAGCTGAATTAAACGCACCTCGCCGTAAGAAGGTAAACAACTCTTAGACACACACAAACACACACACACATACACAGAGAGAGAGAGAGAGAGAGAGAGAGAGAGAGAGAGAAATATATATAAAGTATGTAGACTTATTAGTGTTTAGCTTCAATAACATTGTCATCAGCCTATTATTTATGTATATATACGTTTATAAGGAACGGTATAACATCATTTGAGACTGTGCTAAGGCAAAACTTAGAAGAGAAAAGACTCATGAAAAAAAAAGATGGAAAACCCTGTGGACCAGTGGGCCTGACTTGTTCATTCTGTGACCGCGTGTGTTTGTCAAACATTGGTAGAATTAGCCACGAGAGAAGCTGTTCGACAAAAACAAAACCTCAAAAAAATAAACAATAGCTTCCACTAGACCGTCTGACAGGACTAAAAAGGCCATATATACGTTATATGTCTATACCGTGCTTTCCTTTAAATTAAAAAAAATAGTTTACCGAAACTCTATTCGTTCATCCCGTAAAACAAGAAACTCAGAATAGACCGAGCCCTTGAAGCTCTTGTGTAAATATATTTCTATATAGTATCACTGTCCTCGACCGCAACATGAGAAAGTAACATGACGACAGTGCGAATCTTCAAATGTTTATCTATTACATATCCTGGGACTGTGAAAGTTCTTAACATTTACCGGAACACGTTCCGCACCGTTCCGGCTGAGAAAAGCCATGTGGTTTATATATGTGTGTGTGGGTGTGCGTGTAAATGTGTGTGTGAAGACTGATTAGAGACATGCAGGTGGCTCTGTTTCCACGCCAAAACTCCAGGATAGCATAATCTCTTTTGGTACCTGGTCTTTAGCTCTGAGCTGGGACAACCCGCCCCTCCCCTCCTTTACCAAGCCTCATATACCCTAATTAACAATTAACCATTGGAAATAGAGGCCTTACACTGTATGTCCCATTGCAGTACCTTCATTTTTATTTTACAGTAACAGATGGTTCATCAATATCATGTGTCATACACGGATACTGTGAGATAAGTTTTAAAAAAAAGTATAGTACATAAAAAAGTACAAACTTTGTACAGACCTTCGGTAATGTAATCGGTATTACGTCCGTGCTGCTTTACTTTCCCAGAAACATACCCTTGACCCATTTAAGGCTAAGAACCCGGAAGCCGTGCATTGTAGTCCAGTTCACTAACCACTGAGCTATCGCGGCTCCAATATTGTGTATATCTCCCTTGGATTCTCTTCGCCAATTTGTCTTTTGTCGTTAATTCACGTCCATCTTCCCAAAGATATCACTTCCAGCGCTGGTTCTTATCTTATATCTTGAATATGTTCTGTGTATAAGGAATACCCAACTCCAATGGTTAAACTTTATCAGCGTGTGCATTTTCGCTTGGATGTTTCATAAAGGTGTCAATTCATTTCAGTGATTTCATCTATCTCTGTGATAAAAAAAAAATGTAAAATTAGAAAGCACTTCTTGTTTCTTCCATTTCCCGTAAAGTTATTTCCGTCAGCTGCTAAACAGGGGACATCATTCTCATTACATTTCTGACGAAATGTCCAGATTTTAGCAGAAATATTTGTGACTTCCTGTTCCACCAAAACCGCTCTTGCATGATACATACTTGAGCATCTCTCAGTATGGGAGCCGCGATAGCTCAGTGGTTAGTGAACTGGATTACAAAGGACAAGGGGTAGGGTTCGATCCCAACCGACGGCTTCCGGGTTCACCCAGCCTTAAATGGGTACGGAATTTTTATCTGGGAAAGGAAAGCGGCGCGGGCGTAATACCGACCACATTATCCCAATAATCATATGCAGAAGGTCTGTAAAATGTACGGTCACTAACACCATATCCCCTATGCGCCACATGGCGTAACGGGGCTCTTTCCTTACTTTTTATACATTATATGGGCCAGACTTGGGACACCTCAGATAATCCCCACGAAACTAGCAAAAATTAGAGATTGCATAGTTGCCGTACATGACACCACATGACGTGCCCATCAATGGATGCTTTTTCAGTTCACAGAATTACATACGCAATTTGTAACCACACAGAGAGAGATATATATAAAGAAATTATTGTCATAGCTTGTCCATGTTAGAACTTGACTTCCATAACAGCCAGTAACTGTGAAGTTCTCTTTGTCCTGCATGAAATGTCCAGCGTCTACAGCAACCAATGCTCGTCTGTGATTTCTTACACACACTCTTTTGTTGGTCGTCTGCTCTCTATCTTACCAGGAATATTACCCTCCAACATTACCTTAATTGTGTCATTATAAAGCTTTACAAAACAAAATATTTTATTTTCCCTGTTTTTCATGTTCTTTCATACACAAATTGAGCTTCATGTTTTTATATTTAAATACAAGATATAGATTCATTTATCAATGAATAAGAGTTCATAGATTTATATAGAAATATGAGTTAATAGATTTATATACAAACACGAGTTCATAGATTTTTGCAGAAATACGGGTCTATAGATTTATACAAAATTACGAGCTCATATTCCACACAAATAACGAAACTGTACAAATATTTCACTCAGAGGTAAACAACAAACATTATTCACTCTGCGGGGCGATGGCACGGCGTTAAAGTGAGTTTTCCGGACTGGTTAGCAGAGCCCACTCGCTGTGAAGAAACACATTAATTTTGATAGCAGCACAATGCTATTTTTGTGCAACATATATTGACATATAAATGAAGAGTGCAAGAAGCAGGCAGTAGAAGATTCTATTGGAAAAAAAATAGGAGTTGTGGAAAATAGATAAAGTAGGCACAAGTACAACTTGTAATGAAGAGGTCGAGAAACACACATCTGGGACACACTAGATCGACATGGAAATAAATGATAGGCGTCTCACTCGCTACCGAACTCAATATTTCCTTTATAATTATATTACAATGAGAATATTGCAACGAAATTTTAGCAAGAGCGCTTTCATTGTGGGAGAAATAGGAAAAGGGAGTGTAGTATGTTCATGTTTGGTGTCAAATTGTTGGGAGACCCTGCTGACCACTAACCTGCTCAGCTCTGTTATTTAGCTGAGGGTGCCTGCAGAAAACAGTTGGTGCTCGTGACTGTTATTGTACAGTAATTGTGAGTTCACACAGGTGAGACTGTTAGTGTACAGTAATTATGAGTTCACACAGGTGAGACTGTTAGTGTACAGTAATTATGAGTTCACACAGGTGAAACTATTAGTGTACAATAATTATGAGTTCACACAGGTGAGACTGTTAGTGTAGAGTAATTGTGAGTTCACATAGGTGAGTCTGTTAGTGTACAGTAATTATGAGTTCACACAGGTGAGACTATTAGTGTACAGTAATTATGAATTGACACAGGTGAGACTGTTAGTGTACAGTAATTGTGAGCTGACACAGGTGAGACTGTTATTGTACAGTAATTGTGAGTTCACACAGGTGAGACTGTTATTGTACAGTAATTATGAGTTGACACAGGTGAGACTGTTATTGTACAGTAATTGTGAGTTCACACAGGTGAGACCGTTAGTGTACAGTAATTATGAGTTGACACAGGTGAGACTGTTAGTGTACATTAATTATGAGTTCACACAGGTGAGACCGTTAGTGTACAGTAATTATGAGTTGACACAGGTGAGACTGTTAGTGTACAGTAATTGTGAGTTCACACAGGTGAGACCGTTAGTGTACAGTAATTATGAGTTGACACAGGTGAGACTGTTAGTGTACAGTACGTGTGGGTTCACACAAGGTAGCTGAACAAAATGTATTGGTCTAGTCTGGAGGTGCAAGTGTTAGTGGTAAAACCATTAAACAAATGCCGGATTCGGCAGGGGATGATACTCCTTATAATATCCTGAATTACGTCCAGATGTTTATGAATATGTATGTTACTGCACACAACAGTACACATATACAGAGAGAGATAAAGAGAGAGAGAGAGAGAGAGAGAGAGAGAGAGAGAGAACATAATGGAAAGACTGGGCTTCGGTTGAGTCTGCCTGAATTCATCTATGCATCGCCTTGTTATCTAACGATTACTATTCTGTCATCTATGCATCGCCTGTAATCTAACGATTACAACTCTGTCATCTATTCATCGCCTTGTTATCTAACGATTACAACTCTGTCATCTATTCATCGCCTTGTTATCTAACGATTACAACTCTGTCATCTATTCATCGCCTTGTTATCTAACGATTACAACTCTGTCATCTATTCATCGCCTGTTATCTAACGATTACAACTCTGTCATCTATTCATCGTCTTTATCTAACGATTGCTATTCTGTCATCTATACATCGCCTTGTATCAAACGATTACAATTCTTCCATCTATACATCGCCTTGTCATCTATAAATTACTACTCTGCCATCTATACATTGCCTTGCCATCTAATAACTACTACTCTGCCGTCTATACATCGCCTTGCCATCTAATAACTACTACTCTGCCGTCTATACATCGCCTTGTCATCTAATAATTACTACTCTGCCATCTATACATTGCCTTGCCATCTAATAACTGCTACTCTGCCGTCTATACATCGCCTTGCCATCTAATAACTACTACTCTGCCGTCTATACATCGCCTTGCCATCTAATAACGACTACTCTGCCATCTATACATCGTCTTGCCATCTAATAACTACTACTCTGCCATCTATACATCGCCTTGCCATCTAATAACTACTACTCTGCCATCTATACATCGCCTTGCCATCTAATAACGACTACTCTGCCATCTATACATCGCCTTGCCATCTAATAACTACTACTCTGCCATCTATACATCGCCTTGCCATCTAATAACTACTACTCTGCCATCTATACATCGCCTTGCCATCTAATAACGACTACTCTGCCATCTATACATCGCCTTGCCATCTAATAACTACTACTCTGCCATCTATACATCGCCTTGCCATCTAATAATTACTACTCTGCCATCTATACATCGCCTTGCCATCTAATAATTACTACTCTGCCATCTATACATCGCCTTGCCATCTAATAATTACTACTCTGCCATCTATACATCGCCTTGCCATCTAATAACTAGTACTCTGCCAATTATGAACCTGCATAATAATCCAAAACGTTTGGACTGAATTATGCGAGTCCAGCATGCTGAAGGTATAAACTAATGACACATTTATCATTAATGACTTTCCCGCTATCAAGCTCTGGCTAAACACACACACTGTGGTGTTGAAGCGTGTAACAAGTAACATATGACGACAATAACTACAGCTATAATTATTATTCGCATGGTTAGGCTGAAAATAGTTTCAGGAAAAAAAATGGTAAGGTGATGCATGATGCGGAGACAGACATGAATGATGAACTAAAGTATGTTCAGAGGTAATTGGTTTTTGTATATAGAACACTGAATGAGCAGGGTTAAAATGTTAGACTTCCCAAAAATAGTAATATTATCTTCTTCTGCTTTTCTTTCTCATTTGCCTTTAAGCGTCGAAGAAAGATATAATTTGCGGACTTTTGCTCTTCTGTTTGCCTCTGCTACTGTTGTGTTTCCTAGTGTTTCCAATAATCCGTCGATCCATCTTTATCGTGGTCGGCCTTTGGGTATGGTATTCTCGTAACGTTTATTAAAGGCTCGTTGTGTTGTGTTTTGATCTTTTTGCCTTGTCGCGTGACCAAACCATTCTATATGTTGTTTCTTTATATATTCTATGACCGGGGTTATTCCTAGTTTTTTTCTCAGTTCTTCTTTTCTGACCTTATCTCACAGGCTGTTTCCTGTCATTTATCTATCACATTTAACCTCAGTAGAGGTTATTTCCTTATTGTTCTTGCATCAACGATCCAGGACTGGCACTGGTAGCACAACTTTGGAATTAAGATTGTATTGTAGAGTGCCCGTTTCGCCTCTGGAGTTATTTCTTTGTTGGACAAATAAGTAATAAAATATGGCATAAATAGGAGCCAATTCACAATCAGCAAGTATGTATTACTCTCTGCTAGAATGAGTCAGAGTGATAATGTTCAGATTTGAGAATGAGCAACTACGGATTCAATTACTTCATGTACATAAATTATAATTATGGTTTATGTGTATTTCATGGGAAGATACATTAATTAGTAGAAAGAGTTTAATAGGAATGTCGGTCGCACGGTAGTTACAGAGTAAAAAAAAAGTAAAGTACTTCCGTCACGCCAAGTTGCGTATAGGGAATATGGTGTTAGTGACCATAAATTTCACAGACCTTCGAAACATTATTTTTGGGGTAATGTGGTCCGTATTACGCTCATGCCGCTTTACTTTCCCAGAAAAAAAATCAGGTACCCATTAAAGGGTGGGTGAACCGGAGGTCGTCGATTGGAATCGAACCCTACCTAGTTACAGAGTGATGTCTTGTATTTTCCAGCCACGTTAGTTACACATTACATGGCAAAACATAAGCCTGGGTTTGCTTGAGTAAAAGAACCATCACCACTGACGACGAACATTGTTATTGTATACTCGGCCTCTTTCTTGATCAAG